>CAXIES010000334.1:20000-27049 GCA_964023965.1 Melinopterus prodromus
GCCCGTTGCTCGCGAACTTTCCGAGAGACGCGTCTGAATCTCCCCTTTCGACCTTTCGGGTTTCTCAGGTTTACCCCTGAACGGTTTCACGTACTCTTGAACTCTCTCTTCAAAGTTCTTTTCAACTTTCCCTCACGGTACTTGTTCGCTATCGGTCTCGTGGTAATATTTAGCCTTAGATGGAGTTTACCACCCACTTAGGGCTGCACTCTCAAGCAACCCGACTCTGAGGAGAGACCCTCCCGCGGCATGCGGCGGCCAGCTACGGGCCTGGCACCCTCTCTGGGTAAGTGGCCCCGTTCAAGAAGGACTTGGGCGCGCCGCGCTACCTCGGGATAACGGATCCTCCCTAACACCACATTTCCCGGCGTCCGTCTCCGGACGCGGGATTCGGTGCTGGGCTCTTCCCTGTTCGCTCGCCGCTACTAAGGGAATCCTAGTTAGTTTCTTTTCCTCCGCTTAGTAATATGCTTAAATTCAGCGGGTAGTCTCACCTGCTCTGAGGTCGCGTTCATTGGTTTCTTTCGATAGCCGACAGGCCGCGTAGGCAACGGGATCCTTCGGGCTAAACGCGCGCGATCGGACGTCGGACGAATACCTCGCGCCGCCCCGGACGAATCTCGGTGGCGGGGGGATTCACACTCGGACACGTCGACCGGCGCGTCGCCCGGGCATCGTTTACCGGTACGCGGATGGCGGTCGGCTCGAATGATTATATCGTTCGATAGTTTAAAGCGACGCGTTAGCGCGCCGCCCCGACGTCGAGCGCGATGGCGCGCTCGCGGTATCGGGGGGCGGCTCGTGCGCGAGCGCTCAGATTCTTGCCTCGGCGGCCGTCCGCTTTTCGCGCTTGACCGACGCCCCGTACGTACGGCGCGCGTTCCGCTCACACGATTGGGAGCGTGTACTGCGCGCGCGCACCACATGGGGGGGCCTTCGCGTTATCGGCGGTACGCCGACCCGGCAGTCGTGGAAATTGAAACGACCCTCAGCCAGGAGTGGTCCAGGAACAGTATCCGAGGACCGCAATGTGCGTTCGAAATGTCGATGTTCAAGTGTCCTGCAGTTCACAAGTTGACGCGCAATTAGCTGCGTTCTTCATCGACCCACGAGCCAAGTGATCCACCGTTCAGGGTAATCTTTCATACAGTTAACCAGCGACTCTCTGTCCGCGGTACTGCGTTTAATCGGTTTTACACTTACGCAAAGTTTTGCACGCTTACACGTTGCTAGAACGAGAGGTGTTTGACTTCGCAGAGCGGACGTAAAGTCCGAGACGCGTTCGTCCTGCGCGGCTCCCGTACTCAGATCGCTCCCCCCTTTCGAGGGGCGCGCGGTACGCGGGGACGAACGTTCCGTTAGTCAGGCGAATATCCTTCGACCACCTTCGGGCGGTGCGAGCACCTTTGCGCGCAGTCTTCGTCTTTATTAATCTGCGACGCGGACCGACGTCGGTCGTACACGACATGACCGACCGGACCATCCGCCGCGCTCCGCCGGCGTGCCACTGCACCTCCGACAAGGGAGGCCGGGGCCGGATTCGGGGCGCTGGGGTCCGGCGGCCGCTATACGACCGCGACGACGGCGCGACGCACTCGTCTTTATCAATCTACGCTGCGGGCCGACGTCGGTCGTACACGACATGACCGACCGGACCGTCCGCCGCGCTCCGCCGGCGTGCCACTGCACCTCCGACAAGGGAGGCCGGGGCCGGATT
Source organism: Melinopterus prodromus (assembly GCA_964023965.1). Taxonomy (NCBI): domain Eukaryota; kingdom Metazoa; phylum Arthropoda; class Insecta; order Coleoptera; family Scarabaeidae; genus Melinopterus; species Melinopterus prodromus. The sequence continues at coordinate 21,718 of CAXIES010000334.1, forward strand.
CGGGGCGCTGGGGTCCGGCGGCCGCTATACGACCGCGACGACGGCGCGACGCACTCGTCTTCATTAATTTACGCTGCGGACCGACGTCGGTCGTACACGACATGACCGACCGGACCGTCCGCCGCGCTCCGCCGGCGTTCCTCTGCACCTCCGACAAGGGAGGCCGGGGCCGGTTTCGGGGCGCTGGGGTCCGGCGGCCGCTATACGACCGCGACGACGGCGCGACGCACGACGACAAGACTGGGACGCGCGCATTAGCTCGCTGTGCCCTGACCGTCGGGGCCGGCGGGAGCGTCGCATTCACCCGTGGTTGTGACACTTAAAAACTCAAACTCCGAGGCGCGGAGCGCCGAGCCGGCTGCGCGGTGGCTGCCGGCGGCGCTTTTACGTACGCAGTATCTCTCGGCCTGAGCGGCACGGGGGGCGCTCTCGTCATCGGACCTCTCGACTAGGTACCTGACTTCCGGCGTGCCGACCCTCGCGGGTCGGCCGACGCCTCGGACTTCGTTAGTCCTTAACAGTTCGAATCAGTTCGACCGGCGCTCGTACGGCCGACGCGACCGCCGTCGTAGACGTGGTCGGCCGAGGGCGCCATTAATATTCATTCATTATTAATATCGATCCGTGCATCGTATTAATTAATTGTACGTAATGTTTTATAAACATTCGTTAATGATCCTTCCGCAGGTTCACCTACGGAAACCTTGTTACGACTTTTACTTCCTCTAAATGATCAAGTTTGGTCATCTTCCCAGCATCATCGGCGACGTCGAAACGCCACCGCGCACCGGTCCGAAGACCTCACTAAATCATTCAATCGGTAGTAGCGACGGGCGGTGTGTACAAAGGGCAGGGACGTAATCAACGCGAGCTTATGACTCGCGCTTACTGGGAATTCCTCGTTCATGGGGAACAATTGCAAGCCCCAATCCCTAGCACGAAGGAGGTTCAGCGGGTTACCCGGGCCGTTCGGCCAGGGAAGACACGCTGATTCCTTCAGTGTAGCGCGCGTGCGGCCCAGAACATCTAAGGGCATTACAGACCTGTTATTGCTCAATCTCGTGCGGCTAGAAGCCGCCTGTCCCTCTAAGAAGAATTAATTGTACGCCGACAGTAAAAATCGCGCACGACCGCGACGCGAGCGCCGGGTCGGCGGACCTTTGAGATGTCGAAAATACGCCTAGTTAGCAGGCTAGAGTCTCGTTCGTTATCGGAATTAACCAGACAAATCGCTCCACCAACTAAGAACGGCCATGCACCACCACCCACCGAATCAAGAAAGAGCTCTCAATCTGTCAATCCTTCCGGTGTCCGGGCCTGGTGAGGTTTCCCGTGTTGAGTCAAATTAAGCCGCAGGCTCCACTCCTGGTGGTGCCCTTCCGTCAATTCCTTTAAGTTTCAGCTTTGCAACCATACTTCCCCCGGAACCCAAAAGCTTTGGTTTCCCGGAAGCTGCCCGCCGAGTCATCGGAGGAACGTCGGCGGATCGCTAGCTGGCATCGTTTATGGTTAGAACTAGGGCGGTATCTGATCGCCTTCGAACCTCTAACTTTCGTTCTTGATCAATGAAAGCGTTTTTGGCAAATGCTTTCGCTTCTGTCCGTCTTGCGACGATCCAAGAATTTCACCTCTAACGTCGCAATACGAATGCCCCCATCCGTTCCTATTAATCATTACCTCGGGGTTCCGAAAACCAACAAAATAGAACCGAGGTCCTATTCCATTATTCCATGCACACAGTATTCAGGCGAAATTTTAGCCTGCTTTAAGCACTCTAATTTGTTCAAAGTAAACGTGCCGGCCCACCTCGACACTCAATGAAGAGCACCGCGGTGGGATTGAGATTGGGCCGCCCCGAGAGGCTAAGCCCACCGGCAGGACGTCCCGCGGACACGCCAGTTAACACCGCGAGCGATGAACCGGCGGCGCGGGACACAAATTCGACTACGAGCTTTTTAACCGCAACAACTTTAATATACGCTATTGGAGCTGGAATTACCGCGGCTGCTGGCACCAGACTTGCCCTCCAATTGATCCTCGTTAAAGGGTTTAGAGTGTACTCATTCCGATTACGGGGCCTCGGATGAGTCCCGTATCGTTATTTTTCGTCACTACCTCCCCGTGCCGGGAGTGGGTAATTTGCGCGCCTGCTGCCTTCCTTGGATGTGGTAGCCGTTTCTCAGGCTCCCTCTCCGGAATCGAACCCTGATTCCCCGTTACCCGTTACAACCATGGTAGGCGCAGAACCTACCATCGACAGTTGATAAGGCAGACATTTGAAAGATGCGTCGCCGGTGCGAGACCGTGCGATCAGCAAAAAGTTATTCAGAGTCACCAAGGTGTACGACGACGGGCGAACCCGACGCCGATTGGTTTTGATCTAATAAAAGCGCTCCTTCCGTCTCCGGTCGGAGCTCTGTTTGCATGTATTAGCTCTAGAATTACCACAGTTATCCAAGTAAATGTGGGTACGATCTAAGGAACCATAACTGATTTAATGAGCCTTTCGCGGTTTCACCTTAATTTGGCTTGTACTGAGACATGCATGGCTTAATCTTTGAGACAAGCATATGACTACTGGCAGGATCAACCAGGGAGCTGTCACCCGTCCGCGGCCACGTTCGGAAGACGCGCACCGATGGTAACGCGCCGACCTGGCGTAACGCAGATCGAGAGAACAGTCGCACCTCCGGCGAGCCGAGGGCGGAGCAGAATCGTCACGCCGCTGCGAGAGCGGCGGCGGTCTGTCTTCTCGCCCGGCCCGGAAGTATACTACTACATATTACAATATATAGCAAAAACTGACCGTGTCGAAATCAGTCGGCAGCGACGAGCGCGCGCCGACCACACATTTCACGCACAGTGGAGCAGGATGCGCCGACGTCGAAATAGGACGACGTTTACTTGACGACATGACCGCCCGCAGCAGTTCTAAAGAGAATAATTTATAACGCGGAATCTCGTCCGCGAACGGCTTCAACATTCCCAGAAACACCCTTCGCTAGATTGAAAGCGACATGGTACGCGGTCTGAGCGCGCGTTTCGGAAAACTGTCGTGCCGCGCTCTCACGCTCGGTACGAGGCGAGTCGTTGCATATTTGTGGACGACGTCCAGAGGACGCCTCCGAGATTTAAGTGCGCCCGCATAAGGTGTACAACGCTAACTGCGAAAGTCAGCGTCGTCCGCGGGCATGCTGTGGCAATCGCTAATGTTACGGTTACGAGCGCTTGGCGGCGATATGTGGGAACGCAACCTTTCGGTTAAACCGCACAGCGTCAATTAAAACTCTCGTCTCTAATGGCGAACGCCGGTTCTTCGCGAACGAAGCTTACCGAGGCGCTCTCTAGCCACCAGCAGATCAAAGTCAACAACGCGTGCGGCCCGGCAGAGAGCATCTTTATCGTTTACTAATACCAAGACTGTCGACTCGTCGCAACTAAACGGGATCGAGCGGAACCGGACGGCGTTAGCCGTCGCGGACTCACCTCTCCCTATATAAGCGCAACGGACCGAGTACGGGTTGCGAAACGCTAGTACGGGTCGCTCCCGGCTCGCTCGAACGGATACCGCCGACGCTCGCGCGGACTTATCGCACTTTTCGCCTTGGTCCCCGTCCGGGTCGAGTTCGAAATTTGGAAATATTTTTTTTTTGAAAAATTTTTTTTTTTTGGAAATTTTTTTTTTTTCTTCAAATGTTCTCTCCGGCGCTCTCTGCTAAATTTTTGGATTTTTTTTTTGAAAATTTTTTTTTCTTTCAAAAGTTCCGTCCAGCGCTCCCTGCTGAAATTTTTGGATTTTGGAAATTTTGTCTTTCGGGTGGCGCTGGATGTCGATCGAGCGCGCCGCCGTAGTCCAGCCGACCGCCCGCGCGCCGTCGCCGGCCGGGTAGCGCTCGGTACATTTCGCCCCGCTCGACGACGGGAGACTCGCGCTGTCGATCGAGCGCGCCGCCGGAGTCCAGCCGACCGCCCGCGCGCCGTCGCCGGCCGGGTAGCGCTCGGTACATTTCGCCCCGCTCGACGACGGGAGACTCGCGCTGTCGATCGAGCGCGCCGCCGGAGTCCAGCCGACCGCCCGCGCGCCGTCGCCGGCCGGGTAGCGCTCGGTAGATTTCGCCCCGCTCGACGACGGGAGACCCGCGCTGTCGATCGAGCGCGCCGCCGGAGTCCAGCCGACAGCCTGCGCGCCGTCGCCGGCGGGTAGCGCTCGGTACATTTCGCCCCGCTCGACGACGGGAGACTCGCGCTGTCGATCGAGCGCGCCGCCGGAGTCCAGCCGACCGCGCTCGCGCCGTCAACGGCCCATAAAAGATTTTCTTGAAATTTTCTTTTTCGCCTATAAGTCCCGGCCAGCGCTCTCTGCAAAATTTTAGAAATTTTTTTTTTTGTGAAAAATTTTTTTTTTGAAAATTTTTTTTTTCTTTCAAAAGTTCCGTCCAGCGCTCTCTGCTGAAATTTTTGGATTTTGGAAATTTTGTCTTTCGGGTGGCGCTGGATGTCGATCGAGCGCGCCGCCGTAGTCCAGCCGACCGCCCGCGCGCCGTCGCCGGCCGGGTAGCGCTCGGTACATTTCGCCCGCTCGACGACGGGAGACTCGCGCTGTCGATCGAGCGCGCCGCCGGAGTCCAGCCGACCGCGCTCGCGCCGTCAACGGCCCCATAAAAGATTTCTTGAAATTTTCTTTTTCGCCTATAAGTCCCGGCCAGCGCTCTCTGCAAAATTTTAGAAATTTTTTTTTTTTGAAAAATTTTTTTTTTGAAAATTTTTTTTTTCTTTCAAAGTTCCGTCCAGCGCTCTCTGCTGAAATTTTTGGATTTTGGAAATTTTGTCTTTCGGGTGGCGCTGGATGTCGATCGAGCGCGCCGCCGTAGTCCAGCCGACCGCCCGCGCGCCGTCGCCGGCCGGTAGCGCTCGGTACATTTCGCCCCGCTCGACGACGGGAGACTCGCGCTGTCGATCGAGCGCGCCGCCGGAGTCCAGCCGACCGCCCCGCGCGCCGTCGCCCGGCCGGGTAGCGCTCGGTACATTTCGCCCCGCTCGACGACGGGAGACTCGCGCTGTCGATCGAGCGCGCCGCCGGAGTCCAGCCGACCGCGCTCGCGCCGTCAACGGCCCCATAAAAGATTTTCTTGAAATTTTCTTTTTCGCCTATAAGTCCCGGCCAGCGCTCTCTGCAAAATTTTAGAATTTTTTTTTTTTGAAAAATTTTTTTTTTGAAAATTTTTTTTTTCTTTCAAAAGTTCCGTCCAGCGCTCTCTGCTGAAATTTTTGGATTTTGGAAATTTTGTCTTTCGGGTGGCGCTGGATGTCGATCGAGCGCGCCGCCGGAGTC
>CAXIES010000335.1:0-12500 GCA_964023965.1 Melinopterus prodromus
TTGAATTTCTTCACGTTGACATTCAGAGCACTGGGCAGAAATCACATTGCGTCAACACCCGCAGGGGCCATCGCAATGCTTTGTTTTAATTAGACAGTCGGATTCCCCCAGTCCGTGCCAGTTCTGAGCTGATCGTTGAATGGCGGCCGAAGAGGACACCGGCCAGGAGCGAACCCCCGACCGGGCCTCGCAGCAAGGAAGTTCCGCGGGAGGCCAAGGCACGGGACCGAGCTCGGATCCGGTCGCCGAAACGACTTTTACCTCGCCCAGGCCCGGCACGTCAGCCGATACCCGCTTCCCGACCAAGCCCGACGCGCCCCGATCCTCAGAGCCAATCCTTATCCCGAAGTTACGGATCCAATTTGCCGACTTCCCTTACCTACATTATTCTATCGACTAGAGGCTGTTCACCTTGGAGACCTGCTGCGGATATGGGTACGAACCGGCGCGACACCTACCGTGGCCCTCTCCTGGATTTTCAAGGTCCGAGGGGAAGATCCGGACACCGCCGCAACTGCGGTGCTCTTCGCGCTCCAAACCATATCTCCCTGCTAGAGGATTCCATGGAACTCGAGCGCTTATGCAGAAAAGAAAACTCTTCCCGGATCTCCCGACGGCGTCTCCAGGTCATTTTGGGTTGCCCCGACGAACACTCTTTCGAGGGCCCGACTTAATTACGGTTCCGCTGCCGGGTTCCGGAATAGGAACCGGATTCCCTTTCGCCCGACGGGTGTGTGCCTCTTTATGCACGTACGGCGCCGGCATACTCGCGGCTGGAACCGCTAAGATCGGCGCGCGCGGCCAATAATGCCGCGGCCTCACTGCTCGTCATGACCGCTGCGCGTCGCGTGTCGACGTCGCGCGCGGGGAATCATCGTTCGCGTGATGGCGCGGTCGCGCTCGCGCTCCCGTCGCTCTGTGCGCGCGCGTCCGGCGGCGGATGATACCGGCGGACCGAGGAACCGAGCCGCTTGAAGCGGCGGTTCCGGTCCTCCTCCATCCTAACCTCCGGTGCGTGCGAGAGCGATCGAGAGTCCGCGTGCGCGTCTCCTGCGCCCAGGAACGAGACTCGACCCCCGCTGCGACGGTTCGACGACGACGACGACGACAGGGACGACGAAGGAGCCGCAGCTGGCGCGCGCGCTCGATCGAAGGTTCCGTCTTACGTCACGGACGCGTCCGCCGTACTACTACGCAAACGTAGATACACCAACATCAACATCGGCTTTCGCCTAGGGCTTAGGATCGACTGACTCGTGTGCAACGGCTGTTCACACGAAACCCTTCTCCACGTCAGTCCTCCAGGGCCTCGCTGGAGTATTTGCTACTACCACCAAGATCTGCACCGACGGCGGCTCCAGACGGGCTCACGCCCTGTCCTTCTGCGCACACCGCCGCGACCCTCCTACTCGTCAGGGCTTCATGACGCCGGTCCGCGAGGACCGCGTCTCACATGCCGCTGACGGCCGAGTATAAGCACGACGCTTCAGCGCCATCCATTTTCAGGGCTAGTAACTTCGGCAGGTGAGTTGTTACACACTCCTTGGCGGATTCCGACTTCCATGGCCACCGTCCTGCTGTCTTAAGTTACCAACGCCTTTCATGGTATCCCATAAGCGTCGATTTGGGCGCTTTAACTCGGCGTTTGGTTCATCCCACAGCGCCAGTTCTGCTTACCAAAAGTGGCCCACTTGGCACTCTGATCCGATATCTCGCGGCTTCACAGTTTAAGCAAGCCGGAGATCTCACCCATTTAAAGTTTGAGAATAGGTTGAGGTCGTTTCGACCCCAATGCCTCTAATCATTCGCTTTACCGAATGAGACTCGCACGCGGCGAGCGCCAGCTATCCTGAGGGAAACTTCGGAGGGAACCAGCTACTAGATGGTTCGATTAGTCTTTCGCCCCTATACCCAGTTCCGACGATCGATTTGCACGTCAGAATCGCTACGGACCTCCATCAGGGTTTCCCCTGACTTCGTCCTGACCAGGCATAGTTCACCATCTTTCGGGTCCCAGCGTGTACGCTCTGGGTGCGCCTCTTCTCGCGATGAGAACGAGACGCCCCGGGAGTGCGGGGCCGGTCCGTGAGCCGGCCCATCCTCCCTCGGTTCGCGCGAGGCGAACCTTCACTTTCATTGCGCCTTTAGGTTTAGTTTAGTCCCAATGACTCGCGCACATGCTAGACTCCTTGGTCCGTGTTTCAAGACGGGTCCTGAAAGTACCCAAAGCTATAGCGCCGTGGACTGGCGTGTGCAGGGTCTGTCCGAGGACAACGCCGCCAACAGCCGGGCGGGCCCGGATCCGGCGCTAGGTCCGGATGCCAGGTTTGCCGTCCGCGCTTGCGACGTGCCGGACGCGAACAAGTCGCGGCCCCGCGCCATAGTTTTACCGTCGGTCGGGCCGGCCGGGACACCGCGGGTCCGAACGCACCGAGGTGCGCGCGGGCTCCACCGCGGGCCTTAGGCCGACGCCCAACGGGTCACGACGTCCTACAGGAGGAGAAGTGCACGCGTTCGGAGTCCGACGGCCACGGGCGGCGCGCGCGGCGCGAACGCCACGCGTCGCAACGCCCGTTGCTCGCGAACTTTCCGAGAGACGCGTCTGAATCTCCCCTTTCGACCTTTCGGGTTTCTCAGGTTTACCCCTGAACGGTTTCACGTACTCTTGAACTCTCTCTTCAAAGTTCTTTTCAACTTTCCCTCACGGTACTTGTTCGCTATCGGTCTCGTGGTAATATTTAGCCTTAGATGGAGTTTACCACCCACTTAGGGCTGCACTCTCAAGCAACCCGACTCTGAGGAGAGACCCTCCCGCGGCATGCGGCGGCCAGCTACGGGCCTGGCACCCTCTCTGGGTAAGTGGCCCCGTTCAAGAAGGACTTGGGCGCGCCGCGCTACCTCGGGATAACGGATCCTCCCTAACACCACATTTCCCGGCGTCCGTCTCCGGACGCGGGATTCGGTGCTGGGCTCTTCCCTGTTCGCTCGCCGCTACTAAGGGAATCCTAGTTAGTTTCTTTTCCTCCGCTTAGTAATATGCTTAAATTCAGCGGGTAGTCTCACCTGCTCTGAGGTCGCGTTCATTGGTTTCTTTCGATAGCCGACAGGCCGCGTAGGCAACGGGATCCTTCGGGCTAAACGCGCGCGATCGGACGTCGGACGAATACCTCGCGCCGCCCCGGACGAATCTCGGTGGCGGGGGGATTCACACTCGGACACGTCGACCGGCGCGTCGCCCGGGCATCGTTTACCGGTACGCGGATGGCGGTCGGCTCGAATGATTATATCGTTCGATAGTTTAAAGCGACGCGTTAGCGCGCCGCCCCGACGTCGAGCGCGATGGCGCGCTCGCGGTATCGGGGGGCGGCTCGTGCGCGAGCGCTCAGATTCTTGCCTCGGCGGCCGTCCGCTTTTCGCGCTTGACCGACGCCCCGTACGTACGGCGCGCGTTCCGCTCACACGATTGGGAGCGTGTACTGCGCGCGCGCACCACATGGGGGGGCCTTCGCGTTATCGGCGGTACGCCGACCCGGCAGTCGTGGAAATTGAAACGACCCTCAGCCAGGAGTGGTCCAGGAACAGTATCCGAGGACCGCAATGTGCGTTCGAAATGTCGATGTTCAAGTGTCCTGCAGTTCACAAGTTGACGCGCAATTAGCTGCGTTCTTCATCGACCCACGAGCCAAGTGATCCACCGTTCAGGGTAATCTTTCATACAGTTAACCAGCGACTCTCTGTCCGCGGTACTGCGTTTAATCGGTTTTACACTTACGCAAAGTTTTGCACGCTTACACGTTGCTAGAACGAGAGGTGTTTGACTTCGCAGAGCGGACGTAAAGTCCGAGACGCGTTCGTCCTGCGCGGCTCCCGTACTCAGATCGCTCCCCCCTTTCGAGGGGCGCGCGGTACGCGGGGACGAACGTTCCGTTAGTCAGGCGAATATCCTTCGACCACCTTCGGGCGGTGCGAGCACCTTTGCGCGCAGTCTTCGTCTTTATTAATCTGCGACGCGGACCGACGTCGGTCGTACACGACATGACCGACCGGACCATCCGCCGCGCTCCGCCGGCGTGCCACTGCACCTCCGACAAGGGAGGCCGGGGCCGGATTCGGGGCGCTGGGGTCCGGCGGCCGCTATACGACCGCGACGACGGCGCGACGCACTCGTCTTTATCAATCTACGCTGCGGGCCGACGTCGGTCGTACACGACATGACCGACCGGACCGTCCGCCGCGCTCCGCCGGCGTGCCACTGCACCTCCGACAAGGGAGGCCGGGCCGGATTCGGGGCGCTGGGGTCCGGCGGCCGCTATACGACCGCGACGACGGCGCGACGCACTCGTCTTCATTAATTTACGCTGCGGACCGACGTCGGTCGTACACGACATGACCGACCGGACCGTCCGCCGCGCTCCGCCGGCGTTCCTCTGCACCTCCGACAAGGGAGGCCGGGGCCGGTTTCGGGGCGCTGGGGTCCGGCGGCCGCTATACGACCGCGACGACGGCGCGACGCACGACGACAAGACTGGGACGCGCGCATTAGCTCGCTGTGCCCTGACCGTCGGGGCCGGCGGGAGCGTCGCATTCACCCGTGGTTGTGACACTTAAAAACTCAAACTCCGAGGCGCGGAGCGCCGAGCCGGCTGCGCGGTGGCTGCCGGCGGCGCTTTTACGTACGCAGTATCTCTCGGCCTGAGCGGCACGGGGGGCGCTCTCGTCATCGGACCTCTCGACTAGGTACCTGACTTCCGGCGTGCCGACCCTCGCGGGTCGGCCGACGCCTCGGACTTCGTTAGTCCTTAACAGTTCGAATCAGTTCGACCGGCGCTCGTACGGCCGACGCGACCGCCGTCGTAGACGTGGTCGGCCGAGGGCGCCATTAATATTCATTCATTATTAATATCGATCCGTGCATCGTATTAATTAATTGTACGTAATGTTTTATAAACATTCGTTAATGATCCTTCCGCAGGTTCACCTACGGAAACCTTGTTACGACTTTTACTTCCTCTAAATGATCAAGTTTGGTCATCTTCCCAGCATCATCGGCGACGTCGAAACGCCACCGCGCACCGGTCCGAAGACCTCACTAAATCATTCAATCGGTAGTAGCGACGGGCGGTGTGTACAAAGGGCAGGGACGTAATCAACGCGAGCTTATGACTCGCGCTTACTGGGAATTCCTCGTTCATGGGGAACAATTGCAAGCCCCAATCCCTAGCACGAAGGAGGTTCAGCGGGTTACCCGGGCCGTTCGGCCAGGGAAGACACGCTGATTCCTTCAGTGTAGCGCGCGTGCGGCCCAGAACATCTAAGGGCATTACAGACCTGTTATTGCTCAATCTCGTGCGGCTAGAAGCCGCCTGTCCCTCTAAGAAGAATTAATTGTACGCCGACAGTAAAAATCGCGCACGACCGCGACGCGAGCGCCGGGTCGGCGGACCTTTGAGATGTCGAAAATACGCCTAGTTAGCAGGCTAGAGTCTCGTTCGTTATCGGAATTAACCAGACAAATCGCTCCACCAACTAAGAACGGCCATGCACCACCACCCACCGAATCAAGAAAGAGCTCTCAATCTGTCAATCCTTCCGGTGTCCGGGCCTGGTGAGGTTTCCCGTGTTGAGTCAAATTAAGCCGCAGGCTCCACTCCTGGTGGTGCCCTTCCGTCAATTCCTTTAAGTTTCAGCTTTGCAACCATACTTCCCCCGGAACCCAAAAGCTTTGGTTTCCCGGAAGCTGCCCGCCGAGTCATCGGAGGAACGTCGGCGGATCGCTAGCTGGCATCGTTTATGGTTAGAACTAGGGCGGTATCTGATCGCCTTCGAACCTCTAACTTTCGTTCTTGATCAATGAAAGCGTTTTTGGCAAATGCTTTCGCTTCTGTCCGTCTTGCGACGATCCAAGAATTTCACCTCTAACGTCGCAATACGAATGCCCCCATCCGTTCCTATTAATCATTACCTCGGGGTTCCGAAAACCAACAAAATAGAACCGAGGTCCTATTCCATTATTCCATGCACACAGTATTCAGGCGAAATTTTAGCCTGCTTTAAGCACTCTAATTTGTTCAAAGTAAACGTGCCGGCCCACCTCGACACTCAATGAAGAGCACCGCGGTGGGATTGAGATTGGGCCGCCCCGAGAGGCTAAGCCCACCGGCAGGACGTCCCGCGGACACGCCAGTTAACACCGCGAGCGATGAACCGGCGGCGCGGGACACAAATTCGACTACGAGCTTTTTAACCGCAACAACTTTAATATACGCTATTGGAGCTGGAATTACCGCGGCTGCTGGCACCAGACTTGCCCTCCAATTGATCCTCGTTAAAGGGTTTAGAGTGTACTCATTCCGATTACGGGGCCTCGGATGAGTCCCGTATCGTTATTTTTCGTCACTACCTCCCCGTGCCGGGAGTGGGTAATTTGCGCGCCTGCTGCCTTCCTTGGATGTGGTAGCCGTTTCTCAGGCTCCCTCTCCGGAATCGAACCCTGATTCCCCGTTACCCGTTACAACCATGGTAGGCGCAGAACCTACCATCGACAGTTGATAAGGCAGACATTTGAAAGATGCGTCGCCGGTGCGAGACCGTGCGATCAGCAAAAAGTTATTCAGAGTCACCAAGGTGTACGACGACGGGCGAACCCGACGCCGATTGGTTTTGATCTAATAAAAGCGCTCCTTCCGTCTCCGGTCGGAGCTCTGTTTGCATGTATTAGCTCTAGAATTACCACAGTTATCCAAGTAAATGTGGGTACGATCTAAGGAACCATAACTGATTTAATGAGCCTTTCGCGGTTTCACCTTAATTTGGCTTGTACTGAGACATGCATGGCTTAATCTTTGAGACAAGCATATGACTACTGGCAGGATCAACCAGGGAGCTGTCACCCGTCCGCGGCCACGTTCGGAAGACGCGCACCGATGGTAACGCGCCGACCTGGCGTAACGCAGATCGAGAGAACAGTCGCACCTCCGGCGAGCCGAGGGCGGAGCAGAATCGTCACGCCGCTGCGAGAGCGGCGGCGGTCTGTCTTCTCGCCCGGCCCGGAAGTATACTACTACATATTACAATATATAGCAAAAACTGACCGTGTCGAAATCAGTCGGCAGCGACGAGCGCGCGCCGACCACACATTTCACGCACAGTGGAGCAGGATGCGCCGACGTCGTAATAGGACGACGTTTACTTGACGACATGACCGCCCGCAGCAGTTCTAAAGAGAATAATTTATAACGCGGAATCTCGTCCGCGAACGGCTTCAACATTCCCAGAAACACCCTTCGCTAGATTGAAAGCGACATGGTACGCGGTCTGAGCGCGCGTTTCGGAAAACTGTCGTGCCGCGCTCTCACGCTCGGTACGAGGCGAGTCGTTGCATATTTGTGGACGACGTCCAGAGGACGCCTCCGAGATTTAAGTGCGCCCGCATAAGGTGTACAACGCTAACTGCGAAAGTCAGCGTCGTCCGCGGGCATGCTGTGGCAATCGCTAATGTTACGGTTACGAGCGCTTGGCGGCGATATGTGGGAACGCAACCTTTCGGTTAAACCGCACAGCGTCAATTAAAACTCTCGTCTCTAATGGCGAACGCCGGTTCTTCGCGAACGAAGCTTACCGAGGCGCTCTCTAGCCACCAGCAGATCAAAGTCAACAACGCGTGCGGCCCGGCAGGGAGCATCTTTATCGTTTACTAATACCAAGACTGTCGACTCGTCGCAACTAAACGGGATCGAGCGGAACCGGACGGCGTTAGCCGTCGCGGACTCACCTCTCCCTATATAAGCGCAACGGACCGAGTACGGGTTGCGAAACGCTAGTACGGGTCGCTCCCGGCTCGCTCGAACGGATACCGCCGACGCTCGCGCGGACTTATCGCACTTTTCGCCTTGGTCCCCGTCCGGGTCGAGTTCGAAATTTTGGAAATATTTTTTTTTTTGAAAAATTTTTTTTTTTTGGAAATTTTTTTTTTCTTTCAAATGTTCTCTCCGGCGCTCTCTGCTAAATTTTTGGATTTTTTTTTTTGAAAATTTTTTTTTCTTTCAAAAGTTCCGTCCAGCGCTCCCTGCTGAAATTTTTGGATTTTGGAAATTTTGTCTTTCGGGTGGCGCTGGATGTCGATCGAGCGCGCCGCCGTAGTCCAGCCGACCGCCCGCGCGCCGTCGCCGGCCGGGTAGCGCTCGGTACATTTCGCCCCGCTCGACGACGGGAGACTCGCGCTGTCGATCGAGCGCGCCGCCGGAGTCCAGCCGACCGCCCGCGCGCCGTCGCCGGCCGGGTAGCGCTCGGTACATTTCGCCCCGCTCGACGACGGGAGACTCGCGCTGTCGATCGAGCGCGCCGCCGGAGTCCAGCCGACCGCCCGCGCGCCGTCGCCGGCCGGGTAGCGCTCGGTAGATTTCGCCCCGCTCGACGACGGGAGACCCGCGCTGTCGATCGAGCGCGCCGCCGGAGTCCAGCCGACCGCGCTCGCGCCGTCAACGGCCCCATAAAATATTTTCTTGAAATTTTCTTTTTCGCCTATAAGTCCCGGCCAGCGCTCTCTGCAAAATTTTAGAAATTTTTTTTTTTGAAAAATTTTTTTTTTGAAAATTTTTTTTTTCTTTCAAAAGTTCCGTCCAGCGCTCTCTGCTGAAATTTTTGGATTTTGGAAATTTTGTCTTTCGGGTGGCGCTGGATGTCGATCGAGCGCGCCGCCGTAGTCCAGCCGACCGCCCGCGCGCCGTCGCCGGCCGGGTAGCGCTCGGTACATTTCGCCCCGCTCGACGACGGGAGACTCGCGCTGTCGATCGAGCGCGCCGCCGGAGTCCAGCCGACCGCCCGCGCGCCGTCGCCGGCCGGGTAGCGCTCGGTACATTTCGCCCCGCTCGACGACGGGAGACTCGCGCTGTCGATCGAGCGCGCCGCCGGAGTCCAGCCGACCGCGCTCGCGCCGTCAACGGCCCCATAAAAGATTTTCTTGAAATTTTCTTTTTCGCCTATAAGTCCCGGCCAGCGCTCTCTGCAAAATTTTAGAAATTTTTTTTTTTTGAAAAATTTTTTTTTTGAAAATTTTTTTTTTCTTTCAAAAGTTCCGTCCAGCGCTCTCTGCTGAAATTTTTGGATTTTGGAAATTTTGTCTTTCGGGTGGCGCTGGATGTCGATCGAGCGCGCCGCCGTAGTCCAGCCGACCGCCCGCGCGCCGTCGCCGGCCGGGTAGCGCTCGGTACATTTCGCCCCGCTCGACGACGGGAGACTCGCGCTGTCGATCGAGCGCGCCGCCGGAGTCCAGCCGACCGCCCGCGCGCCGTCGCCGGCCGGGTAGCGCTCGGTACATTTCGCCCCGCTCGACGACGGGAGACTCGCGCTGTCGATCGAGCGCGCCGCCGGAGTCCAGCCGACCGCCCGCGCGCCGTCGCCGGCCGGGTAGCGCTCGGTACATTTCGCCCCGCTCGACGACGGGAGACTCGCGCTGTCGATCGAGCGCGCCGCCGGAGTCCAGCCGACCGCGCTCGCGCCGTCAACGGCCCCATAAAAGATTTTCTTGAAATTTTCTTTTTCGCCTATAAGTCCCGGCCAGCGCTCTCTGCAAAATTTTAGAAATTTTTTTTTTTTGAAAAATTTTTTTTTTGTAAATTTTTTTTTTCTTTCAAAAGTTCCGTCCAGCGCTCTCTGCTGAAATTTTTGGATTTTGGAAATTTTGTCTTTCGGGTGGCGCTGGATGTCGATCGAGCGCGCCGCCGTAGTCCAGCCGACCGCCCGCGCGCCGTCGCCGGCCGGGTAGCGCTCGGTACATTTCGCCCCGCTCGACGACGGGAGACTCGCGCTGTCGATCGAGCGCGCCGCCGGAGTCCAGCCGACCGCCCGCGCGCCGTCGCCGGCCGGGTAGCGCTCGGTACATTTCGCCCCGCTCGACGACGGGAGACTCGCGCTGTCGATCGAGCGCGCCGCCGGAGTCCAGCCGACCGCGCTCGCGCCGTCAACGGCCCCATAAAAGATTTTCTTGAAATTTTCTTTTTCGCCTATAAGTCCCGGCCAGCGCTCTCTGCAAAATTTTAGAAATTTTTTTTTTTTGAAAAATTTTTTTTTTGAAAATTTTTTTTTTCTTTCAAAAGTTCCGTCCAGCGCTCTCTGCTGAAATTTTTGGATTTTGGAAATTTTGTCTTTCGGGTGGCGCTGGATGTCGATCGAGCGCGCCGCCGTAGTCCAGCCGACCGCCCGCGCGCCGTCGCCGGCCGGGTAGCGCTCGGTACATTTCGCCCCGCTCGACGACGGGAGACTCGCGCTGTCGATCGAGCGCGCCGCCGGAGTCCAGCCGACCGCCCGCGCGCCGTCGCCGGCCGGGTAGCGCTCGGTACATTTCGCCCCGCTCGACGACGGGAGACTCGCGCTGTCGATCGAGCGCGCCGCCGGAGTCCAGCCGACAGCCCGCGCGCCGTCGCCGGCCGGGTAGCGCTCGATCGTCGCCGATGGTCTCCCGTCTTCGAGCGGGGAAATATACCGATCGCCACCCGTCCGTCGGCGCGGAGCGGGAGTAGAGAGCGCTCACCGGGCGGCCGGCCTGTTAGCGCTCTCTACTCCCGCTCGCCGCCGACGGACGGGTGACGATCGATAAATTTGTCGACCCGACGACGGCCGCCCGGTTAGCGTTCTCTACTCCCGCTCGCCGCCGACGGACGGGTGACGATCGATAAATTTGTCGACCCGACGACGGCCGCCCGGTTAGCGTTCTCTACTCCCGCTCGCCGCCGACGGACGGGTGACGATCGATAAATTTGTCGACCCGACGACGGCCGCCCGGTTAGCGTTCTCTACTCCCGCTCGCCGCCGACGGACGGGTGACGATCGATAAATTTGTCGACAGGCCGCAGGGTAGGGCGGTTTCGCTCTACTCCCTCTCGTTGATTTGTCGACAGGCCGCAGGGTAGGGCGGTTTTGCTCTACTCCCTCTCGTTGATTTGTCGACAGGCCGCAGGGTAGGGCGGTCTCGCTCTACTCCCTCTCGTTTTCGTTATCAAAACGAGAGGGAGTAGAGCGAGAGCGCCCTACCCTGCGGCCTGTCGACAAATCAACGAGAGGGAGTAGAGCGAAACCGCCTTACCCTGCGGCCTGTCGACAAATCAACGAGAGGGAGTAGAGCGAAACCGCCTTACCCTGCGGCCTGTCGACAAATCAACGAGAGGGAGTAGAGCGAAACCGCCTTACCCTGCGGCCTGACGACAAATCAACGAGAGGGAGTAGAGCGAAACCGCCCTACCCTGCGGCCTGTCGACAAATCAACGAGAGGGAGTAGAGGGAAACCGCCTTACCCTGCGGCCTGTCGACAAATCAACGAGAGGGAGTAGAGCGAAACCACCTTACCCTGCGGCCTGTCGACAAATCAACGAGAGGGAGTAGAGCGAAACCACCTTACCCTGCGGCCTGTCAACAAATCAACGAGAGGGAGTAGAGCGAAACCACCTTACCCTGCGGCCTGTCGACAAATTTATCGAGCGACAAATATTACTTTATCATACGCAGTATGATGAAGTATTGTAATCGTGCCGAAGAAAAAAATTGAGATTTTAGCGGAAATAGGTCTTTTTGGGTCCCCTGAACATTTTTGACCAAGGTACAAAAAAATGTCTGTGTGTGTGTATGTGTGTGTGTGTGTGTGTGCGTATGTGTGTACTCGATTTTTGTGGCGACGATTCCGGAGAAACTACTAAAGGTATCGAGACGAAAGTTCATATTTAGAAGTTTTATGACTAAACTTAGAGCTGAAAAGCTTTTGGTTCAAAAGGGTCCAAAGGAACTGGCAGTTTCCTCTAAGCATTTTTGAAGGATTTTGCAAATGAGCTGCTATTTCTGTAATTTCGTCAAAATAGTTAAATAATAAATTAAAGTAGAGGAAATTTTGAATAATTTATGCCTATGATATTTTTTGGTAAAATTAATAGTTTAGCTTTAAGAGCAAATTCTATTTGATCGAGGTCGGTCGCATCTGCATTGATATGAAACTTCAAAGTAGCCTGGATTTGACAAATATATTTTTGTGCTGTCACCACAGAAATGTCAATGGCTGTCACACTCGAAAACAGCTGATTTTGGAGAACCGCTGAGGTTGGAGAACCGCTATGGAACGTTGCCGCTATAGTGCGGCAAAGTAGAAAATACAAAATTCAAATAAAATAAGATCGCCAATTTGATTGTTTGTTGATAAGAAATATCAACCCGTTGTTATCGAATTGTAAAAACGATAAATTGAGAAAATTGTAAATAAAGTATAGCGATGAGTATAGTTACGTTTTAGTATGTTGGTACGGATGTGACATCTACAGTGTCATGAACGAATATAAATCTGTCAGAATTTGAATTAGCTTTTTAAACTTGACGTTTCGTAAAAGTGGTGTCAATCTAACATTTCCTATCCAGAAATATAACCATTTTTATTTTTTTTTAAATACCGTCATCCGTCATCGGTGACGCGCCGCATCACCGCTCGTCGCGCTATTCCGTACTTTCGGCACTTGTGAGATAAA
>CAXIES010000335.1:17500-32500 GCA_964023965.1 Melinopterus prodromus
ACGGCACCAACGTCGGGGTAAACTTCCTCCTCCAGAAGCGGGCGTCCTCGGAGTATTTTATCCGCCAGGCCAGCGCAGTCCTTTTGGAAAAGATCTTGGGCTTTCTTAAAAGTAGCGGCTCTGCGTTCAGCGGCATTGGCGGGAGGTGGTGGTAATGGCTGGATAACAGCAGGCGGTCTTGCAGTGGCGGCTCTTGATGTTGGAAAAGCGTCCCGCAGCCAGGCGCTGAGCGCAATGTCCAGTTCATGGATGGTGCCGGACAAGCCAATTCCGACGAGCTGCTTAGTGTTAGGCTCTACAGAAGAGCGCAGCTTGAGTAGGTGTGTCAGAAAGGCAGCAGCTTCAGTCTCAGGCTGTGCGTTGGGGGCTTCTGGCCAGGATGAAGGTGGAGACGTCGGCCGGGGCGGGCGAACCGCGGGACCGACCGGACCGGAAGCAGCGGCGGGTCGTGGTGGTGAAGGCGCGCGGACAGGCAAACGTCGTAGTCGCGGCGCAGGACGGTCCGGGGTTATCTCGGGTGAAGCCTGGCTTCGCTTCCTCTTCGCCAAGGCAGTAGTAGGCACCGGTTGAAGACGAGTCGCCGGCGCGGGCGCAGCCCGCTCGGGAACCGGAGACGGGGCGATGGGGGCACAAGAGGCCCTTTTCATCCTCATGGGAGGAGGTGACTGCAGCGGGGAGGAGAGTCGCCTCTTCTTCCCTACGTCAGGGGTCGAGGTAGTTGCTCGTTGAGCTGATCCGTGCGCCACCGGCGCTGGGGGTACGGAAAGAGAGTCATAGTTACTCCCGCCGTTTCCCGCGCTTGCTTGAATTTCTTCACGTTGACATTCAGAGCACTGGGCAGAAATCACATTGCGTCAACACCCGCAGGGGCCATCGCAATGCTTTGTTTTAATTAGACAGTCGGATTCCCCCAGTCCGTGCCAGTTCTGAGCTGATCGTTGAATGGCGGCCGAAGAGGACACCGGCCAGGAGCGAACCCCCGACCGGGCCTCGCAGCAAGGAAGTTCCGCGGGAGGCCAAGGCACGGGACCGAGCTCGGATCCGGTCGCCGAAACGACTTTTACCTCGCCCAGGCCCGGCACGTCAGCCGATACCCGCTTCCCGACCAAGCCCGACGCGCCCCGATCCTCAGAGCCAATCCTTATCCCGAAGTTACGGATCCAATTTGCCGACTTCCCTTACCTACATTATTCTATCGACTAGAGGCTGTTCACCTTGGAGACCTGCTGCGGATATGGGTACGAACCGGCGCGACACCTACCGTGGCCCTCTCCTGGATTTTCAAGGTCCGAGGGGAAGATCCGGACACCGCCGCAACTGCGGTGCTCTTCGCGCTCCAAACCATATCTCCCTGCTAGAGGATTCCATGGAACTCGAGCGCTTATGCAGAAAAGAAAACTCTTCCCGGATCTCCCGACGGCGTCTCCAGGTCATTTTGGGTTGCCCCGACGAACACTCTTTCGAGGGCCCGACTTAATTACGGTTCCGCTGCCGGGTTCCGGAATAGGAACCGGATTCCCTTTCGCCCGACGGGTGTGTGCCTCTTTATGCACGTACGGCGCCGGCATACTCGCGGCTGGAACCGCTAAGATCGGCGCGCGCGGCCAATAATGCCGCGGCCTCACTGCTCGTCATGACCGCTGCGCGTCGCGTGTCGACGTCGCGCGCGGGGAATCATCGTTCGCGTGATGGCGCGGTCGCGCTCGCGCTCCCGTCGCTCTGTGCGCGCGCGTCCGGCGGCGGATGATACCGGCGGACCGAGGAACCGAGCCGCTTGAAGCGGCGGTTCCGGTCCTCCTCCATCCTAACCTCCGGTGCGTGCGAGAGCGATCGAGAGTCCGCGTGCGCGTCTCCTGCGCCCAGGAACGAGACTCGACCCCCGCTGCGACGGTTCGACGACGACGACGACGACAGGGACGACGAAGGAGCCGCAGCTGGCGCGCGCGCTCGATCGAAGGTTCCGTCTTACGTCACGGACGCGTCCGCCGTACTACTACGCAAACGTAGATACACCAACATCAACATCGGCTTTCGCCTAGGGCTTAGGATCGACTGACTCGTGTGCAACGGCTGTTCACACGAAACCCTTCTCCACGTCAGTCCTCCAGGGCCTCGCTGGAGTATTTGCTACTACCACCAAGATCTGCACCGACGGCGGCTCCAGACGGGCTCACGCCCTGTCCTTCTGCGCACACCGCCGCGACCCTCCTACTCGTCAGGGCTTCATGACGCCGGTCCGCGAGGACCGCGTCTCACATGCCGCTGACGGCCGAGTATAAGCACGACGCTTCAGCGCCATCCATTTTCAGGGCTAGTAACTTCGGCAGGTGAGTTGTTACACACTCCTTGGCGGATTCCGACTTCCATGGCCACCGTCCTGCTGTCTTAAGTTACCAACGCCTTTCATGGTATCCCATAAGCGTCGATTTGGGCGCTTTAACTCGGCGTTTGGTTCATCCCACAGCGCCAGTTCTGCTTACCAAAAGTGGCCCACTTGGCACTCTGATCCGATATCTCGCGGCTTCACAGTTTAAGCAAGCCGGAGATCTCACCCATTTAAAGTTTGAGAATAGGTTGAGGTCGTTTCGACCCCAATGCCTCTAATCATTCGCTTTACCGAATGAGACTCGCACGCGGCGAGCGCCAGCTATCCTGAGGGAAACTTCGGAGGGAACCAGCTACTAGATGGTTCGATTAGTCTTTCGCCCCTATACCCAGTTCCGACGATCGATTTGCACGTCAGAATCGCTACGGACCTCCATCAGGGTTTCCCCTGACTTCGTCCTGACCAGGCATAGTTCACCATCTTTCGGGTCCCAGCGTGTACGCTCTGGGTGCGCCTCTTCTCGCGATGAGAACGAGACGCCCCGGGAGTGCGGGGCCGGTCCGTGAGCCGGCCCATCCTCCCTCGGTTCGCGCGAGGCGAACCTTCACTTTCATTGCGCCTTTAGGTTTAGTTTAGTCCCAATGACTCGCGCACATGCTAGACTCCTTGGTCCGTGTTTCAAGACGGGTCCTGAAAGTACCCAAAGCTATAGCGCCGTGGACTGGCGTGTGCAGGGTCTGTCCGAGGACAACGCCGCCAACAGCCGGGCGGGCCCGGATCCGGCGCTAGGTCCGGATGCCAGGTTTGCCGTCCGCGCTTGCGACGTGCCGGACGCGAACAAGTCGCGGCCCCGCGCCATAGTTTTACCGTCGGTCGGGCCGGCCGGGACACCGCGGGTCCGAACGCACCGAGGTGCGCGCGGGCTCCACCGCGGGCCTTAGGCCGACGCCCAACGGGTCACGACGTCCTACAGAAGGAGAAGTGCACGCGTTCGGAGTCCGACGGCCACGGGCGGCGCGCGCGGCGCGAACGCCACGCGTCGCAACGCCCGTTGCTCGCGAACTTTCCGAGAGACGCGTCTGAATCTCCCCTTTCGACCTTTCGGGTTTCTCAGGTTTACCCCTGAACGGTTTCACGTACTCTTGAACTCTCTCTTCAAAGTTCTTTTCAACTTTCCCTCACGGTACTTGTTCGCTATCGGTCTCGTGGTAATATTTAGCCTTAGATGGAGTTTACCACCCACTTAGGGCTGCACTCTCAAGCAACCCGACTCTGAGGAGAGACCCTCCCGCGGCATGCGGCGGCCAGCTACGGGCCTGGCACCCTCTCTGGGTAAGTGGCCCCGTTCAAGAAGGACTTGGGCGCGCCGCGCTACCTCGGGATAACGGATCCTCCCTAACACCACATTTCCCGGCGTCCGTCTCCGGACGCGGGATTCGGTGCTGGGCTCTTCCCTGTTCGCTCGCCGCTACTAAGGGAATCCTAGTTAGTTTCTTTTCCTCCGCTTAGTAATATGCTTAAATTCAGCGGGTAGTCTCACCTGCTCTGAGGTCGCGTTCATTGGTTTCTTTCGATAGCCGACAGGCCGCGTAGGCAACGGGATCCTTCGGGCTAAACGCGCGCGATCGGACGTCGGACGAATACCTCGCGCCGCCCCGGACGAATCTCGGTGGCGGGGGGATTCACACTCGGACACGTCGACCGGCGCGTCGCCCGGGCATCGTTTACCGGTACGCGGATGGCGGTCGGCTCGAATGATTATATCGTTCGATAGTTTAAAGCGACGCGTTAGCGCGCCGCCCCGACGTCGAGCGCGATGGCGCGCTCGCGGTATCGGGGGGCGGCTCGTGCGCGAGCGCTCAGATTCTTGCCTCGGCGGCCGTCCGCTTTTCGCGCTTGACCGACGCCCCGTACGTACGGCGCGCGTTCCGCTCACACGATTGGGAGCGTGTACTGCGCGCGCGCACCACATGGGGGGGCCTTCGCGTTATCGGCGGTACGCCGACCCGGCAGTCGTGGAAATTGAAACGACCCTCAGCCAGGAGTGGTCCAGGAACAGTATCCGAGGACCGCAATGTGCGTTCGAAATGTCGATGTTCAAGTGTCCTGCAGTTCACAAGTTGACGCGCAATTAGCTGCGTTCTTCATCGACCCACGAGCCAAGTGATCCACCGTTCAGGGTAATCTTTCATACAGTTAACCAGCGACTCTCTGTCCGCGGTACTGCGTTTAATCGGTTTTACACTTACGCAAAGTTTTGCACGCTTACACGTTGCTAGAACGAGAGGTGTTTGACTTCGCAGAGCGGACGTAAAGTCCGAGACGCGTTCGTCCTGCGCGGCTCCCGTACTCAGATCGCTCCCCCCTTTCGAGGGGCGCGCGGTACGCGGGGACGAACGTTCCGTTAGTCAGGCGAATATCCTTCGACCACCTTCGGGCGGTGCGAGCACCTTTGCGCGCAGTCTTCGTCTTTATTAATCTGCGACGCGGACCGACGTCGGTCGTACACGACATGACCGACCGGACCATCCGCCGCGCTCCGCCGGCGTGCCACTGCACCTCCGACAAGGGAGGCCGGGGCCGGATTCGGGGCGCTGGGGTCCGGCGGCCGCTATACGACCGCGACGACGGCGCGACGCACTCGTCTTTATCAATCTACGCTGCGGGCCGACGTCGGTCGTACACGACATGACCGACCGGACCGTCCGCCGCGCTCCGCCGGCGTGCCACTGCACCTCCGACAAGGGAGGCCGGGGCCGGATTCGGGGCGCTGGGGTCCGGCGGCCGCTATACGACCGCGACGACGGCGCGACGCACTCGTCTTCATTAATTTACGCTGCGGACCGACGTCGGTCGTACACGACATGACCGACCGGACCGTCCGCCGCGCTCCGCCGGCGTTCCTCTGCACCTCCGACAAGGGAGGCCGGGGCCGGTTTCGGGGCGCTGGGGTCCGGCGGCCGCTATACGACCGCGACGACGGCGCGACGCACGACGACAAGACTGGGACGCGCGCATTAGCTCGCTGTGCCCTGACCGTCGGGGCCGGCGGGAGCGTCGCATTCACCCGTGGTTGTGACACTTAAAAACTCAAACTCCGAGGCGCGGAGCGCCGAGCCGGCTGCGCGGTGGCTGCCGGCGGCGCTTTTACGTACGCAGTATCTCTCGGCCTGAGCGGCACGGGGGGCGCTCTCGTCATCGGAGCTCTCGACTAGGTACCTGACTTCCGGCGTGCCGACCCTCGCGGGTCGGCCGACGCCTCGGACTTCGTTAGTCCTTAACAGTTCGAATCAGTTCGACCGGCGCTCGTACGGCCGACGCGACCGCCGTCGTAGACGTGGTCGGCCGAGGGCGCCATTAATATTCATTCATTATTAATATCGATCCGTGCATCGTATTAATTAATTGTACGTAATGTTTTATAAACATTCGTTAATGATCCTTCCGCAGGTTCACCTACGGAAACCTTGTTACGACTTTTACTTCCTCTAAATGATCAAGTTTGGTCATCTTCCCAGCATCATCGGCGACGTCGAAACGCCACCGCGCACCGGTCCGAAGACCTCACTAAATCATTCAATCGGTAGTAGCGACGGGCGGTGTGTACAAAGGGCAGGGACGTAATCAACGCGAGCTTATGACTCGCGCTTACTGGGAATTCCTCGTTCATGGGGAACAATTGCAAGCCCCAATCCCTAGCACGAAGGAGGTTCAGCGGGTTACCCGGGCCGTTCGGCCAGGGAAGACACGCTGATTCCTTCAGTGTAGCGCGCGTGCGGCCCAGAACATCTAAGGGCATTACAGACCTGTTATTGCTCAATCTCGTGCGGCTAGAAGCCGCCTGTCCCTCTAAGAAGAATTAATTGTACGCCGACAGTAAAAATCGCGCACGACCGCGACGCGAGCGCCGGGTCGGCGGACCTTTGAGATGTCGAAAATACGCCTAGTTAGCAGGCTAGAGTCTCGTTCGTTATCGGAATTAACCAGACAAATCGCTCCACCAACTAAGAACGGCCATGCACCACCACCCACCGAATCAAGAAAGAGCTCTCAATCTGTCAATCCTTCCGGTGTCCGGGCCTGGTGAGGTTTCCCGTGTTGAGTCAAATTAAGCCGCAGGCTCCACTCCTGGTGGTGCCCTTCCGTCAATTCCTTTAAGTTTCAGCTTTGCAACCATACTTCCCCCGGAACCCAAAAGCTTTGGTTTCCCGGAAGCTGCCCGCCGAGTCATCGGAGGAACGTCGGCGGATCGCTAGCTGGCATCGTTTATGGTTAGAACTAGGGCGGTATCTGATCGCCTTCGAACCTCTAACTTTCGTTCTTGATCAATGAAAGCGTTTTTGGCAAATGCTTTCGCTTCTGTCCGTCTTGCGACGATCCAAGAATTTCACCTCTAACGTCGCAATACGAATGCCCCCATCCGTTCCTATTAATCATTACCTCGGGGTTCCGAAAACCAACAAAATAGAACCGAGGTCCTATTCCATTATTCCATGCACACAGTATTCAGGCGAAATTTTAGCCTGCTTTAAGCACTCTAATTTGTTCAAAGTAAACGTGCCGGCCCACCTCGACACTCAATGAAGAGCACCGCGGTGGGATTGAGATTGGGCCGCCCCGAGAGGCTAAGCCCACCGGCAGGACGTCCCGCGGACACGCCAGTTAACACCGCGAGCGATGAACCGGCGGCGCGGGACACAAATTCGACTACGAGCTTTTTAACCGCAACAACTTTAATATACGCTATTGGAGCTGGAATTACCGCGGCTGCTGGCACCAGACTTGCCCTCCAATTGATCCTCGTTAAAGGGTTTAGAGTGTACTCATTCCGATTACGGGGCCTCGGATGAGTCCCGTATCGTTATTTTTCGTCACTACCTCCCCGTGCCGGGAGTGGGTAATTTGCGCGCCTGCTGCCTTCCTTGGATGTGGTAGCCGTTTCTCAGGCTCCCTCTCCGGAATCGAACCCTGATTCCCCGTTACCCGTTACAACCATGGTAGGCGCAGAACCTACCATCGACAGTTGATAAGGCAGACATTTGAAAGATGCGTCGCCGGTGCGAGACCGTGCGATCAGCAAAAAGTTATTCAGAGTCACCAAGGTGTACGACGACGGGCGAACCCGACGCCGATTGGTTTTGATCTAATAAAAGCGCTCCTTCCGTCTCCGGTCGGAGCTCTGTTTGCATGTATTAGCTCTAGAATTACCACAGTTATCCAAGTAAATGTGGGTACGATCTAAGGAACCATAACTGATTTAATGAGCCTTTCGCGGTTTCACCTTAATTTGGCTTGTACTGAGACATGCATGGCTTAATCTTTGAGACAAGCATATGACTACTGGCAGGATCAACCAGGGAGCTGTCACCCGTCCGCGGCCACGTTCGGAAGACGCGCACCGATGGTAACGCGCCGACCTGGCGTAACGCAGATCACGCCGCTGCGAGAGCGGCGGCGGTCTGTCTTCTCGCCCGGCCCGGAAGTATACTACTACATATTACAATATATAGCAAAAACTGACCGTGTCGAAATCAGTCGGCAGCGACGAGCGCGCGCCGACCACACATTTCACGCACAGTGGAGCAGGATGCGCCGACGTCGAAATAGGACGACGTTTACTTGACGACATGACCGCCCGCAGCAGTTCTAAAGAGAATAATTTATAACGCGGAATCTCGTCCGCGAACGGCTTCAACATTCCCAGAAACACCCTTCGCTAGATTGAAAGCGACATGGTACGCGGTATGAGCGCGCGTTTCGGAAAACTGTCGTGCCGCGCTCTCACGCTCGGTACGAGGCGAGTCGTTGCATATTTGTGGACGACGTCCAGAGGACGCCTCCGAGATTTAAGTGCGCCCGCATAAGGTGTACAACGCTAACTGCGAAAGTCAGCGTCGTCCGCGGGCATGCTGTGGCAATCGCTAATGTTACGGTTACGAGCGCTTGGCGGCGATATGTGGGAACGCAACCTTTCGGTTAAACCGCACAGCGTCAATTAAAACTCTCGTCTCTAATGGCGAACGCCGGTTCTTCGCGAACGAAGCTTACCGAGGCGCTCTCTAGCCACCAGCAGATCAAAGTCAACAACGCGTGCGGCCCGGCAGGGAGCATCTTTATCGTTTACTAATACCAAGACTGTCGACTCGTCGCAACTAAACGGGATCGAGCGGAACCGGACGGCGTTAGCCGTCGCGGACTCACCTCTCCCTATATAAGCGCAACGGACCGAGTACGGGTTGCGAAACGCTAGTACGGGTCGCTCCCGGCTCGCTCGAACGGATACCGCCGACGCTCGCGCGGACTTATCGCACTTTTCGCCTTGGTCCCCGTCCGGGTCGAGTTCGAAATTTTGGAAATATTTTTTTTTTTGAAAATTTTTTTTTTTTTTGGAAATTTTTTTTTTCTTTCAAATGTTCTCTCCGGCGCTCTCTGCTAAATTTTTGGATTTTTTTTTTTGAAAATTTTTTTTTCTTTCAAAAGTTCCGTCCAGCGCTCCCTGCTGAAATTTTTGGATTTTGGAAATTTTGTCTTTCGGGTGGCGCTGGATGTCGATCGAGCGCGCCGCCGTAGTCCAGCCGACCGCCCGCGCGCCGTCGCCGGCCGGGTAGCGCTCGGTACATTTCGCCCCGCTCGACGACGGGAGACTCGCGCTGTCGATCGAGCGCGCCGCCGGAGTCCAGCCGACCGCCCGCGCGCCGTCGCCGGCCGGGTATCGCTCGGTACATTTCGCCCCGCTCGACGACGGGAGACTCGCGCTGTCGATCGAGCGCGCCGCCGGAGTCCAGCCGACCGCCCGCGCGCCGTCGCCGGCCGGGTAGCGCTCGGTAGATTTCGCCCCGCTCGACGACGGGAGACCCGCGCTGTCGATCGAGCGCGCCGCCGGAGTCCAGCCGACAGCCCGCGCGCCGTCGCCGGCCGGGTAGCGCTCGGTACATTTCGCCCCGCTCGACGACGGGAGACCCGCGCTGTCGATCGAGCGCGCCGCCGGAGTCCAGCCGACCGCGCTCGCGCCGTCAACGGCCCCATAAAATATTTTCTTGAAATTTTCTTTTTCGCCTATAAGTCCCGGCCAGCGCTCTCTGCAAAATTTTAGAAATTTTTTTTTTTGAAAAATTTTTTTTTTGAAAATTTTTTTTTTCTTTCAAAAGTTCCGTCCAGCGCTCTCTGCTGAAATTTTTGGATTTTGGAAATTTTGTCTTTCGGGTGGCGCTGGATGTCGATCGAGCGCGCCGCCGTAGTCCAGCCGACCGCCCGCGCGCCGTCGCCGGCCGGGTAGCGCTCGGTACATTTCGCCCCGCTCGACGACGGGAGACTCGCGCTGTCGATCGAGCGCGCCGCCGGAGTCCAGCCGACCGCCCGCGCGCCGTCGCCGGCCGGGTAGCGCTCGGTACATTTCGCCCCGCTCGACGACGGGAGACTCGCGCTGTCGATCGAGCGCGCCGCCGGAGTCCAGCCGACCGCGCTCGCGCCGTCAACGGCCCCATAAAAGATTTTCTTGAAATTTTCTTTTTCGCCTATAAGTCCCGGCCAGCGCTCTCTGCAAAATTTTAGAAATTTTTTTTTTTTGAAAAATTTTTTTTTTGAAAATTTTTTTTTTCTTTCAAAAGTTCCGTCCAGCGCTCTCTGCTGAAATTTTTGGATTTTGGAAATTTTGTCTTTCGGGTGGCGCTGGATGTCGATCGAGCGCGCCGCCGTAGTCCAGCCGACCGCACGCGCGCCGTCGCCGGCCGGGTAGCGCTCGGTACATTTCGCCCCGCTCGACGACGGGAGACTCGCGCTGTCGATCGAGCGCGCCGCCGGAGTCCAGCCGACCGCCCGCGCGCCGTCGCCGGCCGGGTAGCGCTCGGTACATTTCGCCCCGCTCGACGACGGGAGACTCGCGCTGTCGATCGAGCGCGCCGCCGGAGTCCAGCCGACCGCGCTCGCGCCGTCAACGGCCCCATAAAAGATTTTCTTGAAATTTTCTTTTTCGCCTATAAGTCCCGGCCAGCGCTCTCTGCAAAATTTTAGAAATTTTTTTTTTTTGAAAAATTTTTTTTTTGAAAATTTTTTTACTTTATCATACGCAGTATGTAAAGTATTGTAATCGTGCCGAAAATTTTTTTTGAGATTTTAGCGGAAATAGGTCTTTATGGGTCCCCTGAACATTTTTGACCAAGGTACAAAAAAATGTCTGTGTGTGTGTGTGTATGTGTGTGTGTGTGTGTGTGTGTGTGTGTGTGTGTGTGTGTGTGTGTGTGTGTGTACCCAATTTTTGTTAATTCATTTCCGGAGAAACTACTAAAGGTATCGGCACGGAACTTCATATTTAAAAGTTTCATGACCAAACTTAGAGTTGAAAAGCTTTTGGTTCAAAAGGGTCCAAAGGAACTGGGTGTTTACTCTAAGCCTTTTTCAAGGATTTTAGAAATGAGCCGCCATTTCTGTAATTTCGTCAAAATAGTTAAATAATAAATTAAAGCAGAGGAAATTTTGAATAATTTATGCCTATGACATTTTTTAGTATAATTAATACTTTAGCTGCAAGAGCAAATTCTATTTGATCGAGATCGGTCGCATATGCATTGATTTAATACTATATAGTGACCCAGGATTTGCAAATTTTTCAGTCTAATGACAGTACCGGTAGTGTCAAATGCTGATGTTTTGACATTATCTCACAATTAATATTGACCGTAGTTAATAGTATCGAAAGATCTCATATTGTGATACCGTGTACAGTCCTTGCCTGATGGCGTCGGATAGGCAGCGTGTTGAGCGTGTCCAAAATGCATGTGTTCTGTTTGTTTTTGGTTTGACGAAATATGATCATGCATCGAATGGGCTGGGCGACTTGGGGTGGTTGAACATGGATAACACTAGGGTGTTGCATGCAGCATTGTATCATAAGTTGCTATCCACTAGGATCCCACAATACCTCATGCGGAAGATATGCTGTAGAACGTATGTCCATAACCTTAATTTAAGATTCGTGGGTTTCTTTGCTCCACCTGCCCATCGCACTGAGCTGTATAGACGGTCATTCTCTTACCAGGTCAGTGACATATACAATGGTCTCAGGGAAGATATGAAAAATTTATCGTGAAACAGTTTTGGGGAAAGGTGAAGCGTTGGCTGTTTGCTCAACAGTGACTTTAGGCATAGAGCGCACATTGGAGGCTTTTTAATTTTTATTTTTTATGGGCAGGTGCGATGTTTTGTTGAGTTGGATTTGCTGCAATTACGAAGTAATTAGACTCTAGAGTAATTTTGTTGTTTGTTTTTGTTTTGATAAGTTCTCGGAATTATTTTTATATTATTGTTACAATCATGGTTTGCGTAAGGGGTTGAGTGGAAGAGTAAGGCAATTTGGAAACAAGTGTGCTGAACTGCGCCCTAAATATAAATAATATTTTGTTGCAATTAATATTGTCTTATTTTAATAAAGGAATTATTTATTTATTTAATTAGTTATTTATCTGTTAAATCCTGGCTAACTAGTTTTATTTTAATGCAGACACGACTGATATCAATCAAATAGATTCTCATGCAACTAAACTATTAATTTTATATATTGTATGATAAAGTCATGTGCCTGGCCACATCAGATTTTTTTTCTTTCAAAAGTTCCGTCCAGCGCTCTCTGCTGAAATTTTTGGATTTTGGAAATTTTGTCTTTCGGGTGGCGCTGGATGTCGATCGAGCGCGCCGCCGTAGTCCAGCCGACCGCCCGCGCGCCGTCGCCGGCCGGGTAGCGCTCGGTACATTTCGCCCCGCTCGACGACGGGAGACTCGCGCTGTCGATCGAGCGCGCCGCCGGAGTCCAGCCGACCGCCCGCGCGCCGTCGCCGGCCGGGTAGCGCTCGGTACATTTCGCCCCGCTCGACGACGGGAGACTCGCGCTGTCGATCGAGCGCGCCGCCGGAGTCCAGCCGACCGCCCGCGCGCCGTCGCCGGCCGGGTAGCGCTCGGTACATTTCGCCCCGCTCGACGACGGGAGACTCGCGCTGTCGATCGAGCGCGCCGCCGGAGTCCAGCCGACCGCGCTCGCGCCGTCAACGGCCCCATAAAAGATTTTCTTGAAATTTTCTTTTTCGCCTATAAGTCCCGGCCAGCGCTCTCTGCAAAATTTAAGAAATTTTTTTTTTTTGAAAAATTTTTTTTTTGAAAATTTTTTTTTCTTTCAAAAGTTCCGTCCAGCGCTCTCTGCTGAAATTTTTGGATTTTGGAAATTTTGTCTTTCGGGTGGCGCTGGATGTCGATCGAGCGCGCCGCCGTAGTCCAGCCGACCGCCCGCGCGCCGTCGCCGGCCGGGTAGCGCTCGGTACATTTCGCCCCGCTCGACGACGGGAGACTCGCGCTGTCGATCGAGCGCGCCGCCGGAGTCCAGCCGACCGCCCGCGCGCCGTCGCCGGCCGGGTAGCGCTCGGTACATTTCGCCCCGCTCGACGACGGGAGACTCGCGCTGTCGATCGAGCGCGCCGCCGGAGTCCAGCCGACCGCCCGCGCGCCGTCGCCGGCCGGGTAGCGCTCGGTACATTTCGCCCCGCTCGACGACGGGAGACTCGCGCTGTCGATCGAGCGCGCCGCCGGAGTCCAGCCGACCGCGCTCGCGCCGTCAACGGCCCCATAAAAGATTTTCTTGAAATTTTCTTTTTCGCCTATAAGTCCCGGCCAGCGCTCTCTGCAAAATTTTAGAAATTTTTTTTTTTTGAAAAATTTTTTTTTTGAAAATTTTTTTTTTCTTTCAAAAGTTCCGTCCAGCGCTCTCTGCTGAAATTTTTGGATTTTGGAAATTTTGTCTTTCGGGTGGCGCTGGATGTCGATCGAGCGCGCCGCCGTAGTCCAGCCGACCGCCCGCGCGCCGTCGCCGGCCGGGTAGCGCTCGGTACATTTCGCCCCGCTCGACGACGGGAGACTCGCGCTGTCGATCGAGCGCGCCGCCGGAGTCCAGCCGACCGCCCGCGCGCCGTCGCCGGCCGGGTAGCGCTCGGTACATTTCGCCCCGCTCGACGACGGGAGACTCGCGCTGTCGATCGAGCGCGCCGCCGGAGTCCAGCCGACCGCCCGCGCGCCGTCGCCGGCCGGGTAGCGCTCGGTACATTTCGCCCCGCTCGACGACGGGAGACTCGCGCTGTCGATCGAGCGCGCCGCCGGAGTCCAGCCGACCGCGCTCGCGCCGTCAACGGCCCCATAAAAGATTTTCTTGAAATTTTCTTTTTCGCCTATAAGTCCCGGCCAGCGCTCTCTGCAAAATTTTAGAAATTTTTTTTTTTTGAAAAATTTTTTTTTTGAAAATTTTTTTTTTCTTTCAAAAGTTCCGTCCAGCGCTCTCTGCTGAAATTTTTGGATTTTGGAAATTTTGTCTTTCGGGTGGCGCTGGATGTCGATCGAGCGCGCCGCCGTAGTCCAGCCGACCGCCCGCGCGCCGTCGCCGGCCGGGTAGCGCTCGGTACATTTCGCCCCGCTCGACGACGGGAGACTCGCGCTGTCGATCGAGCGCGCCGCCGGAGTCCAGCCGACCGCCCGCGCGCCGTCGCCGGCCGGGTAGCGCTCGGTACATTTCGCCCCGCTCGACGACGGGAGACTCGCGCTGTCGATCGAGCGCGCCGCCGGAGTCCAGCCGACAGCCCGCGCGCCGTCGCCGGCCGGGTAGCGCTCGATCGTCGCCGATGGTCTCCCGTCTTCGAGCGGGGAAATATACCGATCGCCACCCGTCCGTCGGCGCGGAGCGGGAGTAGAGAGCGCTCACCGGGCGGCCGGCCTGTTAGCGCTCTCTACTCCCGCTCGCCGCCGACGGACGGGTGACGATCGATAAATTTGTCGACCCGACGACGGCCGCCCGGTTAGCGTTCTCTACTCCCGCTCGCCGCCGACGGACGGGTGACGATCGATAAATTTGTCGACCCGACGACGGCCGCCCGGTTAGCGTTCTCTACTCCCGCTCGCCGCCGACGGACGGGTGACGATCGATAAATTTGTCGACCCGACGACGGCCGCCCGGTTAGCGTTCTCTACTCCCGCTCGCCGCCGACGGACGGGTGACGATCGATAAATTTGTCGACAGGCCGCAGGGTAGGGCGGTTTCGCTCTACTCCCTCTCGTTGATTTGTCGACAGGCCGCAGGGTAGGGCGGTTTTGCTCTACTCCCTCTCGTTGATTTGTCGACAGGCCGCAGGGTAGGGCGGTCTCGCTCTACTCCCTCTCGTTTTCGTTATCAAAACGAGAGGGAGTAGAGCGAGAGCGCCCTACCCTGCGGCCTGTCGACAAATCAACGAGAGGGAGTAGAGCGAAACCGCCTTACCCTGCGGCCTGTCGACAAATCAACGAGAGGGAGTAGAGCGAAACCGCCTTACCCTGCGGCCTGTCGACAAATCAACGAGAGGGAGTAGAGCGAAACCGCCTTACCCTGCGGCCTGACGACAAATCAACGAGAGGGAGTAGAGCGAAACCGCCCTACCCTGCGGCCTGTCGACAAATCAACGAGAGGGAGTAGAGCGAAACCGCCTTACCCTGCGGCCTGTCGACAAATCAACGAGAGGGAGTAGAGCGAAACCACCTTACCCTGCGGCCTGTCGACAAATCAACGAGAGGGAGTAGAGCGAAACCACCTTACCCTGCGGCCTGTCAACAAATCAACGAGAGGGAGTAGAGCGAAACCACCTTACCCTGCGGCCTGTCGACAAATTTATCGA
>CAXIES010000335.1:37500-50000 GCA_964023965.1 Melinopterus prodromus
GTCCCGCAGCCAGGCGCTGAGCGCAATGTCCAGTTCATGGATGGTGCCGGACAAGCCAATTCCGACGAGCTGCTTAGTGTTAGGCTCTACAGAAGAGCGCAGCTTGAGTAGGTGTGTCAGAAAGGCAGCAGCTTCACTCTCAGGCTGTGCGTTGGGGGCTTCTGGCCAGGATGAAGGTGGAGACGTCGGCCGGGGCGGGCGAACCGCGGGACCGACCGGACCGGAAGCAGCGGCGGGTCGTGGTGGTGAAGGCGCGCGGACAGGCAAACGTCGTAGTCGCGGCGCAGGACGGTCCGGGGTTATCTCGGGTGAAGCCTGGCTTCGCTTCCTCTTCGCCAAGGCAGTAGTAGGCACCGGTTGAAGACGAGTCGCCGGCGCGGGCGCAGCCCGCTCGGGAACCGGAGACGGGGCGATGGGGGCACAAGAGGCCCTTTTCATCCTCATGGGAGGAGGTGACTGCAGCGGGGAGGAGAGTCGCCTCTTCTTCCCTACGTCAGGGGTCGAGGTAGTTGCTCGTTGAGCTGATCCGTGCGCCACCGGCGCTGGGGGTACGGAAACAGTTGGGGTCTTCGTAGATCGTGTTCGTAGAGGCGGCTGCGTGTTACCAGTGGGAGGGGTACTAGATGTATGTGTCCCTTGGGTATCGAGTTAAAGACGACGTGTGGGCGGGGTTACAGGAAGCTTCTTGGAAAAGGTTTGAAGCGCCTGTTGCCGTATCTCACGTTTTGCTCTTTCCAAATAACCGGCATATTGCGGTTTCTCTCGTCGGTACCGGATCTGATGGTGTGTCAGTCCAGTGGCAGCTGAAGTCTCAGCGAATGAGAAGACGCCCTTTATAGCTTTTGCTTCAATGGCGGCTATCTTGGCCATGAGCACAGGTTCAGGGGCGCCTGCTTTGCTTTCCAGTTCCTTACGGTACTTCTCGGGATGGGCCCGGTTTTCGTGCTGTCTGACAGACGCGAAATTGTCGAAGGTTCTGTAGCAATGAAGACACTTGGTTCTATCCCGTGTTCCGCAGTCCTTCACGTGGCGGGCAAGGGAGCTCTTGAGGTCATAGCTCTTGCCACAGACGTTGCAGATGAACGGGGGACCGCTGATGGTCCGTATGGTGGGTTGGCCCTGCGGAGAACCAGTACGCATCATGGTCCCGAAAGACAGTTGAGGTTTGGCAGGGCCCTTGGAACCAGCTGGTGCTGGTATGGAACGCTTTGGTATCGTTCCGGTTGCTGAGCTGGTGGTCGGCTCAACAGATGGAGAGTGTTCCGGGGCTGAAGACATAGTTGGAGAACCAGAATCAGAAACCGTTGTGGAACTGCCAGGTACAGGGCTAGGATCCGTCATGAGTGAGTCCGCCCTTCGAGGCTCACTCGAGTCCGAGGCTCTGCGTAATTTCTTCTCCATCGAAAATTTTCAGGTTCCGTTTTTCAGCTATCCGGCAGCTCTCAAGGCTAGCTGGGGAAACCCGCGACCCTGGCGAAGTTCTCGGGCCGCGGGGCGGGCCGTAATGCATTGGTTCACCGTCCGGCGGGTTGCCCCGCCATTCGACTTCCAGCGCCACCACTAGGAGGTTGCACTACGGACCTTGAGTTCAGTGGTCGGGGGACCGAGCTGAACCCCCGATTGCTGCAGGGTTAGCACACAGCAACCTTAGGACCCCAACGCTGTTGGCAGCAGCGCCAGGGCGGAGCACCCTTGACTTCCCTTCCCCCGGGAGAGTCATAGTTGGGAGCAGCTATGGCCCCTGGTCCCAAGACCCTCACCCCCACGACCAACCTGCCGCACATGTGACAGACAAAAGCAACTGCGAGCAGTTGCGATGCCCCGACACGAGGGTCGCGAGAGAGAGCCAAAGCCACAGCCGCTCCCCCCTAAGAGAGTCATAGTTACTCCCGCCGTTTACCCGCGCTTGCTTGAATTTCTTCACGTTGACATTCAGAGCACTGGGCAGAAATCACATTGCGTCAACACCCGCAGGGGCCATCGCAATGCTTTGTTTTAATTAGACAGTCGGATTCCCCCAGTCCGTGCCAGTTCTGAGCTGATCGTTGAATGGCGGCCGAAGAGGACACCGGCCAGGAGCGAACCCCCGACCGGGCCTCGCAGCAAGGAAGTTCCGCGGGAGGCCAAGGCACGGGACCGAGCTCGGATCCGGTCGCCGAAACGACTTTTACCTCGCCCAGGCCCGGCACGTCAGCCGATACCCGCTTCCCGACCAAGCCCGACGCGCCCCGATCCTCAGAGCCAATCCTTATCCCGAAGTTACGGATCCAATTTGCCGACTTCCCTTACCTACATTATTCTATCGACTAGAGGCTGTTCACCTTGGAGACCTGCTGCGGATATGGGTACGAACCGGCGCGACACCTACCGTGGCCCTCTCCTGGATTTTCAAGGTCCGAGGGGAAGATCCGGACACCGCCGCAACTGCGGTGCTCTTCGCGCTCCAAACCATATCTCCCTGCTAGAGGATTCCATGGAACTCGAGCGCTTATGCAGAAAAGAAAACTCTTCCCGGATCTCCCGACGGCGTCTCCAGGTCATTTTGGGTTGCCCCGACGAACACTCTTTCGAGGGCCCGACTTAATTACGGTTCCGCTGCCGGGTTCCGGAATAGGAACCGGATTCCCTTTCGCCCGACGGGTGTGTGCCTCTTTATGCACGTACGGCGCCGGCATACTCGCGGCTGGAACCGCTAAGATCGGCGCGCGCGGCCAATAATGCCGCGGCCTCACTGCTCGTCATGACCGCTGCGCGTCGCGTGTCGACGTCGCGCGCGGGGAATCATCGTTCGCGTGATGGCGCGGTCGCGCTCGCGCTCCCGTCGCTCTGTGCGCGCGCGTCCGGCGGCGGATGATACCGGCGGACCGAGGAACCGAGCCGCTTGAAGCGGCGGTTCCGGTCCTCCTCCATCCTAACCTCCGGTGCGTGCGAGAGCGATCGAGAGTCCGCGTGCGCGTCTCCTGCGCCCAGGAACGAGACTCGACCCCCGCTGCGACGGTTCGACGACGACGACGACGACAGGGACGACGAAGGAGCCGCAGCTGGCGCGCGCGCTCGATCGAAGGTTCCGTCTTACGTCACGGACGCGTCCGCCGTACTACTACGCAAACGTAGATACACCAACATCAACATCGGCTTTCGCCTAGGGCTTAGGATCGACTGACTCGTGTGCAACGGCTGTTCACACGAAACCCTTCTCCACGTCAGTCCTCCAGGGCCTCGCTGGAGTATTTGCTACTACCACCAAGATCTGCACCGACGGCGGCTCCAGACGGGCTCACGCCCTGTCCTTCTGCGCACACCGCCGCGACCCTCCTACTCGTCAGGGCTTCATGACGCCGGTCCGCGAGGACCGCGTCTCACATGCCGCTGACGGCCGAGTATAAGCACGACGCTTCAGCGCCATCCATTTTCAGGGCTAGTAACTTCGGCAGGTGAGTTGTTACACACTCCTTGGCGGATTCCGACTTCCATGGCCACCGTCCTGCTGTCTTAAGTTACCAACGCCTTTCATGGTATCCCATAAGCGTCGATTTGGGCGCTTTAACTCGGCGTTTGGTTCATCCCACAGCGCCAGTTCTGCTTACCAAAAGTGGCCCACTTGGCACTCTGATCCGATATCTCGCGGCTTCACAGTTTAAGCAAGCCGGAGATCTCACCCATTTAAAGTTTGAGAATAGGTTGAGGTCGTTTCGACCCCAATGCCTCTAATCATTCGCTTTACCGAATGAGACTCGCACGCGGCGAGCGCCAGCTATCCTGAGGGAAACTTCGGAGGGAACCAGCTACTAGATGGTTCGATTAGTCTTTCGCCCCTATACCCAGTTCCGACGATCGATTTGCACGTCAGAATCGCTACGGACCTCCATCAGGGTTTCCCCTGACTTCGTCCTGACCAGGCATAGTTCACCATCTTTCGGGTCCCAGCGTGTACGCTCTGGGTGCGCCTCTTCTCGCGATGAGAACGAGACGCCCCGGGAGTGCGGGGCCGGTCCGTGAGCCGGCCCATCCTCCCTCGGTTCGCGCGAGGCGAACCTTCACTTTCATTGCGCCTTTAGGTTTAGTTTAGTCCCAATGACTCGCGCACATGCTAGACTCCTTGGTCCGTGTTTCAAGACGGGTCCTGAAAGTACCCAAAGCTATAGCGCCGTGGACTGGCGTGTGCAGGGTCTGTCCGAGGACAACGCCGCCAACAGCCGGGCGGGCCCGGATCCGGCGCTAGGTCCGGATGCCAGGTTTGCCGTCCGCGCTTGCGACGTGCCGGACGCGAACAAGTCGCGGCCCCGCGCCATAGTTTTACCGTCGGTCGGGCCGGCCGGGACACCGCGGGTCCGAACGCACCGAGGTGCGCGCGGGCTCCACCGCGGGCCTTAGGCCGACGCCCAACGGGTCACGACGTCCTACAGGAGGAGAAGTGCACGCGTTCGGAGTCCGACGGCCACGGGCGGCGCGCGCGGCGCGAACGCCACGCGTCGCAACGCCCGTTGCTCGCGAACTTTCCGAGAGACGCGTCTGAATCTCCCCTTTCGACCTTTCGGGTTTCTCAGGTTTACCCCTGAACGGTTTCACGTACTCTTGAACTCTCTCTTCAAAGTTCTTTTCAACTTTCCCTCACGGTACTTGTTCGCTATCGGTCTCGTGGTAATATTTAGCCTTAGATGGAGTTTACCACCCACTTAGGGCTGCACTCTCAAGCAACCCGACTCTGAGGAGAGACCCTCCCGCGGCATGCGGCGGCCAGCTACGGGCCTGGCACCCTCTCTGGGTAAGTGGCCCCGTTCAAGAAGGACTTGGGCGCGCCGCGCTACCTCGGGATAACGGATCCTCCCTAACACCACATTTCCCGGCGTCCGTCTCCGGACGCGGGATTCGGTGCTGGGCTCTTCCCTGTTCGCTCGCCGCTACTAAGGGAATCCTAGTTAGTTTCTTTTCCTCCGCTTAGTAATATGCTTAAATTCAGCGGGTAGTCTCACCTGCTCTGAGGTCGCGTTCATTGGTTTCTTTCGATAGCCGACAGGCCGCGTAGGCAACGGGATCCTTCGGGCTAAACGCGCGCGATCGGACGTCGGACGAATACCTCGCGCCGCCCCGGACGAATCTCGGTGGCGGGGGGATTCACACTCGGACACGTCGACCGGCGCGTCGCCCGGGCATCGTTTACCGGTACGCGGATGGCGGTCGGCTCGAATGATTATATCGTTCGATAGTTTAAAGCGACGCGTTAGCGCGCCGCCCCGACGTCGAGCGCGATGGCGCGCTCGCGGTATCGGGGGGCGGCTCGTGCGCGAGCGCTCAGATTCTTGCCTCGGCGGCCGTCCGCTTTTCGCGCTTGACCGACGCCCCGTACGTACGGCGCGCGTTCCGCTCACACGATTGGGAGCGTGTACTGCGCGCGCGCACCACATGGGGGGGCCTTCGCGTTATCGGCGGTACGCCGACCCGGCAGTCGTGGAAATTGAAACGACCCTCAGCCAGGAGTGGTCCAGGAACAGTATCCGAGGACCGCAATGTGCGTTCGAAATGTCGATGTTCAAGTGTCCTGCAGTTCACAAGTTGACGCGCAATTAGCTGCGTTCTTCATCGACCCACGAGCCAAGTGATCCACCGTTCAGGGTAATCTTTCATACAGTTAACCAGCGACTCTCTGTCCGCGGTACTGCGTTTAATCGGTTTTACACTTACGCAAAGTTTTGCACGCTTACACGTTGCTAGAACGAGAGGTGTTTGACTTCGCAGAGCGGACGTAAAGTCCGAGACGCGTTCGTTCTGCGCGGCTCCCGTACTCAGATCGCTCCCCCCTTTCGAGGGGCGCGCGGTACGCGGGGACGAACGTTCCGTTAGTCAGGCGAATATCCTTCGACCACCTTCGGGCGGTGCGAGCACCTTTGCGCGCAGTCTTCGTCTTTATTAATCTGCGACGCGGACCGACGTCGGTCGTACACGACATGACCGACCGGACCATCCGCCGCGCTCCGCCGGCGTGCCACTGCACCTCCGACAAGGGAGGCCGGGGCCGGATTCGGGGCGCTGGGGTCCGGCGGCCGCTATACGACCGCGACGACGGCGCGACGCACTCGTCTTTAT
Source organism: Melinopterus prodromus (assembly GCA_964023965.1). Taxonomy (NCBI): domain Eukaryota; kingdom Metazoa; phylum Arthropoda; class Insecta; order Coleoptera; family Scarabaeidae; genus Melinopterus; species Melinopterus prodromus. The sequence goes on from CAXIES010000335.1 coordinate 43,585, forward strand.
CAATCTACGCTGCGGGCCGACGTCGGTCGTACACGACATGACCGACCGGACCGTCCGCCGCGCTCCGCCGGCGTGCCACTGCACCTCCGACAAGGGAGGCCGGGGCCGGATTCGGGGCGCTGGGGTCCGGCGGCCGCTATACGACCGCGACGACGGCGCGACGCACTCGTCTTCATTAATTTACGCTGCGGACCGACGTCGGTCGTACACGACATGACCGACCGGACCGTCCGCCGCGCTCCGCCGGCGTTCCTCTGCACCTCCGACAAGGGAGGCCGGGGCCGGTTTCGGGGCGCTGGGGTCCGGCGGCCGCTATACGACCGCGACGACGGCGCGACGCACGACGACAAGACTGGGACGCGCGCATTAGCTCGCTGTGCCCTGACCGTCGGGGCCGGCGGGAGCGTCGCATTCACCCGTGGTTGTGACACTTAAAAACTCAAACTCCGAGGCGCGGAGCGCCGAGCCGGCTGCGCGGTGGCTGCCGGCGGCGCTTTTACGTACGCAGTATCTCTCGGCCTGAGCGGCACGGGGGGCGCTCTCGTCATCGGACCTCTCGACTAGGTACCTGACTTCCGGCGTGCCGACCCTCGCGGGTCGGCCGACGCCTCGGACTTCGTTAGTCCTTAACAGTTCGAATCAGTTCGACCGGCGCTCGTACGGCCGACGCGACCGCCGTCGTAGACGTGGTCGGCCGAGGGCGCCATTAATATTCATTCATTATTAATATCGATCCGTGCATCGTATTAATTAATTGTACGTAATGTTTTATAAACATTCGTTAATGATCCTTCCGCAGGTTCACCTACGGAAACCTTGTTACGACTTTTACTTCCTCTAAATGATCAAGTTTGGTCATCTTCCCAGCATCATCGGCGACGTCGAAACGCCACCGCGCACCGGTCCGAAGACCTCACTAAATCATTCAATCGGTAGTAGCGACGGGCGGTGTGTACAAAGGGCAGGGACGTAATCAACGCGAGCTTATGATTCGCGCTTACTGGGAATTCCTCGTTCATGGGGAACAATTGCAAGCCCCAATCCCTAGCACGAAGGAGGTTCAGCGGGTTACCCGGGCCGTTCGGCCAGGGAAGACACGCTGATTCCTTCAGTGTAGCGCGCGTGCGGCCCAGAACATCTAAGGGCATTACAGACCTGTTATTGCTCAATCTCGTGCGGCTAGAAGCCGCCTGTCCCTCTAAGAAGAATTAATTGTACGCCGACAGTAAAAATCGCGCACGACCGCGACGCGAGCGCCGGGTCGGCGGACCTTTGAGATGTCGAAAATACGCCTAGTTAGCAGGCTAGAGTCTCGTTCGTTATCGGAATTAACCAGACAAATCGCTCCACCAACTAAGAACGGCCATGCACCACCACCCACCGAATCAAGAAAGAGCTCTCAATCTGTCAATCCTTCCGGTGTCCGGGCCTGGTGAGGTTTCCCGTGTTGAGTCAAATTAAGCCGCAGGCTCCACTCCTGGTGGTGCCCTTCCGTCAATTCCTTTAAGTTTCAGCTTTGCAACCATACTTCCCCCGGAACCCAAAAGCTTTGGTTTCCCGGAAGCTGCCCGCCGAGTCATCGGAGGAACGTCGGCGGATCGCTAGCTGGCATCGTTTATGGTTAGAACTAGGGCGGTATCTGATCGCCTTCGAACCTCTAACTTTCGTTCTTGATCAATGAAAGCGTTTTTGGCAAATGCTTTCGCTTCTGTCCGTCTTGCGACGATCCAAGAATTTCACCTCTAACGTCGCAATACGAATGCCCCCATCCGTTCCTATTAATCATTACCTCGGGGTTCCGAAAACCAACAAAATAGAACCGAGGTCCTATTCCATTATTCCATGCACACAGTATTCAGGCGAAATTTTAGCCTGCTTTAAGCACTCTAATTTGTTCAAAGTAAACGTGCCGGCCCACCTCGACACTCAATGAAGAGCACCGCGGTGGGATTGAGATTGGGCCGCCCCGAGAGGCTAAGCCCACCGGCAGGACGTCCCGCGGACACGCCAGTTAACACCGCGAGCGATGAACCGGCGGCGCGGGACACAAATTCGACTACGAGCTTTTTAACCGCAACAACTTTAATATACGCTATTGGAGCTGGAATTACCGCGGCTGCTGGCACCAGACTTGCCCTCCAATTGATCCTCGTTAAAGGGTTTAGAGTGTACTCATTCCGATTACGGGGCCTCGGATGAGTCCCGTATCGTTATTTTTCGTCACTACCTCCCCGTGCCGGGAGTGGGTAATTTGCGCGCCTGCTGCCTTCCTTGGATGTGGTAGCCGTTTCTCAGGCTCCCTCTCCGGAATCGAACCCTGATTCCCCGTTACCCGTTACAACCATGGTAGGCGCAGAACCTACCATCGACAGTTGATAAGGCAGACATTTGAAAGATGCGTCGCCGGTGCGAGACCGTGCGATCAGCAAAAAGTTATTCAGAGTCACCAAGGTGTACGACGACGGGCGAACCCGACGCCGATTGGTTTTGATCTAATAAAAGCGCTCCTTCCGTCTCCGGTCGGAGCTCTGTTTGCATGTATTAGCTCTAGAATTACCACAGTTATCCAAGTAAATGTGGGTACGATCTAAGGAACCATAACTGATTTAATGAGCCTTTCGCGGTTTCACCTTAATTTGGCTTGTACTGAGACATGCATGGCTTAATCTTTGAGACAAGCATATGACTACTGGCAGGATCAACCAGGGAGCTGTCACCCGTCCGCGGCCACGTTCGGAAGACGCGCACCGATGGTAACGCGCCGACCTGGCGTAACGCAGATCGAGAGAACAGTCGCACCTCCGGCGAGCCGAGGGCGGAGCAGAATCGTCACGCCGCTGCGAGAGCGGCGGCGGTCTGTCTTCTCGCCCGGCCCGGAAGTATACTACTACATATTACAATATATAGCAAAAACTGACCGTGTCGAAATCAGTCGGCAGCGACGAGCGCGCGCCGACCACACATTTCACGCACAGTGGAGCAGGATGCGCCGACGTCGAAATAGGACGACGTTTACTTGACGACATGACCGCCCGCAGCAGTTCTAAAGAGAATAATTTATAACGCGGAATCTCGTCCGCGAACGGCTTCAACATTCCCAGAAACACCCTTCGCTAGATTGAAAGCGACATGGTACGCGGTCTGAGCGCGCGTTTCGGAAAACTGTCGTGCCGCGCTCTCACGCTCGGTACGAGGCGAGTCGTTGCATATTTGTGGACGACGTCCAGAGGACGCCTCCGAGATTTAAGTGCGCCCGCATAAGGTGTACAACGCTAACTGCGAAAGTCAGCGTCGTCCGCGGGCATGCTGTGGCAATCGCTAATGTTACGGTTACGAGCGCTTGGCGGCGATATGTGGGAACGCAACCTTTCGGTTAAACCGCACAGCGTCAATTAAAACTCTCGTCTCTAATGGCGAACGCCGGTTCTTCGCGAACGAAGCTTACCGAGGCGCTCTCTAGCCACCAGCAGATCAAAGTCAACAACGCGTGCGGCCCGGCAGGGAGCATCTTTATCGTTTACTAATACCAAGACTGTCGACTCGTCGCAACTAAACGGGATCGAGCGGAACCGGACGGCGTTAGCCGTCGCGGACTCACCTCTCCCTATATAAGCGCAACGGACCGAGTACGGGTTGCGAAACGCTAGTACGGGTCGCTCCCGGCTCGCTCGAACGGATACCGCCGACGCTCGCGCGGACTTATCGCACTTTTCGCCTTGGTCCCCGTCCGGGTCGAGTTCGAAATTTTGGAAATATTTTTTTTTTTGAAAAATTTTTTTTTTTTTGGAAATTTTTTTTTCTTTCAAATGTTCTCTCCGGCGCTCTCTGCTAAATTTTTGGATTTTTTTTTTTGAAAATTTTTTTTTCTTTCAAAAGTTCCGTCCAGCGCTCCCTGCTGAAATTTTTGGATTTTGGAAATTTTGTCTTTCGGGTGGCGCTGGATGTCGATCGAGCGCGCCGCCGTAGTCCAGCCGACCGCCCGCGCGCCGTCGCCGGCCGGGTAGCGCTCGGTACATTTCGCCCCGCTCGACGACGGGAGACTCGCGCTGTCGATCGAGCGCGCCGCCGGAGTCCAGCCGACCGCCCGCGCGCCGTCGCCGGCCGGGTAGCGCTCGGTACATTTCGCCCCGCTCGACGACGGGAGACTCGCGCTGTCGATCGAGCGCGCCGCCGGAGTCCAGCCGACCGCCCGCGCGCCGTCGCCGGCCGGGTAGCGCTCGGTAGATTTCGCCCCGCTCGACGACGGGAGACCCGCGCTGTCGATCGAGCGCGCCGCCGGAGTCCAGCCGACAGCCCGCGCGCCGTCGCCGGCCGGGTAGCGCTCGGTACATTTCGCCCCGCTCGACGACGGGAGACCCGCGCTGTCGATCGAGCGCGCCGCCGGAGTCCAGCCGACCGCGCTCGCGCCGTCAACGGCCCCATAAAATATTTTCTTGAAATTTTCTTTTTCGCCTATAAGTCCCGGCCAGCGCTCTCTGCAAAATTTTAGAAATTTTTTTTTTTGAAAAATTTTTTTTTTGAAAATTTTTTTTTTCTTTCAAAAGTTCCGTCCAGCGCTCTCTGCTGAAATTTTTGGATTTTGGAAGTTTTGTCTTTCGGGTGGCGCTGGATGTCGATCGAGCGCGCCGCCGTAGTCCAGCCGACCACCCGCGCGCCGTCGCCGGCCGGGTAGCGCTCGGTACATTTCGCCCCGCTCGACGACGGGAGACTCGCGCTGTCGATCGAGCGCGCCGCCGGAGTCCAGCCGACCGCCCGCGCGCCGTCGCCGGCCGGGTAGCGCTCGGTACATTTCGCCCCGCTCGACGACGGGAGACTCGCGCTGTCGATCGAGCGCGCCGCCGGAGTCCAGCCGACCGCGCTCGCGCCGTCAACGGCCCCATAAAAGATTTTCTTGAAATTTTCTTTTTCGCCTATAAGTCCCGGCCAGCGCTCTCTGCAAAATTTTAGAAATTTTTTTTTTTTGAAAATTTTTTTTTTTGAAAATTTTTTTTTTCTTTCGAAAGTTCCGTCCAGCGCTCTCTGCTGAAATTTTTGGATTTTGGAAATTTTGTCTTTCGGGTGGCGCTGGATGTCGATCGAGCGCGCCGCCGTAGTCCAGCCGACCGCACGCGCGCCGTCGCCGGCCGGGTAGCGCTCGGTACATTTCGCCCCGCTCGACGACGGGAGACTCGCGCTGTCGATCGAGCGCGCCGCCGGAGTCCAGCCGACCGCCCGCGCGCCGTCGCCGGCCGGGTAGCGCTCGGTACATTTCGCCCCGCTCGACGACGGGAGACTCGCGCTGTCGATCGAGCGCGCCGCCGGAGTCCAGCCGACCGCGCTCGCGCCGTCAACGGCCCCATAAAAGATTTTCTTGAAATTTTCTTTTTCGCCTATAAGTCCCGGCCAGCGCTCTCTGCAAAATTTTAGAAATTTTTTTTTTTTGAAAAATTTTTTTTTTGAAAATTTTTTTTTTCTTTCAAAAGTTCCGTCCAGCGCTCTCTGCTGAAATTTTTGGATTTTGGAAATTTTGTCTTTCGGGTGGCGCTGGATGTCGATCGAGCGCGCCGCCGTAGTCCAGCCGACCGCCCGCGCGCCGTCGCCGGCCGGGTAGCGCTCGGTACATTTCGCCCCGCTCGACGACGGGAGACTCGCGCTGTCGATCGAGCGCGCCGCCGGAGTCCAGCCGACCGCCCGCGCGCCGTCGCCGGCCGGGTAGCGCTCGGTACATTTCGCCCCGCTCGACGACGGGAGACTCGTGCTGTCGATCGAGCGCGCCGCCGGAGTCCAGCCGACCGCCCGCGCGCCGTCGCCGGCCGGGTAGCGCTCGGTACATTTCGCCCCGCTCGACGACGGGAGACTCGCGCTGTCGATCGAGCGCGCCGCCGGAGTCCAGCCGACCGCGCTCGCGCCGTCAACGGCCCCATAAAAGATTTTCTTGAAATTTTCTTTTTCGCCTATAAGTCCCGGCCAGCGCTCTCTGCAAAATTTTAGAAATTTTTTTTTTTTGAAAAATTTTTTTTTTGAAAATTTTTTTTTTCTTTCAAAAGTTCCGTCCAGCGCTCTCTGCTGAAATTTTTGGATTTTGGAAATTTTGTCTTTCGGGTGGCGCTGGATGTCGATCGAGCGCGCCGCCGTAGTCCAGCCGACCGCCCGCGCGCCGTCGCCGGCCGGGTAGCGCTCGGTACATTTCGCCCAGCTCGACGACGGGAGACTCGCGCTGTCGATCGAGCGCGCCGCCGGAGTCCAGCCGACCGCCCGCGCGCCGTCGCCGGCCGGGTAGCGCTCGGTACATTTCGCCCCGCTCGACGACGGGAGACTCGCGCTGTCGATCGAGCGCGCCGCCGGAGTCCAGCCGACCGCGCTCGCGCCGTCAACGGCCCCATAAAAGATTTTCTTGAAATTTTCTTTTTCGCCTATAAGTCCCGGCCAGCGCTCTC
>CAXIES010000335.1:55000-85000 GCA_964023965.1 Melinopterus prodromus
TTCCTCGCGAACATGGCAACCGCGACAGGACCGCTGACCGATGGGGTTAGATGGAATTCCCCGGCACGGAAGGTTGTTGGAGCGTAACTGAACGGCGCGCACAAAGTCGCGTCCAGACCAACCGTTCGGTACATCGCGAATCCACGAGCGGCTAGCACGGTCGTCGGAGGAATGTTCCAGCCCTTTAAGGAAGGTGCACGTGGAAAGAGCTTCGCGCCACACTTGATGAGCCGGAGTTGGCCCGGCCAACCTAGAGATGCGGTCGGTCAAACGCGCAAAATAGTCTGTGTCGGTGAGAACCGACAGCGCGGGATCATCGGGTTCGTCCGCCAAACGCACCAGGCGCCCGAGAAAAATACGGGGGATATCACGCCGGAGGTTGGTGAGCCCCAGACCGCCGTCTCTCTCGCGAGCGTAGAGAAACGCGTCGGGGGTGTGCACGTTGAGGTGCAGCGCGCGCTTGACGAAAAACCGAATGAGTTTATCAGCCTCCTTCGTGTCACTCCCGGTCACAGACGGATTCTGCAATCCGTGCAGAAGACGCGGCACCAAGTAATCGCGGAGTATGCACAGCTTCTGATGCGGCTTGAGGGGGGACCTGGAGAGACGTGAGAGCCAGGTGGAGAGGTTCGCGATGCTGGGACGCTGCACTCCATGGATACCAAATTGGTGGCCTAGGTATTTGAAGGAAGACGTCGAGTCCAGCATCTGGATGGGAGTTCCAGCGAGTTGGTAGGGATTGCGGGTCCTCGGCAGCGAGACCCCTCTTACCGCAACAGCGCAGTAGCATAGAGTCTTGGATGGATTTAGACTCATGCCACGTTTCCCGAAGAAGTCGGAGACCAAGTCGAGGGTGGCCGGAAGTAGGACATCCTTGTCCTCGAGGAGGACGAGATCGTCAGCAAACGCGAGCGCCGGACAAAGGGAGGCCGGTGACAGGGTTCCGCCCCTCGGAGTAGCATCCAGGATGGTCAGGAGCTCATCTACAACAAGATTAAACAAAAAGGGACTTAGAGGGTCCCCTTGCTTTACGCCTCTACGAACCCTGATGGGGCGGGTAGAGTTGCCTCCAACTGTGATGGTGGTGGTGGAGGCGGTTAGTGATGCTGCCAAGTACCGGAACATGGGACCGACTATCCCATGACGTCGTAGAGCCCTCAGGATGGAATGGTGGGATACGGAATCGAACGCCTTAGTGACGTCCGTGAGTACGACGTTGAGCGACTTCCCAGACGCCGTTCTGGACTTGATGTAGTGGTCCAGAAGTAGAGAATTGATAAGTGTCCCATCAGTCTTGATAAATCCTCTCTGATGACGGTTGAGGGAGGTGAGAGCCCCAAGCCTGGCAGCCAGCAGCCGGTGTAGGAGTCGCTGCGGCGCCGAAGTGACGGTGATAGGACGCCAGTTGGAAGGATCCAACCGGTCGCCCTTCTTGGGAATAAGCGTGGTGCGTAGCTGATTCCACCCATCAGGGTATATGCCGCGGTGGAGGATGGCATTAAACGCGATGGCCAACAGGAGGTTGTCAGCATCCAGCACAGCAACCACGGATATCCCGTCCAAGCCGGGAGCGGAGGGCTTCCAACCCTTTTTGGACGCGCACACTTCCTCTGACTTGAAAGGCTCGGGGTCATCGTCGATATCAGGCTTCTGGTCCACGATCTCTTCATCGTCGGTCGGTGACGGAGACTCAAGGAGGCCGCCGAAAAGACCCTCTACCGCGCGCACGGTAGGGTAAACATCGGGAGAGTCAAGATGGCGGCCCTCAATCAGCGTGTCCGCTAGAGCCCGGCGATTCTTGCCATATAGATCCTGCACCTTTTTGTACATCGCAGCGCGGGGACCCTGGGCCGGAGCACGGGGGCCGTAATTCCGCATTTGACGATGGCCTCTGCGATTACCTCGACGCCTGGGTTGGCCGGCAGGGCTCGTGAAAAGGGTACTGAGCCAGGAGAGGCTCTGCCGAAAGTCATCATCCGAGCCGCTGAGGGCAGTGTTGATGAATGCCCGAGTGGCCGGAGCGAGCGCTGAGCCGGACAGCAGCCCACGGAGGTAAGCCACAATCCGACCACCACCCGCAACGGGAACATCGATGTTGGGCGGCTCGGGAGCGGTGAAGTCCGCTTGGAGATGAACTGGAGGCGAAGAGGGGCGTGGCGACGTAAGGTCCACGGAGATCAGAGGTTGGTGGTGAGGACTCGCTACGGCAAGCGGCATTGGTGGTCCGGGAAGCGCCCCAGCGGCAAGAGCGACGGCTGGAGGCGCGGACGACGGTCCGGAGCCGGAACTCGGAGTGGCTCGTTCTGGGCTGAACGGTACAGAAGGCAACGGAAGTCCAGCAGGAACATCAGGGACGGCGGCAGCTGGTGGCGCCGTCGAACCAGAGGGGCCGGAACTCGTGGAGGCTGTCAAAAAAGCAGAAATGAGCCTTCTCTTATTCACATGACTTGCCCCTTTACCCTGAAAGGGCAGAGGGGTAGGGGGGGATGGTCGGCGCTTCCTCTTTCCGGGCAATGGAGCCGCGGGAGGACTGGTGGAGGGCGAAGTGAGATCGCAGACGGATGGATCCACAGACGGTGACGACGCGGAAGAGCCCGCAATGGAAGGGGCCGGAGCAGGAGGCGTCCGAGCGGCAGGAGGCGGTGCCGAGGCGGGTGCAGTCGGAGACACAGCTGGACGAGGGCGGCCACTGGCCGCAGGCTCGGTGGAACCAAAGCTAAACCTCTTCGCAACGGACTCCTTCAACTCCCTCCTGGCACGCTCCAAGAAGTCCGCGTAGGCAGGATTGGTCCTGCGGTGGCGAACCTGGTCCTTGGTGAGGCCTGTGGACTTGGAGATCGCATTGATGAATGGCGAGTTCCTGCGTGCGGAGGCCTCGATCCTCGCGATCTTAGTGAGGATCTCGAAGTCAGAAGGTGGGGCGCGAACGACCTCCGCAGCCAGAAACTGAGCCTCGTGGGTTCTACGCTCGTGCAGGCGGATGGAAGCGTAGCGCTCGAAGGATGCGTCGCAAAAACGACATGTTGTCCGCTTCATCCCAGGACAGCGGTGCTTGTGAACCGTCAGGGCATTTCTGGTCCGGTGGGCGGTCCCGCAAGCGGAACAAGGCCAGTTGGAGACGGAAGGAGTACCGGAAGTAGACTCGGCTCCTTTGGTGGGTGGGTGGCTATCTCCGCCTCCATTAGAAGACCCGGATAAACCGGGGGCCGTGGGCGATGACATGGCGGCAGGACACACGCGGTGTTGTCTCTAACGAATTCGCGAGAGCGGACGTGGGGAAAAAACTAACTCATAAAAAAAAGGACGGGATTTGGGATAATATTAAAAACCAAAAAAAAAAAAAAAAAAAAAAAAAAAAAAAAAAAAAAAAAAAAAAAAAAAATTTAATTGACAAAAAAAAAAATTTGCTAATTAATTAATTAACTAATTAACTAATTAACCAATCAAGAAAAAAATTAATTAGGGCAAGTGGGTAGGTAGTCGCGAGTCGCTTAGTCAAAAAAAAAACGAACGAAAGACAAGATAAAAATTTTCACGTAAAAATTCGGCTATGTCCGCGAAAGCTAAAATCTACGTTAAATCGTCAGAGTCCAAATGGGATCAAAAAAGAACCGAAAACAAACATTAAATGCCCGAGGGCCGAAAAATTTGCAAAGTACAAATAGAGTCAAAAAAGAACGGAAGGTTCTGTGTAATGAGTTGAAACCGATTACCAAAAAAAAACACAGTATCGATATTAAAAAGTTTCAACAATCTTTCTATGTCCAAACAGTTATGAATTCGACCCCGTATATGCCAGATCGCGTGGCCGAAAAATTAATAACTGACCCCGTAGAGCGCACACCTGGCCCGAGAGTCGAAAAAAAAACCGGTCGGAAATCTCGTGGTAACGCACGAAATGAAAGCAAAGCCGGACAACACGGAGGCAATTAAAAATTAATAACTCGGCCCCACGCGGGCCAGTCCTGATGGGACAAGCATCAAATTAAAGCCCATAAAAGGAGCTACCGCGTAAAAATAAAACGAAAGCAATACGATACCTATTGGGGGCACGAGAGACGCACAAAGACGAACCAAACTTTAAAATATTTAACCACGTGCAAACACCAATTAAGGCCTAAAATCAATCACAAAGCGCCGAAAACAATGAAAACGATCGTGGCGGAGCGCTGGGAAACCAATGAACTAGCACTGAACACACCACAACCCAAAAAAACACTGATAAAGCACTGAAAACACGAAACTAAGCGACTTGAATGAGGAGCGTTGTGGAACACGTCTGTACGCCACGAATGCCGCGCTGAGGAGAGTTACTCATAGTTACTCCCGCCGTTTACCCGCGCTTGCTTGAATTTCTTCACGTTGACATTCAGAGCACTGGGCAGAAATCACATTGCGTCAACACCCGCAGGGGCCATCGCAATGCTTTGTTTTAATTAGACAGTCGGATTCCCCCAGTCCGTGCCAGTTCTGAGCTGATCGTTGAATGGCGGCCGAAGAGGACACCGGCCAGGAGCGAACCCCCGACCGGGCCTCGCAGCAAGGAAGTTCCGCGGGAGGCCAAGGCACGGGACCGAGCTCGGATCCGGTCGCCGAAACGACTTTTACCTCGCCCAGGCCCGGCACGTCAGCCGATACCCGCTTCCCGACCAAGCCCGACGCGCCCCGATCCTCAGAGCCAATCCTTATCCCGAAGTTACGGATCCAATTTGCCGACTTCCCTTACCTACATTATTCTATCGACTAGAGGCTGTTCACCTTGGAGACCTGCTGCGGATATGGGTACGAACCGGCGCGACACCTACCGTGGCCCTCTCCTGGATTTTCAAGGTCCGAGGGGAAGATCCGGACACCGCCGCAACTGCGGTGCTCTTCGCGCTCCAAACCATATCTCCCTGCTAGAGGATTCCATGGAACTCGAGCGCTTATGCAGAAAAGAAAACTCTTCCCGGATCTCCCGACGGCGTCTCCAGGTCATTTTGGGTTGCCCCGACGAACACTCTTTCGAGGGCCCGACTTAATTACGGTTCCGCTGCCGGGTTCCGGAATAGGAACCGGATTCCCTTTCGCCCGACGGGTGTGTGCCTCTTTATGCACGTACGGCGCCGGCATACTCGCGGCTGGAACCGCTAAGATCGGCGCGCGCGGCCAATAATGCCGCGGCCTCACTGCTCGTCATGACCGCTGCGCGTCGCGTGTCGACGTCGCGCGCGGGGAATCATCGTTCGCGTGATGGCGCGGTCGCGCTCGCGCTCCCGTCGCTCTGTGCGCGCGCGTCCGGCGGCGGATGATACCGGCGGACCGAGGAACCGAGCCGCTTGAAGCGGCGGTTCCGGTCCTCCTCCATCCTAACCTCCGGTGCGTGCGAGAGCGATCGAGAGTCCGCGTGCGCGTCTCCTGCGCCCAGGAACGAGACTCGACCCCCGCTGCGACGGTTCGACGACGACGACGACGACAGGGACGACGAAGGAGCCGCAGCTGGCGCGCGCGCTCGATCGAAGGTTCCGTCTTACGTCACGGACGCGTCCGCCGTACTACTACGCAAACGTAGATACACCAACATCAACATCGGCTTTCGCCTAGGGCTTAGGATCGACTGACTCGTGTGCAACGGCTGTTCACACGAAACCCTTCTCCACGTCAGTCCTCCAGGGCCTCGCTGGAGTATTTGCTACTACCACCAAGATCTGCACCGACGGCGGCTCCAGACGGGCTCACGCCCTGTCCTTCTGCGCACACCGCCGCGACCCTCCTACTCGTCAGGGCTTCATGACGCCGGTCCGCGAGGACCGCGTCTCACATGCCGCTGACGGCCGAGTATAAGCACGACGCTTCAGCGCCATCCATTTTCAGGGCTAGTAACTTCGGCAGGTGAGTTGTTACACACTCCTTGGCGGATTCCGACTTCCATGGCCACCGTCCTGCTGTCTTAAGTTACCAACGCCTTTCATGGTATCCCATAAGCGTCGATTTGGGCGCTTTAACTCGGCGTTTGGTTCATCCCACAGCGCCAGTTCTGCTTACCAAAAGTGGCCCACTTGGCACTCTGATCCGATATCTCGCGGCTTCACAGTTTAAGCAAGCCGGAGATCTCACCCATTTAAAGTTTGAGAATAGGTTGAGGTCGTTTCGACCCCAATGCCTCTAATCATTCGCTTTACCGAATGAGACTCGCACGCGGCGAGCGCCAGCTATCCTGAGGGAAACTTCGGAGGGAACCAGCTACTAGATGGTTCGATTAGTCTTTCGCCCCTATACCCAGTTCCGACGATCGATTTGCACGTCAGAATCGCTACGGACCTCCATCAGGGTTTCCCCTGACTTCGTCCTGACCAGGCATAGTTCACCATCTTTCGGGTCCCAGCGTGTACGCTCTGGGTGCGCCTCTTCTCGCGATGAGAACGAGACGCCCCGGGAGTGCGGGGCCGGTCCGTGAGCCGGCCCATCCTCCCTCGGTTCGCGCGAGGCGAACCTTCACTTTCATTGCGCCTTTAGGTTTAGTTTAGTCCCAATGACTCGCGCACATGCTAGACTCCTTGGTCCGTGTTTCAAGACGGGTCCTGAAAGTACCCAAAGCTATAGCGCCGTGGACTGGCGTGTGCAGGGTCTGTCCGAGGACAACGCCGCCAACAGCCGGGCGGGCCCGGATCCGGCGCTAGGTCCGGATGCCAGATTTGCCGTCCGCGCTTGCGACGTGCCGGACGCGAACAAGTCGCGGCCCCGCGCCATAGTTTTACCGTCGGTCGGGCCGGCCGGGACACCGCGGGTCCGAACGCACCGAGGTGCGCGCGGGCTCCACCGCGGGCCTTAGGCCGACGCCCAACGGGTCACGACGTCCTACAGGAGGAGAAGTGCACGCGTTCGGAGTCCGACGGCCACGGGCGGCGCGCGCGGCGCGAACGCAACGCGTCGCAACGCCCGTTGCTCGCGAACTTTCCGAGAGACGCGTCTGAATCTCCCCTTTCGACCTTTCGGGTTTCTCAGGTTTACCCCTGAACGGTTTCACGTACTCTTGAACTCTCTCTTCAAAGTTCTTTTCAACTTTCCCTCACGGTACTTGTTCGCTATCGGTCTCGTGGTAATATTTAGCCTTAGATGGAGTTTACCACCCACTTAGGGCTGCACTCTCAAGCAACCCGACTCTGAGGAGAGACCCTCCCGCGGCATGCGGCGGCCAGCTACGGGCCTGGCACCCTCTCTGGGTAAGTGGCCCCGTTCAAGAAGGACTTGGGCGCGCCGCGCTACCTCGGGATAACGGATCCTCCCTAACACCACATTTCCCGGCGTCCGTCTCCGGACGCGGGATTCGGTGCTGGGCTCTTCCCTGTTCGCTCGCCGCTACTAAGGGAATCCTAGTTAGTTTCTTTTCCTCCGCTTAGTAATATGCTTAAATTCAGCGGGTAGTCTCACCTGCTCTGAGGTCGCGTTCATTGGTTTCTTTCGATAGCCGACAGACCGCGTAGGCAACGGGATCCTTCGGGCTAAACGCGCGCGATCGGACGTCGGACGAATACCTCGCGCCGCCCCGGACGAATCTCGGTGGCGGGGGGATTCACACTCGGACACGTCGACCGGCGCGTCGCCCGGGCATCGTTTACCGGTACGCGGATGGCGGTCGGCTCGAATGATTATATCGTTCGATAGTTTAAAGCGACGCGTTAGCGCGCCGCCCCGACGTCGAGCGCGATGGCGCGCTCGCGGTATCGGGGGGCGGCTCGTGCGCGAGCGCTCAGATTCTTGCCTCGGCGGCCGTCCGCTTTTCGCGCTTGACCGACGCCCCGTACGTACGGCGCGCGTTCCGCTCACACGATTGGGAGCGTGTACTGCGCGCGCGCACCACATGGGGGGGCCTTCGCGTTATCGGCGGTACGCCGACCCGGCAGTCGTGGAAATTGAAACGACCCTCAGCCAGGAGTGGTCCAGGAACAGTATCCGAGGACCGCAATGTGCGTTCGAAATGTCGATGTTCAAGTGTCCTGCAGTTCACAAGTTGACGCGCAATTAGCTGCGTTCTTCATCGACCCACGAGCCAAGTGATCCACCGTTCAGGGTAATCTTTCATACAGTTAACCAGCGACTCTCTGTCCGCGGTACTGCGTTTAATCGGTTTTACACTTACGCAAAGTTTTGCACGCTTACACGTTGCTAGAACGAGAGGTGTTTGACTTCGCAGAGCGGACGTAAAGTCCGAGACGCGTTCGTCCTGCGCGGCTCCCGTACTCAGATCGCTCCCCCCTTTCGAGGGGCGCGCGGTACGCGGGGACGAACGTTCCGTTAGTCAGGCGAATATCCTTCGACCACCTTCGGGCGGTGCGAGCACCTTTGCGCGCAGTCTTCGTCTTTATTAATCTGCGACGCGGACCGACGTCGGTCGTACACGACATGACCGACCGGACCATCCGCCGCGCTCCGCCGGCGTGCCACTGCACCTCCGACAAGGGAGGCCGGGGCCGGATTCGGGGCGCTGGGGTCCGGCGGCCGCTATACGACCGCGACGACGGCGCGACGCACTCGTCTTTATCAATCTACGCTGCGGGCCGACGTCGGTCGTACACGACATGATCGACCGGACCGTCCGCCGCGCTCCGCCGGCGTGCCACTGCACCTCCGACAAGGGAGGCCGGGGCCGGATTCGGGGCGCTGGGGTCCGGCGGCCGCTATACGACCGCGACGACGGCGCGACGCACTCGTCTTCATTAATTTACGCTGCGGACCGACGTCGGTCGTACACGACATGACCGACCGGACCGTCCGCCGCGCTCCGCCGGCGTTCCTCTGCACCTCCGACAAGGGAGGCCGGGGCCGGTTTCGGGGCGCTGGGGTCCGGCGGCCGCTATACGACCGCGACGACGGCGCGACGCACGACGACAAGACTGGGACGCGCGCATTAGCTCGCTGTGCCCTGACCGTCGGGGCCGGCGGGAGCGTCGCATTCACCCGTGGTTGTGACACTTAAAAACTCAAACTCCGAGGCGCGGAGCGCCGAGCCGGCTGCGCGGTGGCTGCCGGCGGCGCTTTTACGTACGCAGTATCTCTCGGCCTGAGCGGCACGGGGGGCGCTCTCGTCATCGGACCTCTCGACTAGGTACCTGACTTCCGGCGTGCCGACCCTCGCGGGTCGGCCGACGCCTCGGACTTCGTTAGTCCTTAACAGTTCGAATCAGTTCGACCGGCGCTCGTACGGCCGACGCGACCGCCGTCGTAGACGTGGTCGGCCGAGGGCGCCATTAATATTCATTCATTATTAATATCGATCCGTGCATCGTATTAATTAATTGTACGTAATGTTTTATAAACATTCGTTAATGATCCTTCCGCAGGTTCACCTACGGAAACCTTGTTACGACTTTTACTTCCTCTAAATGATCAAGTTTGGTCATCTTCCCAGCATCATCGGCGACGTCGAAACGCCACCGCGCACCGGTCCGAAGACCTCACTAAATCATTCAATCGGTAGTAGCGACGGGCGGTGTGTACAAAGGGCAGGGACGTAATCAACGCGAGCTTATGACTCGCGCTTACTGGGAATTCCTCGTTCATGGGGAACAATTGCAAGCCCCAATCCCTAGCACGAAGGAGGTTCAGCGGGTTACCCGGGCCGTTCGGCCAGGGAAGACACGCTGATTCCTTCAGTGTAGCGCGCGTGCGGCCCAGAACATCTAAGGGCATTACAGACCTGTTATTGCTCAATCTCGTGCGGCTAGAAGCCGCCTGTCCCTCTAAGAAGAATTAATTGTACGCCGACAGTAAAAATCGCGCACGACCGCGACGCGAGCGCCGGGTCGGCGGACCTTTGAGATGTCGAAAATACGCCTAGTTAGCAGGCTAGAGTCTCGTTCGTTATCGGAATTAACCAGACAAATCGCTCCACCAACTAAGAACGGCCATGCACCACCACCCACCGAATCAAGAAAGAGCTCTCAATCTGTCAATCCTTCCGGTGTCCGGGCCTGGTGAGGTTTCCCGTGTTGAGTCAAATTAAGCCGCAGGCTCCACTCCTGGTGGTGCCCTTCCGTCAATTCCTTTAAGTTTCAGCTTTGCAACCATACTTCCCCCGGAACCCAAAAGCTTTGGTTTCCCGGAAGCTGCCCGCCGAGTCATCGGAGGAACGTCGGCGGATCGCTAGCTGGCATCGTTTATGGTTAGAACTAGGGCGGTATCTGATCGCCTTCGAACCTCTAACTTTCGTTCTTGATCAATGAAAGCGTTTTTGGCAAATGCTTTCGCTTCTGTCCGTCTTGCGACGATCCAAGAATTTCACCTCTAACGTCGCAATACGAATGCCCCCATCCGTTCCTATTAATCATTACCTCGGGGTTCCGAAAACCAACAAAATAGAACCGAGGTCCTATTCCATTATTCCATGCACACAGTATTCAGGCGAAATTTTAGCCTGCTTTAAGCACTCTAATTTGTTCAAAGTAAACGTGCCGGCCCACCTCGACACTCAATGAAGAGCACCGCGGTGGGATTGAGATTGGGCCGCCCCGAGAGGCTAAGCCCACCGGCAGGACGTCCCGCGGACACGCCAGTTAACACCGCGAGCGATGAACCGGCGGCGCGGGACACAAATTCGACTACGAGCTTTTTAACCGCAACAACTTTAATATACGCTATTGGAGCTGGAATTACCGCGGCTGCTGGCACCAGACTTGCCCTCCAATTGATCCTCGTTAAAGGGTTTAGAGTGTACTCATTCCGATTACGGGGCCTCGGATGAGTCCCGTATCGTTATTTTTCGTCACTACCTCCCCGTGCCGGGAGTGGGTAATTTGCGCGCCTGCTGCCTTCCTTGGATGTGGTAGCCGTTTCTCAGGCTCCCTCTCCGGAATCGAACCCTGATTCCCCGTTACCCGTTACAACCATGGTAGGCGCAGAACCTACCATCGACAGTTGATAAGGCAGACATTTGAAAGATGCGTCGCCGGTGCGAGACCGTGCGATCAGCAAAAAGTTATTCAGAGTCACCAAGGTGTACGACGACGGGCGAACCCGACGCCGATTGGTTTTGATCTAATAAAAGCGCTCCTTCCGTCTCCGGTCGGAGCTCTGTTTGCATGTATTAGCTCTAGAATTACCACAGTTATCCAAGTAAATGTGGGTACGATCTAAGGAACCATAACTGATTTAATGAGCCTTTCGCGGTTTCACCTTAATTTGGCTTGTACTGAGACATGCATGGCTTAATCTTTGAGACAAGCATATGACTACTGGCAGGATCAACCAGGGAGCTGTCACCCGTCCGCGGCCACGTTCGGAAGACGCGCACCGATGGTAACGCGCCGACCTGGCGTAACGCAGATCGAGAGAACAGTCGCACCTCCGGCGAGCCGAGGGCGGAGCAGAATCGTCACGCCGCTGCGAGAGCGGCGGCGGTCTGTCTTCTCGCCCGGCCCGGAAGTATACTACTACATATTACAATATATAGCAAAAACTGACCGTGTCGAAATCAGTCGGCAGCGACGAGCGCGCGCCGACCACACATTTCACGCACAGTGGAGCAGGATGCGCCGACGTCGAAATAGGACGACGTTTACTTGACGACATGACCGCCCGCAGCAGTTCTAAAGAGAATAATTTATAACGCGGAATCTCGTCCGCGAACGGCTTCAACATTCCCAGAAACACCCTTCGCTAGATTGAAAGCGACATGGTACGCGGTCTGAGCGCGCGTTTCGGAAAACTGTCGTGCCGCGCTCTCACGCTCGGTACGAGGCGAGTCGTTGCATATTTGTGGACGACGTCCAGAGGACGCCTCCGAGATTTAAGTGCGCCCGCATAAGGTGTACAACGCTAACTGCGAAAGTCAGCGTCGTCCGCGGGCATGCTGTGGCAATCGCTAATGTTACGGTTACGAGCGCTTGGCGGCGATATGTGGGAACGCAACCTTTCGGTTAAACCGCACAGCGTCAATTAAAACTCTCGTCTCTAATGGCGAACGCCGGTTCTTCGCGAACGAAGCTTACCGAGGCGCTCTCTAGCCACCAGCAGATCAAAGTCAACAACGCGTGCGGCCCGGCAGGGAGCATCTTTATCGTTTACTAATACCAAGACTGTCGACTCGTCGCAACTAAACGGGATCGAGCGGAACCGGACGGCGTTAGCCGTCGCGGACTCACCTCTCCCTATATAAGCGCAACGGACCGAGTACGGGTTGCGAAACGCTAGTACGGGTCGCTCCCGGCTCGCTCGAACGGATACCGCCGACGCTCGCGCGGACTTATCGCACTTTTCGCCTTGGTCCCCGTCCGGGTCGAGTTCGAAATTTTGGAAATATTTTTTTTTTTGAAAAATTTTTTTTTTTTTGGAAATTTTTTTTTTCTTTCAAATGTTCTCTCCGGCGCTCTCTGCTAAATTTTTGGATTTTTTTTTTTGAAAATTTTTTTTTCTTTCAAAAGTTCCGTCCAGCGCTCCCTGCTGAAATTTTTGGATTTTGGAAATTTTGTCTTTCGGGTGGCGCTGGATGTCGATCGAGCGCGCCGCCGTAGTCCAGCCGACCGCCCGCGCGCCGTCGCCGGCCGGGTAGCGCTCGGTACATTTCGCCCCGCTCGACGACGGGAGACTCGCGCTGTCGATCGAGCGCGCCGCCGGAGTCCAGCCGACCGCCCGCGCGCCGTCGCCGGCCGGGTAGCGCTCGGTACATTTCGCCCCGCTCGACGACGGGAGACTCGCGCTGTCGATCGAGCGCGCCGCCGGAGTCCAGCCGACCGCCCGCGCGCCGTCGCCGGCCGGGTAGCGCTCGGTAGATTTCGCCCCGCTCGACGACGGGAGACCCGCGCTGTCGATCGAGCGCGCCGCCGGAGTCCAGCCGACAGCCCGCGCGCCGTCGCCGGCCGGGTAGCGCTCGGTACATTTCGCCCCGCTCGACGACGGGAGACCAGCGCTGTCGATCGAGCGCGCCGCCGGAGTCCAGCCGACCGCGCTCGCGCCGTCAACGGCCCCATAAAATATTTTCTTGAAATTTTCTTTTTCGCCTATAAGTCCCGGCCAGCGCTCTCTGCAAAATTTTAGAAATTTTTTTTTTTGAAAAATTTTTTTTTTGAAAATTTTTTTTTTCTTTCAAAAGTTCCGTCCAGCGCTCTCTGCTGAAATTTTTGGATTTTGGAAATTTTGTCTTTCGGGTGGCGCTGGATGTCGATCGAGCGCGCCGCCGTAGTCCAGCCGACCGCCCGCGCGCCGTCGCCGGCCGGGTAGCGCTCGGTACATTTCGCCCCGCTCGACGACGGGAGACTCGCGCTGTCGATCGAGCGCGCCGCCGGAGTCCAGCCGACCGCCCGCGCGCCGTCGCCGGCCGGGTAGCGCTCGGTACATTTCGCCCCGCTCGACGACGGGAGACTCGCGCTGTCGATCGAGCGCGCCGCCGGAGTCCAGCCGACCGCGCTCGCGCCGTCAACGGCCCCATAAAAGATTTTCTTGAAATTTTCTTTTTCGCCTATAAGTCCCGGCCAGCGCTCTCTGCAAAATTTTAGAATTTTTTTTTTTTTGAAAAATTTTTTTTTTGAAAATTTTTTTACTTTATCATACGCAGTATGTAAAGTATTGTAATCGTGCCGAAAATTTTTTTTGAGATTTTAGCGGAAATAGGTCTTTATGGGTCCCCTGAACATTTTTGACCAAGGTACAAAAAAATGTCTGTGTGTGTGTGTGTATGTGTGTGTGTGTGTGTGTGTGTGTGTGTGTGTGTGTGTGTGTGTGTGTGTGTGTGTGTGTGTGTACCCAATTTTTGTTAATTCATTTCCGGAGAAACTACTAAAGGTATCGGCACGGAACTTCATATTTAAAAGTTTCATGACCAAACTTAGAGTTGAAAAGCTTTTGGTTCAAAAGGGTCCAAAGGAACTGGGTGTTTACTCTAAGCCTTTTTCAAGGATTTTAGAAATGAGCCGCCATTTCTGTAATTTCGTCAAAATAGTTAAATAATAAATTAAAGCAGAGGAAATTTTGAATAATTTATGCCTATGACATTTTTTAGTATAATTAATACTTTAGCTGCAAGAGCAAATTCTATTTGATCGAGATCGGTCGCATATGCATTGATTTAATACTATATAGTGACCCAGGATTTGCAAATTTTTCAGTCTAATGACAGTACCGGTAGTGTCAAATGCTGATGTTTTGACATTATCTCACAATTAATATTGACCGTAGTTAATAGTATCGAAAGATCTCATATTGTGATACCGTGTACAGTCCTTGCCTGATGGCGTCGGATAGGCAGCGTGTTGAGCGTGTCCAAAATGCATGTGTTCTGTTTGTTTTTGGTTTGACGAAATATGATCATGCATCGAATGGGCTGGGCGACTTGGGGTGGTTGAACATGGATAACACTAGGGTGTTGCATGCAGCATTGTATCATAAGTTGCTATCCACTAGGATCCCACAATACCTCATGCGGAAGATATGCTGTAGAACGTATGTCCATAACCTTAATTTAAGATTCGTGGGTTTCTTTGCTCCACCTGCCCATCGCACTGAGCTGTATAGACGGTCATTCTCTTACCAGGTCAGTGACATATACAATGGTCTCAGGGAAGATATGAAAAATTTATCGTGAAACAGTTTTGGGGGAAAGGTGAAGCGTTGGCTGTTTGCTCAACAGTGACTTTAGGCATAGAGCGCACATTGGAGGCTTTTTAATTTTTATTTTTTATGGGCAGGTGCGATGTTTTGTTGAGTTGGATTTGCTGCAATTACGAAGTAATTAGACTCTAGAGTAATTTTGTTGTTTGTTTTTGTTTTGATAAGTTCTCGGAATTATTTTTATATTATTGTTACAATCATGGTTTGCGTAAGGGGTTGAGTGGAAGAGTAAGGCAATTTGGAAACAAGTGTGCTGAACTGCGCCCTAAATATAAATAATATTTTGTTGCAATTAATATTGTCTTATTTTAATAAAGGAATTATTTATTTATTTAATTAGTTATTTATCTGTTAAATCCTGGCTAACTAGTTTTATTTTAATGCAGACACGACTGATATCAATCAAATAGATTCTCATGCAACTAAACTATTAATTTTATATATTGTATGATAAAGTCATGTGCCTGGCCACATCAGATTTTTTTTCTTTCAAAAGTTCCGTCCAGCGCTCTCTGCTGAAATTTTTGGATTTTGGAAATTTTGTCTTTCGGGTGGCGCTGGATGTCGATCGAGCGCGCCGCCGTAGTCCAGCCGACCGCCCGCGCGCCGTCGCCGGCCGGGTAGCGCTCGGTACATTTCGCCCCGCTCGACGACGGGAGACTCGCGCTGTCGATCGAGCGCGCCGCCGGAGTCCAGCCGACCGCCCGCGCGCCGTCGCCGGCCGGGTAGCGCTCGGTACATTTCGCCCCGCTCGACGACGGGAGACTCGCGCTGTCGATCGAGCGCGCCGCCGGAGTCCAGCCGACCGCCCGCGCGCCGTCGCCGGCCGGGTAGCGCTCGGTACATTTCGCCCCGCTCGACGACGGGAGACTCGCGCTGTCGATCGAGCGCGCCGCCGGAGTCCAGCCGACCGCGCTCGCGCCGTCAACGGCCCCATAAAAGATTTTCTTGAAATTTTCTTTTTCGCCTATAAGTCCCGGCCAGCGCTCTCTGCAAAATTTTAGAAATTTTTTTTTTTGAAAAATTTTTTTTTTGAAAATTTTTTTTTTCTTTCAAAAGTTCCGTCCAGCGCTCTCTGCTGAAATTTTTGGATTTTGGAAATTTTGTCTTTCGGGTGGCGCTGGATGTCGATCGAGCGCGCCGCCGTAGTCCAGCCGACCGCCCGCGCGCCGTCGCCGGCCGGGTAGCGCTCGGTACATTTCGCCCCGCTCGACGACGGGAGACTCGCGCTGTCGATCGAGCGCGCCGCCGGAGTCCAGCCGACCGCCCGCGCGCCGTCGCCGGCCGGGTAGCGCTCGGTACATTTCGCCCCGCTCGACGACGGGAGACTCGCGCTGTCGATCGAGCGCGCCGCCGGAGTCCAGCCGACCGCCCGCGCGCCGTCGCCGGCCGGGTAGCGCTCGGTACATTTCGCCCCGCTCGACGACGGGAGACTCGCGCTGTCGATCGAGCGCGCCGCCGGAGTCCAGCCGACCGCGCTCGCGCCGTCAACGGCCCCATAAAAGATTTTCTTGAAATTTTCTTTTTCGCCTATAAGTCCCGGCCAGCGCTCTCTGCAAAATTTTAGAAATTTTTTTTTTTTGAAAAATTTTTTTTTTGAAAATTTTTTTTTTCTTTCAAAAGTTCCGTCCAGCGCTCTCTGCTGAAATTTTTGGATTTTGGAAATTTTGTCTTTCGGGTGGCGCTGGATGTCGATCGAGCGCGCCGCCGTAGTCCAGCCGACCGCCCGCGCGCCGTCGCCGGCCGGGTAGCGCTCGGTACATTTCGCCCCGCTCGACGACGGGAGACTCGCGCTGTCGATCGAGCGCGCCGCCGGAGTCCAGCCGACCGCCCGCGCGCCGTCGCCGGCCGGGTAGCGCTCGGTACATTTCGCCCCGCTCGACGACGGGAGACTCGCGCTGTCGATCGAGCGCGCCGCCGGAGTCCAGCCGACCGCCCGCGCGCCGTCGCCGGCCGGGTAGCGCTCGGTACATTTCGCCCCGCTCGACGACGGGAGACTCGCGCTGTCGATCGAGCGCGCCGCCGGAGTCCAGCCGACCGCGCTCGCGCCGTCAACGGCCCCATAAAAGATTTTCTTGAAATTTTCTTTTTCGCCTATAAGTCCCGGCCAGCGCTCTCTGCAAAATTTTAGAAATTTTTTTTTTTGAAAAATTTTTTTTTTGAAAATTTTTTTTTTCTTTCAAAAGTTCCGTCCAGCGCTCTCTGCTGAAATTTTTGGATTTTGGAAATTTTGTCTTTCGGGTGGCGCTGGATGTCGATCGAGCGCGCCGCCGTAGTCCAGCCGACCGCCCGCGCGCCGTCGCCGGCCGGGTAGCGCTCGGTACATTTCGCCCCGCTCGACGACGGGAGACTCGCGCTGTCGATCGAGCGCGCCGCCGGAGTCCAGCCGACCGCCCGCGCGCCGTCGCCGGCCGGGTAGCGCTCGGTACATTTCGCCCCGCTCGACGACGGGAGACTCGCGCTGTCGATCGAGCGCGCCGCCGGAGTCCAGCCGACAGCCCGCGCGCCGTCGCCGGCCGGGTAGCGCTCGATCGTCGCCGATGGTCTCCCGTCTTCGAGCGGGGAAATATACCGATCGCCACCCGTCCGTCGGCGCGGAGCGGGAGTAGAGAGCGCTCACCGGGCGGCCGGCCTGTTAGCGCTCTCTACTCCCGCTCGCCGCCGACGGACGGGTGACGATCGATAAATTTGTCGACCCGACGACGGCCGCCCGGTTAGCGTTCTCTACTCCCGCTCGCCGCCGACGGACGGGTGACGATCGATAAATTTGTCGACCCGACGACGGCCGCCCGGTTAGCGTTCTCTACTCCCGCTCGCCGCCGACGGACGGGTGACGATCGATAAATTTGTCGACCCGACGACGGCCGCCCGGTTAGCGTTCTCTACTCCCGCTCGCCGCCGACGGACGGGTGACGATCGATAAATTTGTCGACAGGCCGCAGGGTAGGGCGGTTTCGCTCTACTCCCTCTCGTTGATTTGTCGACAGGCCGCAGGGTAGGGCGGTTTTGCTCTACTCCCTCTCGTT
Organism: Melinopterus prodromus; assembly: GCA_964023965.1. Taxonomy (NCBI): domain Eukaryota; kingdom Metazoa; phylum Arthropoda; class Insecta; order Coleoptera; family Scarabaeidae; genus Melinopterus; species Melinopterus prodromus. Next base: position 72,607 of record CAXIES010000335.1, read on the forward strand.
GATTTGTCGACAGGCCGCAGGGTAGGGCGGTCTCGCTCTACTCCCTCTCGTTTTCGTTATATTTAAATCATTTATTGAACAAAGACATTTCCCATGACATGGCCCCTGGTCCCAAGACCCTCACCCCCACGACCAACCTGCCGCACATGTGACAGACAAAAGCAACTGCGAGCAGTTGCGATGCCCCGACACGAGGGTCGCGAGAGAGAGCCAAAGCCACAGCCGCTCCCCCCTAAGAGAGTCATAGTTACTCCCGCCGTTTACCCGCGCTTGCTTGAATTTCTTCACGTTGACATTCAGAGCACTGGGCAGAAATCACATTGCGTCAACACCCGCAGGGGCCATCGCAATGCTTTGTTTTAATTAGACAGTCGGATTCCCCCAGTCCGTGCCAGTTCTGAGCTGATCGTTGAATGGCGGCCGAAGAGGACACCGGCCAGGAGCGAACCCCCGACCGGGCCTCGCAGCAAGGAAGTTCCGCGGGAGGCCAAGGCACGGGACCGAGCTCGGATCCGGTCGCCGAAACGACTTTTACCTCGCCCAGGCCCGGCACGTCAGCCGATACCCGCTTCCCGACCAAGCCCGACGCGCCCCGATCCTCAGAGCCAATCCTTATCCCGAAGTTACGGATCCAATTTGCCGACTTCCCTTACCTACATTATTCTATCGACTAGAGGCTGTTCACCTTGGAGACCTGCTGCGGATATGGGTACGAACCGGCGCGACACCTACCGTGGCCCTCTCCTGGATTTTCAAGGTCCGAGGGGAAGATCCGGACACCGCCGCAACTGCGGTGCTCTTCGCGCTCCAAACCATATCTCCCTGCTAGAGGATTCCATGGAACTCGAGCGCTTATGCAGAAAAGAAAACTCTTCCCGGATCTCCCGACGGCGTCTCCAGGTCATTTTGGGTTGCCCCGACGAACACTCTTTCGAGGGCCCGACTTAATTACGGTTCCGCTGCCGGGTTCCGGAATAGGAACCGGATTCCCTTTCGCCCGACGGGTGTGTGCCTCTTTATGCACGTACGGCGCCGGCATACTCGCGGCTGGAACCGCTAAGATCGGCGCGCGCGGCCAATAATGCCGCGGCCTCACTGCTCGTCATGACCGCTGCGCGTCGCGTGTCGACGTCGCGCGCGGGGAATCATCGTTCGCGTGATGGCGCGGTCGCGCTCGCGCTCCCGTCGCTCTGTGCGCGCGCGTCCGGCGGCGGATGATACCGGCGGACCGAGGAACCGAGCCGCTTGAAGCGGCGGTTCCGGTCCTCCTCCATCCTAACCTCCGGTGCGTGCGAGAGCGATCGAGAGTCCGCGTGCGCGTCTCCTGCGCCCAGGAACGAGACTCGACCCCCGCTGCGACGGTTCGACGACGACGACGACGACAGGGACGACGAAGGAGCCGCAGCTGGCGCGCGCGCTCGATCGAAGGTTCCGTCTTACGTCACGGACGCGTCCGCCGTACTACTACGCAAACGTAGATACACCAACATCAACATCGGCTTTCGCCTAGGGCTTAGGATCGACTGACTCGTGTGCAACGGCTGTTCACACGAAACCCTTCTCCACGTCAGTCCTCCAGGGCCTCGCTGGAGTATTTGCTACTACCACCAAGATCTGCACCGACGGCGGCTCCAGACGGGCTCACGCCCTGTCCTTCTGCGCACACCGCCGCGACCCTCCTACTCGTCAGGGCTTCATGACGCCGGTCCGCGAGGACCGCGTCTCACATGCCGCTGACGGCCGAGTATAAGCACGACGCTTCAGCGCCATCCATTTTCAGGGCTAGTAACTTCGGCAGGTGAGTTGTTACACACTCCTTGGCGGATTCCGACTTCCATGGCCACCGTCCTGCTGTCTTAAGTTACCAACGCCTTTCATGGTATCCCATAAGCGTCGATTTGGGCGCTTTAACTCGGCGTTTGGTTCATCCCACAGCGCCAGTTCTGCTTACCAAAAGTGGCCCACTTGGCACTCTGATCCGATATCTCGCGGCTTCACAGTTTAAGCAAGCCGGAGATCTCACCCATTTAAAGTTTGAGAATAGGTTGAGGTCGTTTCGACCCCAATGCCTCTAATCATTCGCTTTACCGAATGAGACTCGCACGCGGCGAGCGCCAGCTATCCTGAGGGAAACTTCGGAGGGAACCAGCTACTAGATGGTTCGATTAGTCTTTCGCCCCTATACCCAGTTCCGACGATCGATTTGCACGTCAGAATCGCTACGGACCTCCATCAGGGTTTCCCCTGACTTCGTCCTGACCAGGCATAGTTCACCATCTTTCGGGTCCCAGCGTGTACGCTCTGGGTGCGCCTCTTCTCGCGATGAGAACGAGACGCCCCGGGAGTGCGGGGCCGGTCCGTGAGCCGGCCCATCCTCCCTCGGTTCGCGCGAGGCGAACCTTCACTTTCATTGCGCCTTTAGGTTTAGTTTAGTCCCAATGACTCGCGCACATGCTAGACTCCTTGGTCCGTGTTTCAAGACGGGTCCTGAAAGTACCCAAAGCTATAGCGCCGTGGACTGGCGTGTGCAGGGTCTGTCCGAGGACAACGCCGCCAACAGCCGGGCGGGCCCGGATCCGGCGCTAGGTCCGGATGCCAGGTTTGCCGTCCGCGCTTGCGACGTGCCGGACGCGAACAAGTCGCGGCCCCGCGCCATAGTTTTACCGTCGGTCGGGCCGGCCGGGACACCGCGGGTCCGAACGCACCGAGGTGCGCGCGGGCTCCACCGCGGGCCTTAGGCCGACGCCCAACGGGTCACGACGTCCTACAGGAGGAGAAGTGCACGCGTTCGGAGTCCGACGGCCACGGGCGGCGCGCGCGGCGCGAACGCCACGCGTCGCAACGCCCGTTGCTCGCGAACTTTCCGAGAGACGCGTCTGAATCTCCCCTTTCGACCTTTCGGGTTTCTCAGGTTTACCCCTGAACGGTTTCACGTACTCTTGAACTCTCTCTTCAAAGTTCTTTTCAACTTTCCCTCACGGTACTTGTTCGCTATCGGTCTCGTGGTAATATTTAGCCTTAGATGGAGTTTACCACCCACTTAGGGCTGCACTCTCAAGCAACCCGACTCTGAGGAGAGACCCTCCCGCGGCATGCGGCGGCCAGCTACGGGCCTGGCACCCTCTCTGGGTAAGTGGCCCCGTTCAAGAAGGACTTGGGCGCGCCGCGCTACCTCGGGATAACGGATCCTCCCTAACACCACATTTCCCGGCGTCCGTCTCCGGACGCGGGATTCGGTGCTGGGCTCTTCCCTGTTCGCTCGCCGCTACTAAGGGAATCCTAGTTAGTTTCTTTTCCTCCGCTTAGTAATATGCTTAAATTCAGCGGGTAGTCTCACCTGCTCTGAGGTCGCGTTCATTGGTTTCTTTCGATAGCCGACAGGCCGCGTAGGCAACGGGATCCTTCGGGCTAAACGCGCGCGATCGGACGTCGGACGAATACCTCGCGCCGCCCCGGACGAATCTCGGTGGCGGGGGGATTCACACTCGGACACGTCGACCGGCGCGTCGCCCGGGCATCGTTTACCGGTACGCGGATGGCGGTCGGCTCGAATGATTATATCGTTCGATAGTTTAAAGCGACGCGTTAGCGCGCCGCCCCGACGTCGAGCGCGATGGCGCGCTCGCGGTATCGGGGGGCGGCTCGTGCGCGAGCGCTCAGATTCTTGCCTCGGCGGCCGTCCGCTTTTCGCGCTTGACCGACGCCCCGTACGTACGGCGCGCGTTCCGCTCACACGATTGGGAGCGTGTACTGCGCGCGCGCACCACATGGGGGGGCCTTCGCGTTATCGGCGGTACGCCGACCCGGCAGTCGTGGAAATTGAAACGACCCTCAGCCAGGAGTGGTCCAGGAACAGTATCCGAGGACCGCAATGTGCGTTCGAAATGTCGATGTTCAAGTGTCCTGCAGTTCACAAGTTGACGCGCAATTAGCTGCGTTCTTCATCGACCCACGAGCCAAGTGATCCACCGTTCAGGGTAATCTTTCATACAGTTAACCAGCGACTCTCTGTCCGCGGTACTGCGTTTAATCGGTTTTACACTTACGCAAAGTTTTGCACGCTTACACGTTGCTAGAACGAGAGGTGTTTGACTTCGCAGAGCGGACGTAAAGTCCGAGACGCGTTCGTCCTGCGCGGCTCCCGTACTCAGATCGCTCCCCCCTTTCGAGGGGCGCGCGGTACGCGGGGACGAACGTTCCGTTAGTCAGGCGAATATCCTTCGACCACCTTCGGGCGGTGCGAGCACCTTTGCGCGCAGTCTTCGTCTTTATTAATCTGCGACGCGGACCGACGTCGGTCGTACACGACATGACCGACCGGACCATCCGCCGCGCTCCGCCGGCGTGCCACTGCACCTCCGACAAGGGAGGCCGGGGCCGGATTCGGGGCGCTGGGGTCCGGCGGCCGCTATACGACCGCGACGACGGCGCGACGCACTCGTCTTTATCAATCTACGCTGCGGGCCGACGTCGGTCGTACACGACATGACCGACCGGACCGTCCGCCGCGCTCCGCCGGCGTGCCACTGCACCTCCGACAAGGGAGGCCGGGGCCGGATTCGGGGCGCTGGGGTCCGGCGGCCGCTATACGACCGCGACGACGGCGCGACGCACTCGTCTTCATTAATTTACGCTGCGGACCGACGTCGGTCGTACACGACATGACCGACCGGACCGTCCGCCGCGCTCCGCCGGCGTTCCTCTGCACCTCCGACAAGGGAGGCCGGGGCCGGTTTCGGGGCGCTGGGGTCCGGCGGCCGCTATACGACCGCGACGACGGCGCGACGCACGACGACAAGACTGGGACGCGCGCATTAGCTCGCTGTGCCCTGACCGTCGGGGCCGGCGGGAGCGTCGCATTCACCCGTGGTTGTGACACTTAAAAACTCAAACTCCGAGGCGCGGAGCGCCGAGCCGGCTGCGCGGTGGCTGCCGGCGGCGCTTTTACGTACGCAGTATCTCTCGGCCTGAGCGGCACGGGGGGCGCTCTCGTCATCGGACCTCTCGACTAGGTACCTGACTTCCGGCGTGCCGACCCTCGCGGGTCGGCCGACGCCTCGGACTTCGTTAGTCCTTAACAGTTCGAATCAGTTCGACCGGCGCTCGTACGGCCGACGCGACCGCCGTCGTAGACGTGGTCGGCCGAGGGCGCCATTAATATTCATTCATTATTAATATCGATCCGTGCATCGTATTAATTAATTGTACGTAATGTTTTATAAACATTCGTTAATGATCCTTCCGCAGGTTCACCTACGGAAACCTTGTTACGACTTTTACTTCCTCTAAATGATCAAGTTTGGTCATCTTCCCAGCATCATCGGCGACGTCGAAACGCCACCGCGCACCGGTCCGAAGACCTCACTAAATCATTCAATCGGTAGTAGCGACGGGCGGTGTGTACAAAGGGCAGGGACGTAATCAACGCGAGCTTATGACTCGCGCTTACTGGGAATTCCTCGTTCATGGGGAACAATTGCAAGCCCCAATCCCTAGCACGAAGGAGGTTCAGCGGGTTACCCGGGCCGTTCGGCCAGGGAAGACACGCTGATTCCTTCAGTGTAGCGCGCGTGCGGCCCAGAACATCTAAGGGCATTACAGACCTGTTATTGCTCAATCTCGTGCGGCTAGAAGCCGCCTGTCCCTCTAAGAAGAATTAATTGTACGCCGACAGTAAAAATCGCGCACGACCGCGACGCGAGCGCCGGGTCGGCGGACCTTTGAGATGTCGAAAATACGCCTAGTTAGCAGGCTAGAGTCTCGTTCGTTATCGGAATTAACCAGACAAATCGCTCCACCAACTAAGAACGGCCATGCACCACCACCCACCGAATCAAGAAAGAGCTCTCAATCTGTCAATCCTTCCGGTGTCCGGGCCTGGTGAGGTTTCCCGTGTTGAGTCAAATTAAGCCGCAGGCTCCACTCCTGGTGGTGCCCTTCCGTCAATTCCTTTAAGTTTCAGCTTTGCAACCATACTTCCCCCGGAACCCAAAAGCTTTGGTTTCCCGGAAGCTGCCCGCCGAGTCATCGGAGGAACGTCGGCGGATCGCTAGCTGGCATCGTTTATGGTTAGAACTAGGGCGGTATCTGATCGCCTTCGAACCTCTAACTTTCGTTCTTGATCAATGAAAGCGTTTTTGGCAAATGCTTTCGCTTCTGTCCGTCTTGCGACGATCCAAGAATTTCACCTCTAACGTCGCAATACGAATGCCCCCATCCGTTCCTATTAATCATTACCTCGGGGTTCCGAAAACCAACAAAATAGAACCGAGGTCCTATTCCATTATTCCATGCACACAGTATTCAGGCGAAATTTTAGCCTGCTTTAAGCACTCTAATTTGTTCAAAGTAAACGTGCCGGCCCACCTCGACACTCAATGAAGAGCACCGCGGTGGGATTGAGATTGGGCCGCCCCGAGAGGCTAAGCCCACCGGCAGGACGTCCCGCGGACACGCCAGTTAACACCGCGAGCGATGAACCGGCGGCGCGGGACACAAATTCGACTACGAGCTTTTTAACCGCAACAACTTTAATATACGCTATTGGAGCTGGAATTACCGCGGCTGCTGGCACCAGACTTGCCCTCCAATTGATCCTCGTTAAAGGGTTTAGAGTGTACTCATTCCGATTACGGGGCCTCGGATGAGTCCCGTATCGTTATTTTTCGTCACTACCTCCCCGTGCCGGGAGTGGGTAATTTGCGCGCCTGCTGCCTTCCTTGGATGTGGTAGCCGTTTCTCAGGCTCCCTCTCCGGAATCGAACCCTGATTCCCCGTTACCCGTTACAACCATGGTAGGCGCAGAACCTACCATCGACAGTTGATAAGGCAGACATTTGAAAGATGCGTCGCCGGTGCGAGACCGTGCGATCAGCAAAAAGTTATTCAGAGTCACCAAGGTGTACGACGACGGGCGAACCCGACGCCGATTGGTTTTGATCTAATAAAAGCGCTCCTTCCGTCTCCGGTCGGAGCTCTGTTTGCATGTATTAGCTCTAGAATTACCACAGTTATCCAAGTAAATGTGGGTACGATCTAAGGAACCATAACTGATTTAATGAGCCTTTCGCGGTTTCACCTTAATTTGGCTTGTACTGAGACATGCATGGCTTAATCTTTGAGACAAGCATATGACTACTGGCAGGATCAACCAGGGAGCTGTCACCCGTCCGCGGCCACGTTCGGAAGACGCGCACCGATGGTAACGCGCCGACCTGGCGTAACGCAGATCGAGAGAACAGTCGCACCTCCGGCGAGCCGAGGGCGGAGCAGAATCGTCACGCCGCTGCGAGAGCGGCGGCGGTCTGTCTTCTCGCCCGGCCCGGAAGTATACTACTACATATTACAATATATAGCAAAAACTGACCGTGTCGAAATCAGTCGGCAGCGACGAGCGCGCGCCGACCACACATTTCACGCACAGTGGAGCAGGATGCGCCGACGTCGAAATAGGACGACGTTTACTTGACGACATGACCGCCCGCAGCAGTTCTAAAGAGAATAATTTATAACGCGGAATCTCGTCCGCGAACGGCTTCAACATTCCCAGAAACACCCTTCGCTAGATTGAAAGCGACATGGTACGCGGTCTGAGCGCGCGTTTCGGAAAACTGTCGTGCCGCGCTCTCACGCTCGGTACGAGGCGAGTCGTTGCATATTTGTGGACGACGTCCAGAGGACGCCTCCGAGATTTAAGTGCGCCCGCATAAGGTGTACAACGCTAACTGCGAAAGTCAGCGTCGTCCGCGGGCATGCTGTGGCAATCGCTAATGTTACGGTTACGAGCGCTTGGCGGCGATATGTGGGAACGCAACCTTTCGGTTAAACCGCACAGCGTCAATTAAAACTCTCGTCTCTAATGGCGAACGCCGGTTCTTCGCGAACGAAGCTTACCGAGGCGCTCTCTAGCCACCAGCAGATCAAAGTCAACAACGCGTGCGGCCCGGCAGGGAGCATCTTTATCGTTTACTAATACCAAGACTGTCGACTCGTCGCAACTAAACGGGATCGAGCGGAACCGGACGGCGTTAGCCGTCGCGGACTCACCTCTCCCTATATAAGCGCAACGGACCGAGTACGGGTTGCGAAACGCTAGTACGGGTCGCTCCCGGCTCGCTCGAACGGATACCGCCGACGCTCGCGCGGACTTATCGCACTTTTCGCCTTGGTCCCCGTCCGGGTCGAGTTCGAAATTTTGGAAATATTTTTTTTTTTGAAAAATTTTTTTTTTTTTGGAAATTTTTTTTTTCTTTCAAATGTTCTCTCCGGCGCTCTCTGCTAAATTTTTGGATTTTTTTTTTTGAAAATTTTTTTTTCTTTCAAAAGTTCCGTCCAGCGCTCCCTGCTGAAATTTTTGGATTTTGGAAATTTTGTCTTTCGGGTGGCGCTGGATGTCGATCGAGCGCGCCGCCGTAGTCCAGCCGACCGCCCGCGCGCCGTCGCCGGCCGGGTAGCGCTCGGTACATTTAGCCCCGCTCGACGACGGGAGACTCGCGCTGTCGATCGAGCGCGCCGCCGGAGTCCAGCCGACCGCCCGCGCGCCGTCGCCGGCCGGGTAGCGCTCGGTACATTTCGCCCCGCTCGACGACGGGAGACTCGCGCTGTCGATCGAGCGCGCCGCCGGAGTCCAGCCGACCGCCCGCGCGCCGTCGCCGGCCGGGTAGCGCTCGGTAGATTTCGCCCCGCTCGACGACGGGAGACCCGCGCTGTCGATCGAGCGCGCCGCCGGAGTCCAGCCGACAGCCCGCGCGCCGTCGCCGGCCGGGTAGCGCTCGGTACATTTCGCCCCGCTCGACGACGGGAGACCCGCGCTGTCGATCGAGCGCGCCGCCGGAGTCCAGCCGACCGCGCTCGCGCCGTCAACGGCCCCATAAAATATTTTCTTGAAATTTTCTTTTTCGCCTATAAGTCCCGGCCAGCGCTCTCTGCAAAATTTTAGAAATTTTTTTTTTTGAAAAATTTTTTTTTTGAAAATTTTTTTTTTCTTTCAAAAGTTCCGTCCAGCGCTCTCTGCTGAAATTTTTGGATTTTGGAAATTTTGTCTTTCGGGTGGCGCTGGATGTCGATCGAGCGCGCCGCCGTAGTCCAGCCGACCGCCCGCGCGCCGTCGCCGGCCGGGTAGCGCTCGGTACATTTCGCCCCGCTCGACGACGGGAGACTCGCGCTGTCGATCGAGCGCGCCGCCGGAGTCCAGCCGACCGCCCGCGCGCCGTCGCCGGCCGGGTAGCGCTCGGTACATTTCGCCCCGCTCGACGACGGGAGACTCGCGCTGTCGATCGAGCGCGCCGCCGGAGTCCAGCCGACCGCGCTCGCGCCGTCAACGGCCCCATAAAAGATTTTCTTGAAATTTTCTTTTTCGCCTATAACTCCCGGCCAGCGCTCTCTGCAAAATTTTAGAAATTTTTTTTTTTTGAAAAATTTTTTTTTGAAAATTTTTTTTTTCTTTCAAAAGTTCCGTCCAGCGCTCTCTGCTGAAATTTTTGGATTTTGGAAATTTTGTCTTTCGGGTGGCGCTGGATGTCGATCGAGCGCGCCGCCGTAGTCCAGCCGACCGCACGCGCGCCGTCGCCGGCCGGGTAGCGCTCGGTACATTTCGCCCCGCTCGACGACGGGAGACTCGCGCTGTCGATCGAGCGCGCCGCCGGAGTCCAGCCGACCGCCCGCGCGCCGTCGCCGGCCGGGTAGCGCTCGGTACATTTCGCCCCGCTCGACGACGGGAGACTCGCGCTGTCGATCGAGCGCGCCGCCGGAGTCCAGCCGACCGCGCTCGCGCCGTCAACGGCCCCATAAAAGATTTTCTTGAAATTTTCTTTTTCGCCTATAAGTCCCGGCCAGCGCTCTCTGCAAAATTTTAGAAATTTTTTTTTTTTGAAAAATTTTTTTTTTGAAAATTTTTTTTTTCTTTCAAAAGTTCCGTCCAGCGCTCTCTGCTGAAATTTTTGGATTTTGGAAATTTTGTCTTTCGGGTGGCGCTGGATGTCGATCGAGCGCGCCGCCGTAGTCCAGCCGACCGCCCGCGCGCCGTCGCCGGCCGGGTAGCGCTCGGTACATTTCGCCCCGCTCGACGACGGGAGACTCGCGCTGTCGATCGAGCGCGCCGCCGGAGTCCAGCCGACCGCCCGCGCGCCGTCGCCGGCCGGGTAGCGCTCGGTACATTTCGCCCCGCTCGACGACGGGAGACTCGCGCTGTCGATCGAGCGCGCCGCCGGAGTCCAGCCGACCGCCCGCGCGCCGTCGCCGGCCGGGTAGCGCTCGGTACATTTCGCCCCGCTCGACGACGGGAGACTCGCGCTGTCGATCGAGCGCGCCGCCGGAGTCCAGCCGACCGCGCTCGCGCCGTCAACGGCCCCATAAAAGATTTTCTTGAAATTTTCTTTTTCGCCTATAAGTCCCGGCCAGCGCTCTCTGCAAAATTTTAGAAATTTTTTTTTTTTGAAAAATTTTTTTTTTGAAAATTTTTTTTTTCTTTCAAAAGTTCCGTCCAGCGCTCTCTGCTGAAATTTTTGGATTTTGGAAATTTTGTCTTTCGGGTGGCGCTGGATGTCGATCGAGCGCGCCGCCGTAGTCCAGCCGACCGCCCGCGCGCCGTCGCCGGCCGGGTAGCGCTCGGTACATTTCGCCCCGCTCGACGACGGGAGACTCGCGCTGTCGATCGAGCGCGCCGCCGGAGTCCAGCCGACCGCCCGCGCGCCGTCGCCGGCCGGGTAGCGCTCGGTACATTTCGCCCCGCTCGACGACGGGAGACTCGCGCTGTCGATCGAGCGCGCCGCCGGAGTCCAGCCGACCGCGCTCGCGCCGTCAACGGCCCCATAAAAGATTTTCTTGAAATTTTCTTTTTCGCCTATAAGTCCCGGCCAGCGCTCTCTGCAAAATTTTAGAAATTTTTTTTTTTTGAAAAATTTTTTTTTTGAAAATTTTTTTTTTCTTTCAAAAGTTCCGTCCAGCGCTCTCTGCTGAAATTTTTGGATTTTGGAAATTTTGTCTTTCGGGTGGCGCTGGATGTCGATCGAGCGCGCCGCCGTAGTCCAGCCGACCGCCCGCGCGCCGTCGCCGGCCGGGTAGCGCTCGGTACATTTCGCCCCGCTCGACGACGGGAGACTCGCGCTGTCGATCGAGCGCGCCGCCGGAGTCCAGCCGACCGCCCGCGCGCCGTCGCCGGCCGGGTAGCGCTCGGTACATTTCGCCCCGCTCGACGACGGGAGACTCGCGCTGTCGATCGAGCGCGCCGCCGGAGTCCAGCCGACAGCCCGCGCGCCGTCGCCGGCCGGGTAGCGCTCGATCGTCGCCGATGGTCTCCCGTCTTCGAGCGGGGAAATATACCGATCGCCACCCGTCCGTCGGCGCGGAGCGGGAGTAGAGAGCGCTCACCGGGCGGCCGGCCTGTTAGCGCTCTCTACTCCCGCTCGCCGCCGACGGACGGGTGACGATCGATAAATTTGTCGACCCGACGACGGCCGCCCGGTTAGCGTTCTCTACTCCCGCTCGCCGCCGACGGACGGGTGACGATCGATAAATTTGTCGACCCGACGACGGCCGCCCGGTTAGCGTTCTCTACTCCCGCTCGCCGCCGACGGACGGGTGACGATCGATAAATTTGTCGACCCGACGACGGCCGCCCGGTTAGCGTTCTCTACTCCCGCTCGCCGCCGACGGACGGGTGACGATCGATAAATTTGTCGACAGGCCGCAGGGTAGGGCGGTTTCGCTCTACTCCCTCTCGTTGATTTGTCGACAGGCCGCAGGGTAGGGCGGTTTTGCTCTACTCCCTCTCGTTGATTTGTCGACAGGCCGCAGGGTAGGGCGGTCTCGCTCTACTCCCTCTCGTTTTCGTTATCAAAACGAGAGGGAGTAGAGCGAGAGCGCCCTACCCTGCGGCCTGTCGACAAATCAACGAGAGGGAGTAGAGCGAAACCGCCTTACCCTGCGGCCTGTCGACAAATCAACGAGAGGGAGTAGAGCGAAACCGCCTTACCCTGCGGCCTGTCGACAAATCAACGAGAGGGAGTAGAGCGAAACCGCCTTACCCTGCGGCCTGACGACAAATCAACGAGAGGGAGTAGAGCGAAACCGCCCTACCCTGCGGCCTGTCGACAAATCAACGAGAGGGAGTAGAGCGAAACCGCCTTACCCTGCGGCCTGTCGACAAATCAACGAGAGGGAGTAGAGCGAAACCACCTTACCCTGCGGCCTGTCGACAAATCAACGAGAGGGAGTAGAGCGAAACCACCTTACCCTGCGGCCTGTCAACAAATCAACGAGAGGGAGTAGAGCGAAACCACCTTACCCTGCGGCCTGTCGACAAATTTATCGAGCGACAAATATTTTTTGGTTGCGCTTGTTTTCTGGGTCACTCGTGTGTGGGAGGAGCCTTCGAAATTGTTGTCAGTTGTTTACT
>CAXIES010000335.1:90000-121114 GCA_964023965.1 Melinopterus prodromus
TTCGTCCAGCCGTGTCTGGAGGTCGTGGTATGTACCACTGAGGCTCAAGTTGATGAGTGGCCTCGTGTTTTCGTCCACGGAGTTCCTAAGCTCTAAAAGATGCCTGAGGAACAGGTGGTCCTCCTCGGACGCGCAGTCTGGAGGTGGTGGCGTAGTGGGCTCTTGTAGCACAGGCATGCTGGTACTCAACCGCCTTGCTTCTCCGAGTGGGAGCGGGGGATCTGGTCTCAGCGGGCTGACTGCACGAACGTGAACGGGTGAGGTGTTGATGTCAGTCCTCATGTTCTTGCTCTTAGCTTTCTCCTCCATAGGTTGGAGTGGAGACTGCGCCTTTCGTTTCTCCGTTCGGTCTTCCACAGGAGCTATGCTCGGTGGTGTTTGGAGTCTTTCAGTGGGGCCCAATTTGATCTTACGATTGGGCGGCTGTCCAAGAGGAGAAGATAACCTTGGTCTCTTCCCCTTATCCTTGACCCAAGGTGACACTTGCTCAGCGTCTGCTATGGGAGAGTGTTTGACAGGTACACGCTCAGAGATTTTGGTAGCTTTGGTTTTGGTGGTTTTGCTACTCGAAGGAGGTGGAGGCGTAGATAGGCGAGTAGACGGACCAGGTAGATCTATGGATGGGCATTTTGGTTTAGTAGAGGTACTTATGGCTGGGTTCGCAATCGGTTTAGCCGTAAAGAAGGTTTTCGTGGCAGCCTTTTGCACTTCCAGTTTTGCCCTTTCCAGGTACCTCTTAAACGCTGGTTTCTCTCGCCTGTGCCGCACCTGATGTTCTGTCAGGCCGGTCGCTCTCACCAATTCCTTGATGGAAACTACTCCACGGAAGCTTTGGGCCTCAATCTTGGCCATTTTGGCCATCAATTCTGATTCTGGCTCCGGGAGTTTATTCTCTAAACCCTTTCGGTATTCCTCGGGATGTGCCCGGCGCTCGTGCTGACGCACGGCGGCGAAAGAGTCAAATGTGATCCAGCAAATGGAACATTTGGAACGGTCTCTGGTGCCACACTCTTTAATATGCCTGTTGTAGTTGGCAAGGTGCTCGTATTCGGCGTTGCAAGTGTCACACCGATGTTTTTCCACAGGCGTGGTGCCTGTCTGTTGTCGACCTCCCGAGGAGCCAAGCATAGTCTTGGCGCCCCCTGCTGCGTGGGTTCCAGGGAGGTCGGTTTTAATCGCGGGAATATTCCCGGGTGAGGACAGAGACGGTCTTGGAACTGTCCTCTTCGGAATGGCGCCGACGCCGCTAGCAGTTCCGGAAAATCCAGGGACTTGCTGAGGTCGACTACGTTGGGTTCCTGAGTTCTGCGGGGGGACCGAACCCTTGGCACCCCCCCGATCCGAGGCTTTTCCTGTAGGTTTGCTCCCAACGTAGAGGGCATGTGCGAACCGGGGTGTTAGCCCAGAACGCGCCCTCAAGATCCGCTTTGGGTTGGTGGCCCATCGCGGATACCATCACTGTCTGTACATACATCGGGGCGGACAGCGGGCAAGACACTCCGAAGTCTTCACTAGCGAAGGTCGTGGTAGTACCTTGGGTTCTCCCCTATCCCTTGGCTCGGATAGGATAGGGGTCGGGCCGCCGCAGGTTTTAGTCCCCGCCCGAAGGCAGGGTCCAGCGCCACCACAAGGAGGTGTGCGTACGGACCTTGGAAGACTGAAATCAGTCCTCCCCGGCGATGCCGCCTGGTTTTGACACCAGCAGAGGATTGCTCCCCCTGGCGCGCCTTTATGGACCCCCGGTTTCGTTAGCGGATTCCGCCAGCGGCCCCGGAGGTAGAGCACTAACATACCCTCTGCCCCAATAAGAGAGTCCCGACGCGCCCCGATCCTCAGAGCCAATCCTTATCCCGAAGTTACGGATCCAATTTGCCGACTTCCCTTACCTACATTATTCTATCGACTAGAGGCTGTTCACCTTGGAGACCTGCTGCGGATATGGGTACGAACCGGCGCGACACCTACCGTGGCCCTCTCCTGGATTTTCAAGGTCCGAGGGGAAGATCCGGACACCGCCGCAACTGCGGTGCTCTTCGCGCTCCAAACCATATCTCCCTGCTAGAGGATTCCATGGAACTCGAGCGCTTATGCAGAAAAGAAAACTCTTCCCGGATCTCCCGACGGCGTCTCCAGGTCATTTTGGGTTGCCCCGACGAACACTCTTTCGAGGGCCCGACTTAATTACGGTTCCGCTGCCGGGTTCCGGAATAGGAACCGGATTCCCTTTCGCCCGACGGGTGTGTGCCTCTTTATGCACGTACGGCGCCGGCATACTCGCGGCTGGAACCGCTAAGATCGGCGCGCGCGGCCAATAATGCCGCGGCCACACTGCTCGTCATGACCGCTGCGCGTCGCGTGTCGACGTCGCGCGCGGGGAATCATCGTTCGCGTGATGGCGCGGTCGCGCTCGCGCTCCCGTCGCTCTGTGCGCGCGCGTCCGGCGGCGGATGATACCGGCGGACCGAGGAACCGAGCCGCTTGAAGCGGCGGTTCCGGTCCTCCTCCATCCTAACCTCCGGTGCGTGCGAGAGCGATCGAGAGTCCGCGTGCGCGTCTCCTGCGCCCAGGAACGAGACTCGACCCCCGCTGCGACGGTTCGACGACGACGACGACGACAGGGACGACGAAGGAGCCGCAGCTGGCGCGCGCGCTCGATCGAAGGTTCCGTCTTACGTCACGGACGCGTCCGCCGTACTACTACGCAAACGTAGATACACCAACATCAACATCGGCTTTCGCCTAGGGCTTAGGATCGACTGACTCGTGTGCAACGGCTGTTCACACGAAACCCTTCTCCACGTCAGTCCTCCAGGGCCTCGCTGGAGTATTTGCTACTACCACCAAGATCTGCACCGACGGCGGCTCCAGACGGGCTCACGCCCTGTCCTTCTGCGCACACCGCCGCGACCCTCCTACTCGTCAGGGCTTCATGACGCCGGTCCGCGAGGACCGCGTCTCACATGCCGCTGACGGCCGAGTATAAGCACGACGCTTCAGCGCCATCCATTTTCAGGGCTAGTAACTTCGGCAGGTGAGTTGTTACACACTCCTTGGCGGATTCCGACTTCCATGGCCACCGTCCTGCTGTCTTAAGTTACCAACGCCTTTCATGGTATCCCATAAGCGTCGATTTGGGCGCTTTAACTCGGCGTTTGGTTCATCCCACAGCGCCAGTTCTGCTTACCAAAAGTGGCCCACTTGGCACTCTGATCCGATATCTCGCGGCTTCACAGTTTAAGCAAGCCGGAGATCTCACCCATTTAAAGTTTGAGAATAGGTTGAGGTCGTTTCGACCCCAATGCCTCTAATCATTCGCTTTACCGAATGAGACTCGCACGCGGCGAGCGCCAGCTATCCTGAGGGAAACTTCGGAGGGAACCAGCTACTAGATGGTTCGATTAGTCTTTCGCCCCTATACCCAGTTCCGACGATCGATTTGCACGTCAGAATCGCTACGGACCTCCATCAGGGTTTCCCCTGACTTCGTCCTGACCAGGCATAGTTCACCATCTTTCGGGTCCCAGCGTGTACGCTCTGGGTGCGCCTCTTCTCGCGATGAGAACGAGACGCCCCGGGAGTGCGGGGCCGGTCCGTGAGCCGGCCCATCCTCCCTCGGTTCGCGCGAGGCGAACCTTCACTTTCATTGCGCCTTTAGGTTTAGTTTAGTCCCAATGACTCGCGCACATGCTAGACTCCTTGGTCCGTGTTTCAAGACGGGACCTGAAAGTACCCAAAGCTATAGCGCCGTGGACTGGCGTGTGCAGGGTCTGTCCGAGGACAACGCCGCCAACAGCCGGGCGGGCCCGGATCCGGCGCTAGGTCCGGATGCCAGGTTTGCCGTCCGCGCTTGCGACGTGCCGGACGCGAACAAGTCGCGGCCCCGCGCCATAGTTTTACCGTCGGTCGGGCCGGCCGGGACACCGCGGGTCCGAACGCACCGAGGTGCGCGCGGGCTCCACCGCGGGCCTTAGGCCGACGCCCAACGGGTCACGACGTCCTACAGGAGGAGAAGTGCACGCGTTCGGAGTCCGACGGCCACGGGCGGCGCGCGCGGCGCGAACGCCACGCGTCGCAACGCCCGTTGCTCGCGAACTTTCCGAGAGACGCGTCTGAATCTCCCCTTTCGACCTTTCGGGTTTCTCAGGTTTACCCCTGAACGGTTTCACGTACTCTTGAACTCTCTCTTCAAAGTTCTTTTCAACTTTCCCTCACGGTACTTGTTCGCTATCGGTCTCGTGGTAATATTTAGCCTTAGATGGAGTTTACCACCCACTTAGGGCTGCACTCTCAAGCAACCCGACTCTGAGGAGAGACCCTCCCGCGGCATGCGGCGGCCAGCTACGGGCCTGGCACCCTCTCTGGGTAAGTGGCCCCGTTCAAGAAGGACTTGGGCGCGCCGCGCTACCTCGGGATAACGGATCCTCCCTAACACCACATTTCCCGGCGTCCGTCTCCGGACGCGGGATTCGGTGCTGGGCTCTTCCCTGTTCGCTCGCCGCTACTAAGGGAATCCTAGTTAGTTTCTTTTCCTCCGCTTAGTAATATGCTTAAATTCAGCGGGTAGTCTCACCTGCTCTGAGGTCGCGTTCATTGGTTTCTTTCGATAGCCGACAGGCCGCGTAGGCAACGGGATCCTTCGGGCTAAACGCGCGCGATCGGACGTCGGACGAATACCTCGCGCCGCCCCGGACGAATCTCGGTGGCGGGGGGATTCACACTCGGACACGTCGACCGGCGCGTCGCCCGGGCATCGTTTACCGGTACGCGGATGGCGGTCGGCTCGAATGATTATATCGTTCGATAGTTTAAAGCGACGCGTTAGCGCGCCGCCCCGACGTCGAGCGCGATGGCGCGCTCGCGGTATCGGGGGGCGGCTCGTGCGCGAGCGCTCAGATTCTTGCCTCGGCGGCCGTCCGCTTTTCGCGCTTGACCGACGCCCCGTACGTACGGCGCGCGTTCCGCTCACACGATTGGGAGCGTGTACTGCGCGCGCGCACCACATGGGGGGGCCTTCGCGTTATCGGCGGTACGCCGACCCGGCAGTCGTGGAAATTGAAACGACCCTCAGCCAGGAGTGGTCCAGGAACAGTATCCGAGGACCGCAATGTGCGTTCGAAATGTCGATGTTCAAGTGTCCTGCAGTTCACAAGTTGACGCGCAATTAGCTGCGTTCTTCATCGACCCACGAGCCAAGTGATCCACCGTTCAGGGTAATCTTTCATACAGTTAACCAGCGACTCTCTGTCCGCGGTACTGCGTTTAATCGGTTTTACACTTACGCAAAGTTTTGCACGCTTACACGTTGCTAGAACGAGAGGTGTTTGACTTCGCAGAGCGGACGTAAAGTCCGAGACGCGTTCGTCCTGCGCGGCTCCCGTACTCAGATCGCTCCCCCCTTTCGAGGGGCGCGCGGTACGCGGGGACGAACGTTCCGTTAGTCAGGCGAATATCCTTCGACCACCTTCGGGCGGTGCGAGCACCTTTGCGCGCAGTCTTCGTCTTTATTAATCTGCGACGCGGACCGACGTCGGTCGTACACGACATGACCGACCGGACCATCCGCCGCGCTCCGCCGGCGTGCCACTGCACCTCCGACAAGGGAGGCCGGGGCCGGATTCGGGGCGCTGGGGTCCGGCGGCCGCTATACGACCGCGACGACGGCGCGACGCACTCGTCTTTATCAATCTACGCTGCGGGCCGACGTCGGTCGTACACGACATGACCGACCGGACCGTCCGCCGCGCTCCGCCGGCGTGCCACTGCACCTCCGACAAGGGAGGCCGGGGCCGGATTCGGGGCGCTGGGGTCCGGCGGCCGCTATACGACCGCGACGACGGCGCGACGCACTCGTCTTCATTAATTTACGCTGCGGACCGACGTCGGTCGTACACGACATGACCGACCGGACCGTCCGCCGCGCTCCGCCGGCGTTCCTCTGCACCTCCGACAAGGGAGGCCGGGGCCGGTTTCGGGGCGCTGGGGTCCGGCGGCCGCTATACGACCGCGACGACGGCGCGACGCACGACGACAAGACTGGGACGCGCGCATTAGCTCGCTGTGCCCTGACCGTCGGGGCCGGCGGGAGCGTCGCATTCACCCGTGGTTGTGACACTTAAAAACTCAAACTCCGAGGCGCGGAGCGCCGAGCCGGCTGCGCGGTGGCTGCCGGCGGCGCTTTTACGTACGCAGTATCTCTCGGCCTGAGCGGCACGGGGGGCGCTCTCGTCATCGGACCTCTCGACTAGGTACCTGACTTCCGGCGTGCCGACCCTCGCGGGTCGGCCGACGCCTCGGACTTCGTTAGTCCTTAACAGTTCGAATCAGTTCGACCGGCGCTCGTACGGCCGACGCGACCGCCGTCGTAGACGTGGTCGGCCGAGGGCGCCATTAATATTCATTCATTATTAATATCGATCCGTGCATCGTATTAATTAATTGTACGTAATGTTTTATAAACATTCGTTAATGATCCTTCCGCAGGTTCACCTACGGAAACCTTGTTACGACTTTTACTTCCTCTAAATGATCAAGTTTGGTCATCTTCCCAGCATCATCGGCGACGTCGAAACGCCACCGCGCACCGGTCCGAAGACCTCACTAAATCATTCAATCGGTAGTAGCGACGGGCGGTGTGTACAAAGGGCAGGGACGTAATCAACGCGAGCTTATGACTCGCGCTTACTGGGAATTCCTCGTTCATGGGGAACAATTGCAAGCCCCAATCCCTAGCACGAAGGAGGTTCAGCGGGTTACCCGGGCCGTTCGGCCAGGGAAGACACGCTGATTCCTTCAGTGTAGCGCGCGTGCGGCCCAGAACATCTAAGGGCATTACAGACCTGTTATTGCTCAATCTCGTGCGGCTAGAAGCCGCCTGTCCCTCTAAGAAGAATTAATTGTACGCCGACAGTAAAAATCGCGCACGACCGCGACGCGAGCGCCGGGTCGGCGGACCTTTGAGATGTCGAAAATACGCCTAGTTAGCAGGCTAGAGTCTCGTTCGTTATCGGAATTAACCAGACAAATCGCTCCACCAACTAAGAACGGCCATGCACCACCACCCACCGAATCAAGAAAGAGCTCTCAATCTGTCAATCCTTCCGGTGTCCGGGCCTGGTGAGGTTTCCCGTGTTGAGTCAAATTAAGCCGCAGGCTCCACTCCTGGTGGTGCCCTTCCGTCAATTCCTTTAAGTTTCAGCTTTGCAACCATACTTCCCCCGGAACCCAAAAGCTTTGGTTTCCCGGAAGCTGCCCGCCGAGTCATCGGAGGAACGTCGGCGGATCGCTAGCTGGCATCGTTTATGGTTAGAACTAGGGCGGTATCTGATCGCCTTCGAACCTCTAACTTTCGTTCTTGATCAATGAAAGCGTTTTTGGCAAATGCTTTCGCTTCTGTCCGTCTTGCGACGATCCAAGAATTTCACCTCTAACGTCGCAATACGAATGCCCCCATCCGTTCCTATTAATCATTACCTCGGGGTTCCGAAAACCAACAAAATAGAACCGAGGTCCTATTCCATTATTCCATGCACACAGTATTCAGGCGAAATTTTAGCCTGCTTTAAGCACTCTAATTTGTTCAAAGTAAACGTGCCGGCCCACCTCGACACTCAATGAAGAGCACCGCGGTGGGATTGAGATTGGGCCGCCCCGAGAGGCTAAGCCCACCGGCAGGACGTCCCGCGGACACGCCAGTTAACACCGCGAGCGATGAACCGGCGGCGCGGGACACAAATTCGACTACGAGCTTTTTAACCGCAACAACTTTAATATACGCTATTGGAGCTGGAATTACCGCGGCTGCTGGCACCAGACTTGCCCTCCAATTGATCCTCGTTAAAGGGTTTAGAGTGTACTCATTCCGATTACGGGGCCTCGGATGAGTCCCGTATCGTTATTTTTCGTCACTACCTCCCCGTGCCGGGAGTGGGTAATTTGCGCGCCTGCTGCCTTCCTTGGATGTGGTAGCCGTTTCTCAGGCTCCCTCTCCGGAATCGAACCCTGATTCCCCGTTACCCGTTACAACCATGGTAGGCGCAGAACCTACCATCGACAGTTGATAAGGCAGACATTTGAAAGATGCGTCGCCGGTGCGAGACCGTGCGATCAGCAAAAAGTTATTCAGAGTCACCAAGGTGTACGACGACGGGCGAACCCGACGCCGATTGGTTTTGATCTAATAAAAGCGCTCCTTCCGTCTCCGGTCGGAGCTCTGTTTGCATGTATTAGCTCTAGAATTACCACAGTTATCCAAGTAAATGTGGGTACGATCTAAGGAACCATAACTGATTTAATGAGCCTTTCGCGGTTTCACCTTAATTTGGCTTGTACTGAGACATGCATGGCTTAATCTTTGAGACAAGCATATGACTACTGGCAGGATCAACCAGGGAGCTGTCACCCGTCCGCGGCCACGTTCGGAAGACGCGCACCGATGGTAACGCGCCGACCTGGCGTAACGCAGATCGAGAGAACAGTCGCACCTCCGGCGAGCCGAGGGCGGAGCAGAATCGTCACGCCGCTGCGAGAGCGGCGGCGGTCTGTCTTCTCGCCCGGCCCGGAAGTATACTACTACATATTACAATATATAGCAAAAACTGACCGTGTCGAAATCAGTCGGCAGCGACGAGCGCGCGCCGACCACACATTTCACGCACAGTGGAGCAGGATGCGCCGACGTCGAAATAGGACGACGTTTACTTGACGACATGACCGCCCGCAGCAGTTCTAAAGAGAATAATTTATAACGCGGAATCTCGTCCGCGAACGGCTTCAACATTCCCAGAAACACCCTTCGCTAGATTGAAAGCGACATGGTACGCGGTCTGAGCGCGCGTTTCGGAAAACTGTCGTGCCGCGCTCTCACGCTCGGTACGAGGCGAGTCGTTGCATATTTGTGGACGACGTCCAGAGGACGCCTCCGAGATTTAAGTGCGCCCGCATAAGGTGTACAACGCTAACTGCGAAAGTCAGCGTCGTCCGCGGGCATGCTGTGGCAATCGCTAATGTTACGGTTACGAGCGCTTGGCGGCGATATGTGGGAACGCAACCTTTCGGTTAAACCGCACAGCGTCAATTAAAACTCTCGTCTCTAATGGCGAACGCCGGTTCTTCGCGAACGAAGCTTACCGAGGCGCTCTCTAGCCACCAGCAGATCAAAGTCAACAACGCGTGCGGCCCGGCAGGGAGCATCTTTATCGTTTACTAATACCAAGACTGTCGACTCGTCGCAACTAAACGGGATCGAGCGGAACCGGACGGCGTTAGCCGTCGCGGACTCACCTCTCCCTATATAAGCGCAACGGACCGAGTACGGGTTGCGAAACGCTAGTACGGGTCGCTCCCGGCTCGCTCGAACGGATACCGCCGACGCTCGCGCGGACTTATCGCACTTTTCGCCTTGGTCCCCGTCCGGGTCGAGTTCGAAATTTTGGAAATATTTTTTTTTTTGAAAAATTTTTTTTTTTTTGGAAATTTTTTTTTTCTTTCAAATGTTCTCTCCGGCGCTCTCTGCTAAATTTTTGGATTTTTTTTTTTTGAAAATTTTTTTTTCTTTCAAAAGTTCCGTCCAGCGCTCCCTGCTGAAATTTTTGGATTTTGGAAATTTTGTCTTTCGGGTGGCGCTGGATGTCGATCGAGCGCGCCGCCGTAGTCCAGCCGACCGCCCGCGCGCCGTCGCCGGCCGGGTAGCGCTCGGTACATTTCGCCCCGCTCGACGACGGGAGACTCGCGCTGTCGATCGAGCGCGCCGCCGGAGTCCAGCCGACCGCCCGCGCGCCGTCGCCGGCCGGGTAGCGCTCGGTACATTTCGCCCCGCTCGACGACGGGAGACTCGCGCTGTCGATCGAGCGCGCCGCCGGAGTCCAGCCGACCGCCCGCGCGCCGTCGCCGGCCGGGTAGCGCTCGGTAGATTTCGCCCCGCTCGACGACGGGAGACCCGCGCTGTCGATCGAGCGCGCCGCCGGAGTCCAGCCGACAGCCCGCGCGCCGTCGCCGGCCGGGTAGCGCTCGGTACATTTCGCCCCGCTCGACGACGGGAGACCCGCGCTGTCGATCGAGCGCGCCGCCGGAGTCCAGCCGACCGCGCTCGCGCCGTCAACGGCCCCATAAAATATTTTCTTGAAATTTTCTTTTTCGCCTATAAGTCCCGGCCAGCGCTCTCTGCAAAATTTTAGAAATTTTTTTTTTTGAAAAATTTTTTTTTTGAAAATTTTTTTTTCTTTCAAAAGTTCCGTCCAGCGCTCCCTGCTGAAATTTTTGGATTTTGGAAATTTTGTCTTTCGGGTGGCGCTGGATGTCGATCGAGCGCGCCGCCGTAGTCCAGCCGACCGCCCGCGCGCCGTCGCCGGCCGGGTAGCGCTCGGTACATTTCGCCCCGCTCGACGACGGGAGACTCGCGCTGTCGATCGAGCGCGCCGCCGGAGTCCAGCCGACCGCCCGCGCGCCGTCGCCGGCCGGGTAGCGCTCGGTACATTTCGCCCCGCTCGACGACGGGAGACTCGCGCTGTCGATCGAGCGCGCCGCCGGAGTCCAGCCGACCGCCCGCGCGCCGTCGCCGGCCGGGTAGCGCTCGGTAGATTTCGCCCCGCTCGACGACGGGAGACCCGCGCTGTCGATCGAGCGCGCCGCCGGAGTCCAGCCGACAGCCCGCGCGCCGTCGCCGGCCGGGTAGCGCTCGGTACATTTCGCCCCGCTCGACGACGGGAGACCCGCGCTGTCGATCGAGCGCGCCGCCGGAGTCCAGCCGACCGCGCTCGCGCCGTCAACGGCCCCATAAAATATTTTCTTGAAATTTTCTTTTTCGCCTATAAGTCCCGGCCAGCGCTCTCTGCAAAATTTTAGAAATTTTTTTTTTGAAAAATTTTTTTTTTGAAAATTTTTTTTTTCTTTCAAAAGTTCCGTCCAGCGCTCTCTGCTGAAATTTTTGGATTTTGGAAATTTTGTCTTTCGGGTGGCGCTGGATGTCGATCGAGCGCGCCGCCGTAGTCCAGCCGACCGCCCGCGCGCCGTCGCCGGCCGGGTAGCGCTCGGTACATTTCGCCCCGCTCGACGACGGGAGACTCGCGCTGTCGATCGAGCGCGCCGCCGGAGTCCAGCCGACCGCCCGCGCGCCGTCGCCGGCCGGGTAGCGCTCGGTACATTTCGCCCCGCTCGACGACGGGAGACTCGCGCTGTCGATCGAGCGCGCCGCCGGAGTCCAGCCGACCGCGCTCGCGCCGTCAACGGCCCCATAAAAGATTTTCTTGAAATTTTCTTTTTCGCCTATAAGTCCCGGCCAGCGCTCTCTGCAAAATTTTAGAAATTTTTTTTTTTTGAAAAATTTTTTTTTTTAAAAATTTTTTTTTCTTTCAAAAGTTCCGTCCAGCGCTCTCTGCTGAAATTTTTGGATTTTGGAAATTTTGTCTTTCGGGTGGCGCTGGATGTCGATCGAGCGCGCCGCCGTAGTCCAGCCGACCGCACGCGCGCCGTCGCCGGCCGGGTAGCGCTCGGTACATTTCGCCCCGCTCGACGACGGGAGACTCGCGCTGTCGATCGAGCGCGCCGCCGGAGTCCAGCCGACCGCCCGCGCGCCGTCGCCGGCCGGGTAGCGCTCGGTACATTTCGCCCCGCTCGACGACGGGAGACTCGCGCTGTCGATCGAGCGCGCCGCCGGAGTCCAGCCGACCGCGCTCGCGCCGTCAACGGCCCCATAAAAGATTTTCTTGAAATTTTCTTTTTCGCCTATAAGTCCCGGCCAGCGCTCTCTGCAAAATTTTAGAAATTTTTTTTTTTGAAAAATTTTTTTTTTGAAAATTTTTTTTTTCTTTCAAAAGTTCCGTCCAGCGCTCTCTGCTGAAATTTTTGGATTTTGGAAATTTTGTCTTTCGGGTGGCGCTGGATGTCGATCGAGCGCGCCGCCGTAGTCCAGCCGACCGCCCGCGCGCCGTCGCCGGCCGGGTAGCGCTCGGTACATTTCGCCCCGCTCGACGACGGGAGACTCGCGCTGTCGATCGAGCGCGCCGCCAGAGTCCAGCCGACCGCCCGCGCGCCGTCGCCGGCCGGGTAGCGCTCGGTACATTTCGCCCCGCTCGACGACGGGAGACTCGCGCTGTCGATCGAGCGCGCCGCCGGAGTCCAGCCGACCGCCCGCGCGCCGTCGCCGGCCGGGTAGCGCTCGGTACATTTCGCCCCGCTCGACGACGGGAGACTCGCGCTGTCGATCGAGCGCGCCGCCGGAGTCCAGCCGACCGCGCTCGCGCCGTCAACGGCCCCATAAAAGATTTTCTTGAAATTTTCTTTTTCGCCTATAAGTCCCGGCCAGCGCTCTCTGCAAAATTTTAGAAATTTTTTTTTTTTGAAAAATTTTTTTTTTGAAAATTTTTTTTTTCTTTCAAAAGTTCCGTCCAGCGCTCTCTGCTGAAATTTTTGGATTTTGGAGTAGAGAACGCTAACCGGGCGGCCGTCGTCGGGTCGACAAATTTATCGATCGTCACCCGTCCGTCGGCGGCGAGCGGGAGTAGAGAGCGCTAACAGGCCGGCCGCCCGGTGAGCGCTCTCTACTCCCGCTCCGCGCCGACGGACGGGTGGCGATCGGTATATTTCCCCGCTCGAAGACGGGAGACCATCGGCGACGATCGAGCGCTACCCGGCCGGCGACGGCGCGCGGGCTGTCGGCTGGACTCCGGCGGCGCGCTCGATCGACAGCGCGAGTCTCCCGTCGTCGAGCGGGGCGAAATGTACCGAGCGCTACCCGGCCGGCGACGGCGCGCGGGCGGTCGGCTGGACTCCGGCGGCGCGCTCGATCGACAGCGCGAGTCTCCCGTCGTCCAGCCGACCGCCCGCGCGCCGTCGCCGGCCGGGTAGCGCTCGGTACATTTCGCCCCGCTCGACGACGGGAGACTCGCGCTGTCGATCGAGCGCGCCGCCGGAGTCCAGCCGACAGCCCGCGCGCCGTCGCCGGCCGGGTAGCGCTCGATCGTCGCCGATGGTCTCCCGTCTTCGAGCGGGGAAATATACCGATCGCCACCCGTCCGTCGGCGCGGAGCGGGAGTAGAGAGCGCTCACCGGGCGGCCGGCCTGTTAGCGCTCTCTACTCCCGCTCGCCGCCGACGGACGGGTGACGATCGATAAATTTGTCGACCCGACGACGGCCGCCCGGTTAGCGTTCTCTACTCCCGCTCGCCGCCGACGGACGGGTGACGATCGATAAATTTGTCGACCCGACGACGGCCGCCCGGTTAGCGTTCTCTACTCCCGCTCGCCGCCGACGGACGGGTGACGATCGATAAATTTGTCGACCCGACGACGGCCGCCCGGTTAGCGTTCTCTACTCCCGCTCGCCGCCGACGGACGGGTGACGATCGATAAATTTGTCGACAGGCCGCAGGGTAGGGCGGTTTCGCTCTACTCCCTCTCGTTGATTTGTCGACAGGCCGCAGGGTAGGGCGGTTTTGCTCTACTCCCTCTCGTTGATTTGTCGACAGGCCGCAGGGTAGGGCGGTCTCGCTCTACTCCCTCTCGTTTTCGTTATCAAAATGGTCTTCGAAATGCTCAACAGGGTCTTCTTTCCCCGCTAATTTTTCCAAGCCCGTTCCCTTGGCAGTGGTTTCGCTAGATAGTAGGTAGGGACAGTGGGAATCTCGTTAATCCATTCATGCGCGTCACTAATTAGATGACGAGGCATTTGGCTATTTAAAACATTTATTGAGTCTTTGTAATAATTACAGAATGTGTTTCGGCTAAAGATCCTACCCCGCCGTAGGGTTTACAAAGCTAAGTAAGGCTGAATATTAATGTGCATTTTGTAGTAATATATTTTGTAAAATCACAATATTCTTCCTCCTCGCCTGGGGTGGGTCATCGCGTGGATTGGACGCGGCCGCTCGTCTCGGACTCCGTTCTGCAACGATCCTCTGGCTTCCCTCTGGAGGTGGTGGCTGCTGCTGGACTGCTCTCCGCTCCATCGGACGATCGGGCGGGCGTGGCTGCTGGGCGTCTGGTGGTCGACGCTTCCACACCGCTGCCATGAAGTTGCGGTGGATGGTGCTTCCCCATTTGAGGCAGCTGTTGACGCAGCTGTCTCGCAGATGTTGGGGGAACTGCAACACCGTGGTGGTCGTGGCGTTGCATCTGGGCCAAATCCCTCTCGCTCCAAGTATGAGAGGATGAAAGAAGAACTCCTTCCCTGGCCACTGCTTCCTCGCTGCCTCTCGGAATTTCGGATGGTCGTACACGAGACGCTTGCGCTCCCAGGATTGCGCTAGCGTTCTGGATCCCTCCCACGACACCTGGACGTCGCAGACTACCAGCTGGTTGGCGGGCAGATGGACGACCAAGTCCGGTTTGTAGAGCTGGCGGTCCGGATGGTAGACTCTGGGCTCGACCTCTGTTGTCCAGCCTTTCCTCCGGGTGTGGGCGGCGATCTTCCGTACGACCACGTCGTGGCGCTTGATGCGGTCGTGGTGGGAAACGTGGCATCCTTGGAGGACGTGGGAAATGGACTCCACTCGATCACATCCCGCTCGGCACCGTTGGAGTATTTCTCCCTTTCGAGAAGACTTTTCCCTGACACGATCTTTTCTGCGAGGGTCTTTCGGTCCTTGACAAAAAGGTCTTGAGCCTTTTTGTAAGCTGCCGCCTTTCTGGCAGGTGCTGTAGTTGGCATCTGTGGCTCCGGCCGAGGCCGCGAAGTCTCCTGGCGTCTCCTTCCACGTCTAAGCGCGCCGACTCGCTCCACAAAGATGGTCTTTAGCCATTCGTCCAGCCGTGTCTGGAGGTCGTGGTATGTACCACTGAGGCTCAAGTTGATGAGTGGCCTCGTGTTTTCGTCCACGGAGTTCCTAAGCTCTAAAAGATGCCTGAGGAACAGGTGGTCCTCCTCGGACGCGCAGTCTGGAGGTGGTGGCGTAGTGGGCTCTTGTAGCACAGGCATGCTGGTACTCAACCGCCTTGCTTCTCCGAGTGGGAGCGGGGGATCTAGTCTCAGCGGGCTGACTGCTCGAACGTGAACGGGTGAGGTGTTGATGTCAGTCCTCATGTTCTTGCTCTTAGCTTTCTCCTCCATAGGTTGGAGTGGAGACTGCGCCTTTCGTTTCTCCGTTCGGTCTTCCACAGGAGCTATGCTCGGTGGTGTTTGGAGTCTTTCAGTGGGGCCCAATTTGATCTTACGATTGGGCGGCTGTCCAAGAGGAGAAGATAACCTTGGTCTCTTCCCCTTATCCTTGACCCAAGGTGACACTTGCTCAGCGTCTGCTATGGGAGAGTGTTTGACAGGTACACGCTCAGAGATTTTGGTAGCTTTGGTGTTAGTGGTATTGCTGCTACTCGAAGGTGGTGGAGGCGTAGATAGGCGAGTAGACGGACCAGGTAGATCTATATCTGGGCGTTTTGGTTTTGTAGAGGTGTTTATGGCTGGGTTCGCAATCGGTTTAGCCGTAAAGAAGGTTTTCGTGGCAGCCTTTTGCACTTCCAGTTTTGCCCTTTCCAGGTACCTCTTAAACGCTGGTTTCTCTCGCCTGTGCCGCACCTGATGTTCTGTCAGGCCGGTCGCTCTCACCAATTCCTTGATGGAAACTACTCCGCGGAAGCTCTGGGCCTCAATCTTGGCCATTTTGGCCATCAATTCTGATTCTGGCTCCGGGAGTTTATTCTCTAAACCCTTTCGGTATTCCTCGGGATGTGCCCGGCGCTCGTGCTGACGCACGGCGGCGAAAGAGTCAAATGTGATCCAGCAAATGGAACATTTGGAACGGTCTCTGGTGCCACACTCTTTAATATGCCTGTTGTAGTTGGCAAGGTGCTCGTATTCGGCGTTGCAAGTGTCACACCGATGTTTTTCCACAGGCGTGGTGCCTGTCTGTTGTCGTTAAGAGAGTCATAGTTACTCCCGCCGTTTACCCGCGCTTTTCTTCACGTTGACATTCAGAGCACTGGGCAGAAATCACATTGCGTCAACACCCGCAGGGGCCATCGCAATGCTTTGTTTTAATTAGACAGTCGGATTCCCCCAGTCCGTGCCAGTTCTGAGCTGATCGTTGAATGGCGGCCGAAGAGGACACCGGCCAGGAGCGAACCCCCGACCGGGCCTCGCAGCAAGGAAGTTCCGCGGGAGGCCAAGGCACGGGACCGAGCTCGGATCCGGTCGCCGAAACGACTTTTACCTCGCCCAGGCCCGGCACGTCAGCCGATACCCGCTTCCCGACCAAGCCCGACGCGCCCCGATCCTCAGAGCCAATCCTTATCCCGAAGTTACGGATCCAATTTGCCGACTTCCCTTACCTACATTATTCTATCGACTAGAGGCTGTTCACCTTGGAGACCTGCTGCGGATATGGGTACGAACCGGCGCGACACCTACCGTGGCCCTCTCCTGGATTTTCAAGGTCCGAGGGGAAGATCCGGACACCGCCGCAACTGCGGTGCTCTTCGCGCTCCAAACCATATCTCCCTGCTAGAGGATTCCATGGAACTCGAGCGCTTATGCAGAAAAGAAAACTCTTCCCGGATCTCCCGACGGCGTCTCCAGGTCATTTTGGGTTGCCCCGACGAACACTCTTTCGAGGGCCCGACTTAATTACGGTTCCGCTGCCGGGTTCCGGAATAGGAACCGGATTCCCTTTCGCCCGACGGGTGTGTGCCTCTTTATGCACGTACGGCGCCGGCATACTCGCGGCTGGAACCGCTAAGATCGGCGCGCGCGGCCAATAATGCCGCGGCCTCACTGCTCGTCATGACCGCTGCGCGTCGCGTGTCGACGTCGCGCGCGGGGAATCATCGTTCGCGTGATGGCGCGGTCGCGCTCGCGCTCCCGTCGCTCTGTGCGCGCGCGTCCGGCGGCGGATGATACCGGCGGACCGAGGAACCGAGCCGCTTGAAGCGGCGGTTCCGGTCCTCCTCCATCCTAACCTCCGGTGCGTGCGAGAGCGATCGAGAGTCCGCGTGCGCGTCTCCTGCGCCCAGGAACGAGACTCGACCCCCGCTGCGACGGTTCGACGACGACGACGACGACAGGGACGACGAAGGAGCCGCAGCTGGCGCGCGCGCTCGATCGAAGGTTCCGTCTTACGTCACGGACGCGTCCGCCGTACTACTACGCAAACGTAGATACACCAACATCAACATCGGCTTTCGCCTAGGGCTTAGGATCGACTGACTCGTGTGCAACGGCTGTTCACACGAAACCCTTCTCCACGTCAGTCCTCCAGGGCCTCGCTGGAGTATTTGCTACTACCACCAAGATCTGCACCGACGGCGGCTCCAGACGGGCTCACGCCCTGTCCTTCTGCGCACACCGCCGCGACCCTCCTACTCGTCAGGGCTTCATGACGCCGGTCCGCGAGGACCGCGTCTCACATGCCGCTGACGGCCGAGTATAAGCACGACGCTTCAGCGCCATCCATTTTCAGGGCTAGTAACTTCGGCAGGTGAGTTGTTACACACTCCTTGGCGGATTCCGACTTCCATGGCCACCGTCCTGCTGTCTTAAGTTACCAACGCCTTTCATGGTATCCCATAAGCGTCGATTTGGGCGCTTTAACTCGGCGTTTGGTTCATCCCACAGCGCCAGTTCTGCTTACCAAAAGTGGCCCACTTGGCACTCTGATCCGATATCTCGCGGCTTCACAGTTTAAGCAAGCCGGAGATCTCACCCATTTAAAGTTTGAGAATAGGTTGAGGTCGTTTCGACCCCAATGCCTCTAATCATTCGCTTTACCGAATGAGACTCGCACGCGGCGAGCGCCAGCTATCCTGAGGGAAACTTCGGAGGGAACCAGCTACTAGATGGTTCGATTAGTCTTTCGCCCCTATACCCAGTTCCGACGATCGATTTGCACGTCAGAATCGCTACGGACCTCCATCAGGGTTTCCCCTGACTTCGTCCTGACCAGGCATAGTTCACCATCTTTCGGGTCCCAGCGTGTACGCTCTGGGTGCGCCTCTTCTCGCGATGAGAACGAGACGCCCCGGGAGTGCGGGGCCGGTCCGTGAGCCGGCCCATCCTCCCTCGGTTCGCGCGAGGCGAACCTTCACTTTCATTGCGCCTTTAGGTTTAGTTTAGTCCCAATGACTCGCGCACATGCTAGACTCCTTGGTCCGTGTTTCAAGACGGGTCCTGAAAGTACCCAAAGCTATAGCGCCGTGGACTGGCGTGTGCAGGGTCTGTCCGAGGACAACGCCGCCAACAGCCGGGCGGGCCCGGATCCGGCGCTAGGTCCGGATGCCAGGTTTGCCGTCCGCGCTTGCGACGTGCCGGACGCGAACAAGTCGCGGCCCCGCGCCATAGTTTTACCGTCGGTCGGGCCGGCCGGGACACCGCGGGTCCGAACGCACCGAGGTGCGCGCGGGCTCCACCGCGGGCCTTAGGCCGACGCCCAACGGGTCACGACGTCCTACAGGAGGAGAAGTGCACGCGTTCGGAGTCCGACGGCCACGGGCGGCGCGCGCGGCGCGAACGCCACGCGTCGCAACGCCCGTTGCTCGCGAACTTTCCGAGAGACGCGTCTGAATCTCCCCTTTCGACCTTTCGGGTTTCTCAGGTTTACCCCTGAACGGTTTCACGTACTCTTGAACTCTCTCTTCAAAGTTCTTTTCAACTTTCCCTCACGGTACTTGTTCGCTATCGGTCTCGTGGTAATATTTAGCCTTAGATGGAGTTTACCACCCACTTAGGGCTGCACTCTCAAGCAACCCGACTCTGAGGAGAGAC
This sequence comes from Melinopterus prodromus, assembly GCA_964023965.1. Classification (NCBI taxonomy): domain Eukaryota; kingdom Metazoa; phylum Arthropoda; class Insecta; order Coleoptera; family Scarabaeidae; genus Melinopterus; species Melinopterus prodromus. The sequence continues at coordinate 108,683 of CAXIES010000335.1, forward strand.
CCTCCCGCGGCATGCGGCGGCCAGCTACGGGCCTGGCACCCTCTCTGGGTAAGTGGCCCCGTTCAAGAAGGACTTGGGCGCGCCGCGCTACCTCGGGATAACGGATCCTCCCTAACACCACATTTCCCGGCGTCCGTCTCCGGACGCGGGATTCGGTGCTGGGCTCTTCCCTGTTCGCTCGCCGCTACTAAGGGAATCCTAGTTAGTTTCTTTTCCTCCGCTTAGTAATATGCTTAAATTCAGCGGGTAGTCTCACCTGCTCTGAGGTCGCGTTCATTGGTTTCTTTCGATAGCCGACAGGCCGCGTAGGCAACGGGATCCTTCGGGCTAAACGCGCGCGATCGGACGTCGGACGAATACCTCGCGCCGCCCCGGACGAATCTCGGTGGCGGGGGGATTCACACTCGGACACGTCGACCGGCGCGTCGCCCGGGCATCGTTTACCGGTACGCGGATGGCGGTCGGCTCGAATGATTATATCGTTCGATAGTTTAAAGCGACGCGTTAGCGCGCCGCCCCGACGTCGAGCGCGATGGCGCGCTCGCGGTATCGGGGGGCGGCTCGTGCGCGAGCGCTCAGATTCTTGCCTCGGCGGCCGTCCGCTTTTCGCGCTTGACCGACGCCCCGTACGTACGGCGCGCGTTCCGCTCACACGATTGGGCGCGTGTACTGCGCGCGCGCACCACATGGGGGGGCCTTCGCGTTATCGGCGGTACGCCGACCCGGCAGTCGTGGAAATTGAAACGACCCTCAGCCAGGAGTGGTCCAGGAACAGTATCCGAGGACCGCAATGTGCGTTCGAAATGTCGATGTTCAAGTGTCCTGCAGTTCACAAGTTGACGCGCAATTAGCTGCGTTCTTCATCGACCCACGAGCCAAGTGATCCACCGTTCAGGGTAATCTTTCATACAGTTAACCAGCGACTCTCTGTCCGCGGTACTGCGTTTAATCGGTTTTACACTTACGCAAAGTTTTGCACGCTTACACGTTGCTAGAACGAGAGGTGTTTGACTTCGCAGAGCGGACGTAAAGTCCGAGACGCGTTCGTCCTGCGCGGCTCCCGTACTCAGATCGCTCCCCCCTTTCGAGGGGCGCGCGGTACGCGGGGACGAACGTTCCGTTAGTCAGGCGAATATCCTTCGACCACCTTCGGGCGGTGCGAGCACCTTTGCGCGCAGTCTTCGTCTTTATTAATCTGCGACGCGGACCGACGTCGGTCGTACACGACATGACCGACCGGACCATCCGCCGCGCTCCGCCGGCGTGCCACTGCACCTCCGACAAGGGAGGCCGGGGCCGGATTCGGGGCGCTGGGGTCCGGCGGCCGCTATACGACCGCGACGACGGCGCGACGCACTCGTCTTTATCAATCTACGCTGCGGGCCGACGTCGGTCGTACACGACATGACCGACCGGACCGTCCGCCGCGCTCCGCCGGCGTGCCACTGCACCTCCGACAAGGGAGGCCGGGGCCGGATTCGGGGCGCTGGGGTCCGGCGGCCGCTATACGACCGCGACGACGGCGCGACGCACTCGTCTTCATTAATTTACGCTGCGGACCGACGTCGGTCGTACACGACATGACCGACCGGACCGTCCGCCGCGCTCCGCCGGCGTTCCTCTGCACCTCCGACAAGGGAGGCCGGGGCCGGTTTCGGGGCGCTGGGGTCCGGCGGCCGCTATACGACCGCGACGACGGCGCGACGCACGACGACAAGACTGGGACGCGCGCATTAGCTCGCTGTGCCCTGACCGTCGGGGCCGGCGGGAGCGTCGCATTCACCCGTGGTTGTGACACTTAAAAACTCAAACTCCGAGGCGCGGAGCGCCGAGCCGGCTGCGCGGTGGCTGCCGGCGGCGCTTTTACGTACGCAGTATCTCTCGGCCTGAGCGGCACGGGGGGCGCTCTCGTCATCGGACCTCTCGACTAGGTACCTGACTTCCGGCGTGCCGACCCTCGCGGGTCGGCCGACGCCTCGGACTTCGTTAGTCCTTAACAGTTCGAATCAGTTCGACCGGCGCTCGTACGGCCGACGCGACCGCCGTCGTAGACGTGGTCGGCCGAGGGCGCCATTAATATTCATTCATTATTAATATCGATCCGTGCATCGTATTAATTAATTGTACGTAATGTTTTATAAACATTCGTTAATGATCCTTCCGCAGGTTCACCTACGGAAACCTTGTTACGACTTTTACTTCCTCTAAATGATCAAGTTTGGTCATCTTCCCAGCATCATCGGCGACGTCGAAACGCCACCGCGCACCGGTCCGAAGACCTCACTAAATCATTCAATCGGTAGTAGCGACGGGCGGTGTGTACAAAGGGCAGGGACGTAATCAACGCGAGCTTATGACTCGCGCTTACTGGGAATTCCTCGTTCATGGGGAACAATTGCAAGCCCCAATCCCTAGCACGAAGGAGGTTCAGCGGGTTACCCGGGCCGTTCGGCCAGGGAAGACACGCTGATTCCTTCAGTGTAGCGCGCGTGCGGCCCAGAACATCTAAGGGCATTACAGACCTGTTATTGCTCAATCTCGTGCGGCTAGAAGCCGCCTGTCCCTCTAAGAAGAATTAATTGTACGCCGACAGTAAAAATCGCGCACGACCGCGACGCGAGCGCCGGGTCGGCGGACCTTTGAGATGTCGAAAATACGCCTAGTTAGCAGGCTAGAGTCTCGTTCGTTATCGGAATTAACCAGACAAATCGCTCCACCAACTAAGAACGGCCATGCACCACCACCCACCGAATCAAGAAAGAGCTCTCAATCTGTCAATCCTTCCGGTGTCCGGGCCTGGTGAGGTTTCCCGTGTTGAGTCAAATTAAGCCGCAGGCTCCACTCCTGGTGGTGCCCTTCCGTCAATTCCTTTAAGTTTCAGCTTTGCAACCATACTTCCCCCGGAACCCAAAAGCTTTGGTTTCCCGGAAGCTGCCCGCCGAGTCATCGGAGGAACGTCGGCGGATCGCTAGCTGGCATCGTTTATGGTTAGAACTAGGGCGGTATCTGATCGCCTTCGAACCTCTAACTTTCGTTCTTGATCAATGAAAGCGTTTTTGGCAAATGCTTTCGCTTCTGTCCGTCTTGCGACGATCCAAGAATTTCACCTCTAACGTCGCAATACGAATGCCCCCATCCGTTCCTATTAATCATTACCTCGGGGTTCCGAAAACCAACAAAATAGAACCGAGGTCCTATTCCATTATTCCATGCACACAGTATTCAGGCGAAATTTTAGCCTGCTTTAAGCACTCTAATTTGTTCAAAGTAAACGTGCCGGCCCACCTCGACACTCAATGAAGAGCACCGCGGTGGGATTGAGATTGGGCCGCCCCGAGAGGCTAAGCCCACCGGCAGGACGTCCCGCGGACACGCCAGTTAACACCGCGAGCGATGAACCGGCGGCGCGGGACACAAATTCGACTACGAGCTTTTTAACCGCAACAACTTTAATATACGCTATTGGAGCTGGAATTACCGCGGCTGCTGGCACCAGACTTGCCCTCCAATTGATCCTCGTTAAAGGGTTTAGAGTGTACTCATTCCGATTACGGGGCCTCGGATGAGTCCCGTATCGTTATTTTTCGTCACTACCTCCCCGTGCCGGGAGTGGGTAATTTGCGCGCCTGCTGCCTTCCTTGGATGTGGTAGCCGTTTCTCAGGCTCCCTCTCCGGAATCGAACCCTGATTCCCCGTTACCCGTTACAACCATGGTAGGCGCAGAACCTACCATCGACAGTTGATAAGGCAGACATTTGAAAGATGCGTCGCCGGTGCGAGACCGTGCGATCAGCAAAAAGTTATTCAGAGTCACCAAGGTGTACGACGACGGGCGAACCCGACGCCGATTGGTTTTGATCTAATAAAAGCGCTCCTTCCGTCTCCGGTCGGAGCTCTGTTTGCATGTATTAGCTCTAGAATTACCACAGTTATCCAAGTAAATGTGGGTACGATCTAAGGAACCATAACTGATTTAATGAGCCTTTCGCGGTTTCACCTTAATTTGGCTTGTACTGAGACATGCATGGCTTAATCTTTGAGACAAGCATATGACTACTGGCAGGATCAACCAGGGAGCTGTCACCCGTCCGCGGCCACGTTCGGAAGACGCGCACCGATGGTAACGCGCCGACCTGGCGTAACGCAGATCGAGAGAACAGTCGCACCTCCGGCGAGCCGAGGGCGGAGCAGAATCGTCACGCCGCTGCGAGAGCGGCGGCGGTCTGTCTTCTCGCCCGGCCCGGAAGTATACTACTACATATTACAATATATAGCAAAAACTGACCGTGTCGAAATCAGTCGGCAGCGACGAGCGCGCGCCGACCACACATTTCACGCACAGTGGAGCAGGATGCGCCGACGTCGAAATAGGACGACGTTTACTTGACGACATGACCGCCCGCAGCAGTTCTAAAGAGAATAATTTATAACGCGGAATCTCATCCGCGAACGGCTTCAACATTCCCAGAAACACCCTTCGCTAGATTGAAAGCGACATGGTACGCGGTCTGAGCGCGCGTTTCGGAAAACTGTCGTGCCGCGCTCTCACGCTCGGTACGAGGCGAGTCGTTGCATATTTGTGGACGACGTCCAGAGGACGCCTCCGAGATTTAAGTGCGCCCGCATAAGGTGTACAACGCTAACTGCGAAAGTCAGCGTCGTCCGCGGGCATGCTGTGGCAATCGCTAATGTTACGGTTACGAGCGCTTGGCGGCGATATGTGGGAACGCAACCTTTCGGTTAAACCGCACAGCGTCAATTAAAACTCTCGTCTCTAATGGCGAACGCCGGTTCTTCGCGAACGAAGCTTACCGAGGCGCTCTCTAGCCACCAGCAGATCAAAGTCAACAACGCGTGCGGCCCGGCAGGGAGCATCTTTATCGTTTACTAATACCAAGACTGTCGACTCGTCGCAACTAAACGTGATCGAGCGGAACCGGACGGCGTTAGCCGTCGCGGACTCACCTCTCCCTATATAAGCGCAACGGACCGAGTACGGGTTGCGAAACGCTAGTACGGGTCGCTCCCGGCTCGCTCGAACGGATACCGCCGACGCTCGCGCGGACTTATCGCACTTTTCGCCTTGGTCCCCGTCCGGGTCGAGTTCGAAATTTTGGAAATATTTTTTTTTTTGAAAAATTTTTTTTTTTTTGGAAATTTTTTTTTTCTTTCAAATGTTCTCTCCGGCGCTCTCTGCTAAATTTTTGGATTTTTTTTTTTGAAAATTTTTTTTTCTTTCAAAAGTTCCGTCCAGCGCTCCCTGCTGAAATTTTTGGATTTTGGAAATTTTGTCTTTCGGGTGGCGCTGGATGTCGATCGAGCGCGCCGCCGTAGTCCAGCCGACCGCCCGCGCGCCGTCGCCGGCCGGGTAGCGCTCGGTACATTTCGCCCCGCTCGACGACGGGAGACTCGCGCTGTCGATCGAGCGCGCCGCCGGAGTCCAGCCGACCGCCCGCGCGCCGTCGCCGGCCGGGTAGCGCTCGGTACATTTCGCCCCGCTCGACGACGGGAGACTCGCGCTGTCGATCGAGCGCGCCGCCGGAGTCCAGCCGACCGCCCGCGCGCCGTCGCCGGCCGGGTAGCGCTCGGTAGATTTCGCCCCGCTCGACGACGGGAGACCCGCGCTGTCGATCGAGCGCGCCGCCGGAGTCCAGCCGACAGCCCGCGCGCCGTCGCCGGCCGGGTAGCGCTCGGTACATTTCGCCCCGCTCGACGACGGGAGTCCCGCGCTGTCGATCGAGCGCGCCGCCGGAGTCCAGCCGACCGCGCTCGCGCCGTCAACGGCCCCATAAAATATTTTCTTGAAATTTTCTTTTTCGCCTATAAGTCCCGGCCAGCGCTCTCTGCAAAATTTTAGAAATTTTTTTTTTTGAAAAATTTTTTTTTTGAAATTTTTTTTTTTCTTTCAAAAGTTCCGTCCAGCGCTCTCTGCTGAAATTTTTGGATTTTGGAAATTTTGTCTTTCGGGTGGCGCTGGATGTCGATCGAGCGCGCCGCCGTAGTCCAGCCGACCGCCCGCGCGCCGTCGCCGGCCGGGTAGCGCTCGGTACATTTCGCCCCGCTCGACGACGGGAGACTCGCGCTGTCGATCGAGCGCGCCGCCGGAGTCCAGCCGACCGCCCGCGCGCCGTCGCCGGCCGGGTAGCGCTCGGTACATTTCGCCCCGCTCGACGACGGGAGACTCGCGCTGTCGATCGAGCGCGCCGCCGGAGTCCAGCCGACCGCGCTCGCGCCGTCAACGGCCCCATAAAAGATTTTCTTGAAATTTTCTTTTTCGCCTATAAGTCCCGGCCAGCGCTCTCTGCAAAATTTTAGAAATTTTTTTTTTTTGAAAAATTTTTTTTTTGAAAATTTTTTTTTTCTTTCAAAAGTTCCGTCCAGCGCTCTCTGCTGAAATTTTTGGATTTTGGAAATTTTGTCTTTCGGGTGGCGCTGGATGTCGATCGAGCGCGCCGCCGTAGTCCAGCCGACCGCCCGCGCGCCGTCGCCGGCCGGGTAGCGCTCGGTACATTTCGCCCCGCTCGACGACGGGAGACTCGCGCTGTCGATCGAGCGCGCCGCCGGAGTCCAGCCGACCGCCCGCGCGCCGTCGCCGGCCGGGTAGCGCTCGGTACATTTCGCCCCGCTCGACGACGGGAGACTCGCGCTGTCGATCGAGCGCGCCGCCGGAGTCCAGCCGACCGCGCTCGCGCCGTCAACGGCCCCATAAAAGATTTTCTTGAAATTTTCTTTTTCGCCTATAAGTCCCGGCCAGCGCTCTCTGCAAAATTTTAGAAATTTTTTTTTTTTGAAAAATTTTTTTTTTGAAAATTTTTTTACTTTATCATACGCAGTATGTAAAGTATTGTAATCGTGCCGAAAATTTTTTTTGAGATTTTAGCGGAAATAGGTCTTTATGGGTCCCCTGAACATTTTTGACCAAGGTACAAAAAAATGTCTGTGTGTGTGTGTGTATGTGTGTGTGTGTGTGTGTGTGTGTGTGTGTGTGTGTGTGTGTGTGTGTGTACCCAATTTTTGTTAATTCATTTCCGGAGAAACTACTAAAGGTATCGGCACGGAACTTCATATTTAAAAGTTTCATGACCAAACTTAGAGTTGAAAAGCTTTTGGTTCAAAAGGGTCCAAAGGAACTGGGTGTTTACTCTAAGCCTTTTTCAAGGATTTTAGAAATGAGCCGCCATTTCTGTAATTTCGTCAAAATAGTTAAATAATAAATTAAAGCAGAGGAAATTTTGAATAATTTATGCCTATGACATTTTTTAGTATAATTAATACTTTAGCTGCAAGAGCAAATTCTATTTGATCGAGATCGGTCGCATATGCATTGATTTAATACTATATAGTGACCCAGGATTTGCAAATTTTTCAGTCTAATGACAGTACCGGTAGTGTCAAATGCTGATGTTTTGACATTATCTCACAATTAATATTGACCGTAGTTAATAGTATCGAAAGATCTCATATTGTGATACCGTGTACAGTCCTTGCCTGATGGCGTCGGATAGGCAGCGTGTTGAGCGTGTCCAAAATGCATGTGTTCTGTTTGTTTTTGGTTTGACGAAATATGATCATGCATCGAATGGGCTGGGCGACTTGGGGTGGTTGAACATGGATAACACTAGGGTGTTGCATGCAGCATTGTATCATAAGTTGCTATCCACTAGGATCCCACAATACCTCATGCGGAAGATATGCTGTAGAACGTATGTCCATAACCTTAATTTAAGATTCGTGGGTTTCTTTGCTCCACCTGCCCATCGCACTGAGCTGTATAGACGGTCATTCTCTTACCAGGTCAGTGACATATACAATGGTCTCAGGGAAGATATGAAAAATTTATCGTGAAACAGTTTTGGGGGAAAGGTGAAGCGTTGGCTGTTTGCTCAACAGTGACTTTAGGCATAGAGCGCACATTGGAGGCTTTTTAATTTTTATTTTTTATGGGCAGGTGCGATGTTTTGTTGAGTTGGATTTGCTGCAATTACGAAGTAATTAGACTCTAGAGTAATTTTGTTGTTTGTTTTTGTTTTGATAAGTTCTCGGAATTATTTTTATATTATTGTTACAATCATGGTTTGCGTAAGGGGTTGAGTGGAAGAGTAAGGCAATTTGGAAACAAGTGTGCTGAACTGCGCCCTAAATATAAATAATATTTTGTTGCAATTAATATTGTCTTATTTTAATAAAGGAATTATTTATTTATTTAATTAGTTATTTATCTGTTAAATCCTGGCTAACTAGTTTTATTTTAATGCAGACACGACTGATATCAATCAAATAGATTCTCATGCAACTAAACTATTAATTTTATATATTGTATGATAAAGTCATGTGCCTGGCCACATCAGATTTTTTTTCTTTCAAAAGTTCCGTCCAGCGCTCTCTGCTGAAATTTTTGGATTTTGGAAATTTTGTCTTTCGGGTGGCGCTGGATGTCGATCGAGCGCGCCGCCGTAGTCCAGCCGACCGCCCGCGCGCCGTCGCCGGCCGGGTAGCGCTCGGTACATTTCGCCCCGCTCGACGACGGGAGACTCGCGCTGTCGATCGAGCGCGCCGCCGGAGTCCAGCCGACCGCCCGCGCGCCGTCGCCGGCCGGGTAGCGCTCGGTACATTTCGCCCCGCTCGACGACGGGAGACTCGCGCTGTCGATCGAGCGCGCCGCCGGAGTCCAGCCGACCGCCCGCGCGCCGTCGCCGGCCGGGTAGCGCTCGGTACATTTCGCCCCGCGGAACGACGGGAGACTCGCGCTGTCGATCGAGCGCGCCGCCGGAGTCCAGCCGACCGCGCTCGCGCCGTCAACGGCCCCATAAAAGATTTTCTTGAAATTTTCTTTTTCGCCTATAAGTCCCGGCCAGCGCTCTCTGCAAAATTTTAGAAATTTTTTTTTTTTGAAAAATTTTTTTTTTGAAAATTTTTTTTTTCTTTCAAAAGTTCCGTCCAGCGCTCTCTGCTGAAATTTTTGGATTTTGGAAATTTTGTCTTTCGGGTGGCGCTGGATGTCGATCGAGCGCGCCGCCGTAGTCCAGCCGACCGCCCGCGCGCCGTCGCCGGCCGGGTAGCGCTCGGTACATTTCGCCCCGCTCGACGACGGGAGACTCGCGCTGTCGATCGAGCGCGCCGCCGGAGTCCAGCCGACCGCCCGCGCGCCGTCGCCGGCCGGGTAGCGCTCGGTACATTTCGCCCCGCTCGACGACGGGAGACTCGCGCTGTCGATCGAGCGCGCCGCCGGAGTCCAGCCGACCGCCCGCGCGCCGTCGCCGGCCGGGTAGCGCTCGGTACATTTCGCCCCGCTCGACGACGGGAGACTCGCGCTGTCGATCGAGCGCGCCGCCGGAGTCCAGCCGACCGCGCTCGCGCCGTCAACGGCCCCATAAAAGATTTTCTTGAAATTTTCTTTTTCGCCTATAAGTCCCGGCCAGCGCTCTCTGCAAAATTTTAGAAATTTTTTTTTTTTGAAAAATTTTTTTTTTGAAAATTTTTTTTTTCTTTCAAAAGTTCCGTCCAGCGCTCTCTGCTGAAATTTTTGGATTTTGGAAATTTTGTCTTTCGGGTGGCGCTGGATGTCGATCGAGCGCGCCGCCGTAGTCCAGCCGACCGCCCGCGCGCCGTCGCCGGCCGGGTAGCGCTCGGTACATTTCGCCCCGCTCGACGACGGGAGACTCGCGCTGTCGATCGAGCGCGCCGCCGGAGTCCAGCCGACCGCCCGCGCGCCGTCGCCGGCCGGGTAGCGCTCGGTACATTTCGCCCCGCTCGACGACGGGAGACTCGCGCTGTCGATCGAGCGCGCCGCCGGAGTCCAGCCGACCGCCCGCGCGCCGTCGCCGGCCGGGTAGCGCTCGGTACATTTCGCCCCGCTCGACGACGGGAGACTCGCGCTGTCGATCGAGCGCGCCGCCGGAGTCCAGCCGACCGCGCTCGCGCCGTCAACGGCCCCATAAAAGATTTTCTTGAAATTTTCTTTTTCGCCTATAAGTCCCGGCCAGCGCTCTCTGCAAAATTTTAGAAATTTTTTTTTTTTGAAAAATTTTTTTTTTGAAAATTTTTTTTTTCTTTCAAAAGTTCCGTCCAGCGCTCTCTGCTGAAATTTTTGGATTTTGGAAATTTTGTCTTTCGGGTGGCGCTGGATGTCGATCGAGCGCGCCGCCGTAGTCCAGCCGACCGCCCGCGCGCCGTCGCCGGCCGGGTAGCGCTCGGTACATTTCGCCCCGCTCGACGACGGGAGACTCGCGCTGTCGATCGAGCGCGCCGCCGGAGTCCAGCCGACCGCCCGCGCGCCGTCGCCGGCCGGGTAGCGCTCGGTACATTTCGCCCCGCTCGACGACGGGAGACTCGCGCTGTCGATCGAGCGCGCCGCCGGAGTCCAGCCGACAGCCCGCGCGCCGTCGCCGGCCGGGTAGCGCTCGATCGTCGCCGATGGTCTCCCGTCTTCGAGCGGGGAAATATACCGATCGCCACCCGTCCGTCGGCCCGGAGCGGGAGTAGAGAGCGCTCACCGGGCGGCCGGCCTGTTAGCGCTCTCTACGCCCGCTCGCCGCCGACGGACGGGTGACGATCGATAAATTTGTCGACCCGACGACGGCCGCCCGGTTAGCGTTCTCTACTCCCGCTCGCCGCCGACGGACGGGTGACGATCGATAAATTTGTCGACCCGACGACGGCCGCCCGGTTAGCGTTCTCTACTCCCGCTCGCCGCCGACGGACTGGTGACGATCGATAAATTTGTCGACCCGACGACGGCCGCCCGGTTAGCGTTCTCTACTCCCGCTCGCCGCCGACGGACGGGTGACGATCGATAAATTTGTCGACAGGCCGCAGGGTAGGGCGGTTTCGCTCTACTCCCTCTCGTTGATTTGTCGACAGGCCGCAGGGTAGGGCGGTTTTGCTCTACTCCCTCTCGTTGATTTGTCGACAGGCCGCAGGGTAGGGCGGTCTCGCTCTACTCCCTCTCGTTTTCGTTATCAAAACGAGAGGGAGTAGAGCGAGAGCGCCCTACCCTGCGGCCTGTCGACAAATCAACGAGAGGGAGTAGAGCGAAACCGCCTTACCCTGCGGCCTGTCGACAAATCAACGAGAGGGAGTAGAGCGAAACCGCCTTACCCTGCGGCCTGTCGACAAATCAACGAGAGGGAGTAGAGCGAAACCGCCTTACCCTGCGGCCTGACGACAAATCAACGAGAGGGAGTAGAGCGAAACCGCCCTACCCTGCGGCCTGTCGACAAATCAACGAGAGGGAGTAGAGCGAAACCGCCTTACCCTGCGGCCTGTCGACAAATCAACGAGAGGGATTAGAGCGAAACCACCTTACCCTGCGGCCTGTCGACAAATCAACGAGAGGGAGTAGAGCGAAACCACCTTACCCTGCGGCCTGTCAACAAATCAACGAGAGGGAGTAGAGCGAAACCACCTTACCCTGCGGCCTGTCGACAAATTTATCGAGCGACAAATATTTTTTGGTTGCGCTTGTTTTCTGGGTCACTCGTGTGTGGGAGGAGCCTTCGAAATTGTTGTCAGTTGTTTACTGCGTCGGTCGACGACGAACGGCGGACGCGTCCGTCGTCTCTGTCCCGGCGGCTGTTCGCCGGTGGCTGCTGTTCTGTCTGTGCTATGCCTTCGGCGCTCTTTCATAAAAACGGTAGAGTGGAGCCCGGCAGATTGCCGAATGCGCGTCATTGTCGCGAACGACGGACGCTTCGTCGGATCGGAATCGTGAGTTGGACTTACTCTTTGACGACCGCCCCGCGTCGAGAGTATTTCTTGATTGATGCCGAATGCGCGACCACCGGTCGTCCTACAACAAAGCCGACATTGTTGTGAACGACGCGACGGACGCTTCGTCGGATCGGAATCGTGACTTGGACTTACTCTTTGACGACGGCTCTGCGTCGAGAGTATTTTTGATTGATGCCGAATGCGCGACCACCGGTCGTCCTACAACAAAGCCGACATTGTTGTGAACGACGCGACGGACGCTTCGTGGGATCGGAATCGTGACTTACTACTCTTTGACGACGGCTCTGCGTCGAGAGTATTTTTGATTGATGCCGAATGCGCGACCACCGGTCGTCCTACAACAAAGCCGACATTGTTGTGAACGACGCGACGGACGCTTCGTGGGATCGGAATCGTGACTTACTACTCTTTGACGACGGCTCTGCGTCGAGAGTATTTTTGATTGATGCCGAATGCGCGACCACCGGTCGTCCTACAACAAAGCCGACATTGTTGTGAACGACGCGACGGACGCTTCGTGGGATCGGAATCTTTCATATACGGGGTGGCGGCCTCCTCCCTCGTTAACAACACATTTTAATGTCGCGTTTATATGCCATGCCAGTGCGCGGCCGAGAGCGTATCTCGACTCGCGCAACCGGACAGACTTGTCTTATCTCTCAGAGATTACCGATTACGCGACCACACGGACGTCCTACAACA
>CAXIES010000336.1:0-64832 GCA_964023965.1 Melinopterus prodromus
CGGGTAAAATTACGAACCCAACTAAAACTCCGGCTAAAATTACGAACCCAACTAAAAGTCCGGGTAAAAAATACGAACCCAACTAAAAAGTCCGGGTAAAAATTACGAACCCAACTAAAACTCCGGGTAAAATTACGAACCCAACTAAAACTCCGGGTAAAATTACGAACCCAACTAAAACTCCGGGTAAAATTACGAACCCAACTAAAACTCCGGGTAAAATTACGAACCCAGCTAAAAAGTGCGGGTAAAATTACGAACCCAAATAAAACTCCGGGTAAAAAATACGAACCAAACAAAAAAGTCCGGGTAACATTTAGAACCCAACTAAAACTCCGGGTAAAAAAATACGAACCCAACTAAAACTCCGGGTAAAAAATACGAACCCAACTAAAAAGTCCGGGTAAAATTACGAACCCAACTAAAAGTCCGGGTAAAAAATACGAACCCAACTAAAAAGTCCGGGTAAAATTACGAACCCAAGTGAAACTCCGGGTAAAATTACGAACCCAACTAAAACTCCGGGTAAAATTACTAACCCAACTAAAAGTCCGGGTAAAAAATACGAACCCAACTAAAAAGTCCGGGTAAAATTACGAACCCAACTAAAAGTCCGGGTAAAAAATACGAACCCAACTAAAAGTCCGGGTAAAATTACGAACCCAAGTGAAACTCCGGGTAAAATTACGAACCCAACTAAAAGTCCGGGTAAAAAATACGAACCCAACTAAAAAGTCCGGGTAAAATTACGAACCCAAGTAAAACTCCGGGTAAAATTACGAACCCAACTAAAACTCCGGGTAAAATTACGAACCCAACTAAAAGTCCGGGTAAAATTACGAACCCAAATAAAAAGTCCGGGTAAAATTACTAACCCAACTAAAACTCCGGGTAAAATTACGAACTCAACTAAAACTACGGGTAAAATTACGAACCCAACTAAAACTCCGGCTAAAATTACGAACCCAACTAAAAGTCCGGGTAAAAAATACGAACCCAACTAAAAAGTCCGGGTAAAATTACGAACCCAACTAAAACTCCGGGTAAAATTACGAACCCAACTAAAACTCCGGTAAAATTACGAACCCAACTAAAACTCCGGATAAAATTACGAACCCAACTAAAACTCGGGTAAAATTACGAACCCAGCTAAAAAGTGCGGGTAAAATTACGAAGCCAACTAAAACTCCGGGTAAAAAATACGAACCAAACAAAAAAGTCCGGGTAACATTTAGAACCCAACTAAAACTCCGGGTAAAAAAATACGAACCCAACTAAAACTCCGGGTAAAAAATACGAACCCAACTAAAAAAGTCCGGTAAAATTACGAACCCAACTAAAGTCCGGGTAAAAAATACGAACCCAACTAAAAAGTCCGGGTAAAATTACGAACCCAAGTGAAACTCCGGGTAAAATTACGAACCCAACTAAAACTCCGGGTAAAATTACAAACCCAACTAAAAGTCCGGGTAAAAAATACGAACCCCAACTAAAAAGTCCGGGTAAAATTACGAACCCAACTAAAAGTCCGGGTAAAAAATACGAACCCAACTAAAAAGTCCGGGTAAAATTACGAACCCAAGTGAAACTCGGGTAAAATTACGAACCCAACTAAAACTCCGGGTAAAATTACGAACCCAACTGAAAGCCCGAGTAAAAAATACGAACCCAACTAAAACTCCGGGCAAAAATACTAACCCAACTAAAAAGTCCGGGTAAAAAATACGAACCCAACTAAAACTCCGGGTAAAAATACGAACCCAACTAAAACTCCGGGTAAAAATACGAACCCAACTAAAACTCCGGGTAAAAAATATGAACCCAACTAAAACTCCGGGTAAAATTACCAACACAACTAAAACTCCGGGTAAAAATACGAACCCAACTAAAACTCCGGGTAAAAAATACGAACCCAACTAAAACTCCGGGTAAAAAAATCGAACCGAACTAAAACTCCGGGTAAAATTACGAACCCAACTAAAAGTCCGGGTAAAAAATACGAACCCAACTAAAAGTCCGGGTAAAAAATACGAACCCAACTAAAAAGTCCGGGTAAAATTACGAACCCAACTAAAACTCCGGGTAAAATTACGAACCCAACTAAAACTCCGGGTAAAATTACGAACCCAACTAAAACTCCGGGTAAAATTACGAACCCAACTAAAACTCCGGGTAAAATTACGAACCCAGCTAAAAGTGCGGGTAAAATTACGAACCCAACTAAAACTCCGGGTAAAAAATACGAACCAAACAAAAAAGTCCGGGTAACATTTAGAACCCAACTAAAACTCCGGGTAAAAAAATACGAACCCAACTAAAACTCCGGGTAAAAATACGAACCCAACTAAAAGTCCGGGTAGAATTACGAACCCAACTAAAAGTCCGGGTAAAAAATACGAACCCAACTAAAAAGTCCGGGTAAAATTACGAACCCAAGTGAAACGCCGGGTAAAATTACGAACCCAACTAAAACTCCGGGTAAAATTACGAACCCAACTAAAAGTCCGGGTAAAAAATACGAACCCAACTAAAAAGTCCGGGTAAAATTACGAACCCAACTAAACTCCGGGTAAAATTACGAACCCAACTGAAAGTCCGAGTAAAAATACGAACCCAACTAAAACTCCGGGCAAAAATACTAACCCAACTAAAAAGTCCGGGTAAAAAATACGAACCCAACTAAAACTTCGGGTAAAAATACGAACCCACCTAAAACTCCGGGTAAAAATACGAACCCAACTAAAACTCCGGGTAAAAAATATGAACCCAACTAAAACTCCGGGTAAAATTACCAACACAACTAAAACTCCGAGTAAAAATACGAACCCAACTAAAACTCCGGGTAAAAAATACGAACCCAACTAAAACTCCGGGTAAAAAATTCGAACCGAACTAAAACTCCGGGTAAAATTACGAACCCAACTAAAAGTCCGGGTAAAAAATACGAACCCAACTAAAAAGTCCGGGTAAAATTACGAACCCAACTAAAACTCCGGGTAAAATTACGAACCCAACTAAAACTCCGGGTAGAAAATACGAACCCAACTAAAAAGTCCGGGTAAAATTACGAACCCAACTAAAAAGTCCGGGTAAAATTACGACCCCAACTAAAACTCCGGGTAAAATTACGAACTCAACTAAAACTCCGGGTAAAGTTACGAACCCAACTAAAACTCCGGGTAAAATTACGAACCCAACTAAAACTCCGGGTAAAATTACGAATCCAACTAAAAGTCCGGGTAAAAAATACGAACTCAACTAAAAAGTCCGGGTAAAATTACTAACCCAACTAAAAAGTCCGGGTAAAAAATACGAACCCAACTAAAACTCCGGGTAAAAATACGAACCCAACTAAAACTCCGGGTAAAATACGAACCCAACTAAAACTCCGGGTAAAAAATACGAACCCAACTAAAACTCCGGGTAAAAAATACGAACCCAACTAAAAAGTCCGGTAAAAAATATGAACCCAACTAAAACTCCGGGTAAAATTACCAACACAACAAAAAGTCCGGGTAAAATTACGAACCCAACTAAAACTCCGGGTAAAATTACGAACCCAACTAAATCTCCGGGTAAAAAATACGAACCCAACTAAAAAGTCCGGGTAAAATTACGAACCCAACTAAAAAGTCCGGGTAAAATTACGAACCCAACTAAAACTCCGGGTAAAATTACGAACTCAACTAAAAGTCCGGGTAAAAAATACGAACCCAACTAAAAAGTCTGGGTAAAATTACGAACCCAAGTGAAACTCCGGGTAAAATTACGAACCCAACTAAAACTCCGGGTAAAATTACGAACCCAACTAAAAGTCCGGGTAAAAAATACGAACCCAACTAAAACTCCGGGCAAAAATACTAACCCAACTAAAAAGTCCGGGTAAAAATACGAACCCAACTAAAACTCCGGGTAAAAAATATGAACCCAACTAAAACTCCGGTAAAATTACCAACACAACTAAAACTCCGGGTAAAAATACGAACCCAACTAAAACTCCGGGTAAAAAATACGAACCCAACTAAAACTCCGGGTAAAAAATTCGAACCCAACTAAAACTCCGGGTAAAATTACGAACCCAACTAAAAGTCCGGGTAAAAAATACGAACCAACTAAAAGTCCGGGTAAAAAATACGAACCCAACTAAAAAGTCCGGGTAAAATTACGAACCCAACTAAACTCCGGGTAAAATTACGAACCCAACTAAAACTCCGGGTAAAATTACGAACCCAACTAAAACTCCGGGTAAAATTACGAACCCAACTAAAACTCCGGGTAAAATTACGAACCCAGCTAAAAAGTGCGGGTAAAATTACGAACCCAACTAAAACTCCGGGTAAAAAATACGAACCAAACAAAAAAGGCCGGGTAACATTTAGAACCCAACTAAAACTCCGGTAAAAAAATACGAACCCAACTAAAACTCCGGGTAAAAATACGAACCCAACTAAAAAGTCCGGGTAAAATTACGAACCCAACTAAAAGTCCGGGTAAAAATACGAACCCAACTAAAAAGTCCGGGTAAAATTACGAACCCAAGTGAAACTCCGGGTAAATTACGAACCCAACTAAAACTCCGGGTAAATTACGAACCCAACTAAAAGTCCGGGTAAAAAATACGAACCCAACTAAAAAGTCGGGTAAAATTACGAACCCAACTAAAACTCCGGGTAAAATTACGAACCCAACTGAAAGTCCGAGTAAAAAATACGAACCCAACTAAAACTCCGGGCAAAAATACTAACCCAACTAAAAAGTCCGGTAAAAAATACGAACCCAACTAAAACTCCGGGTAAAATTACCAACACAACTAAAACTCCGGGTAAAAATACGAACCCAACTAAAACTCCGGGTAAAAAATACGAACCCAACTAAAACTCGGGGTAAAAAATTCGAACCGAACTAAAACTCCGGGTAAAATTACGAACCCAACTAAAAGTCCGGGTAAAAAATACGAACCCAACTAAAAAGTCCGGGTAAAATTACGAACCCAACTAAAACTCCGGGTAAAATTACGAACCCAACTAAAACTCCGGGTAGAAAATACGAACCCAACTAAAAAGTCCGGGTAAAATTACGAACCCAACTAAAAAGTCCGGGTAAAATTACGACCCCAACTAAAACTCCGGGTAAAATTACGAACTCAACTAAAACTCCGGGTAAAGTTACGAACCCAACTAAAACTCCGGGTAAAATTACGAACCCAACTAAAACTCCGGGTAAAATTACGAACCCAACTAAAAGTCCGGGTAAAAAATACGAACTCAACTAAAAAGTCCGGGTAAAATTACTAACCCAACTAAAAAGTCCGGGTAAAAAATACGAACCCAACTAAAACTCCGGGTAAAAATACGAACCCAACTAAAACTCCGGGTAAAAATACGAACCCAACTAAAACTCCGGGTAAAAAATACGAACCCAAGTAAAACTCCGGGTAAAAAATACAAACCCAACTAAAAAGTCCGGTAAAAAATATGAACCCAACTAAAACTCCGGGTAAAATTACCAACACAACAAAAAGTCCGGGTAAAATTACTAACCCAACTAAAACTCCGGGTAAAATTACGAACCCAACTAAATCTCCGGGTAAAAAATACGAACCCAACTAAAAAGTCCGGGTAAAATTACGAACCCAACTAAAAAGTCCGGGTAAAATTACGAACCCAACTAAAACTCCGGGTAAAATTACGAACTCAACTAAAACTCCGGGTAAAATTACGAACCCAACTAAAACTCCGGGTAAAATTACGAACCCAACTAAAAGTCCGGGTAAAAAATACGAACCCAACTAAAAAGTCCGGGTAAAATTACGAACCCAACTAAAACTCCGGGTAAAATTACGAACCCAACTAAAACTCCGGGTAAAATTACGAACCCAAGTAAAACTCCATGTAAAATTACGAACCCAAGTAAAACTCCGGGTAAAATTACGAACCCAACTAAAACTCCGGGTAAAATTACGAACCCAACTAAAACTCCGGGTAAAATTACGAACCCAACTAAAAGTCCAGGTAAAAATACGAACCCAACTAAAAAGTCCGGGTAACTCAAGACTCCGGGTAAAATTACGAACCCAACTAAAACTCCGGGTAAAATTACGAACCCAACTAAAACTCCGGGTAAAATTACGAACCCAACTAAAAGTCCGGGTACAAAATACGAACAAAACTAAAAGGTCCGGGTAAAATTACGAACCCAACTAAAACTCCGGGTAAAATTATGAACCCAACTGAAAATCCGGGTAAAAAATTCGAACCCAAATAAAAAGTCCGGGTAAAATTACTAACCCAACTAAAACTCCGGGTAAAATTACGAACTCAACTAAAACTACGGGTAAAATTACGAACCCAACTAAAACTCCGGCTAAAATTACGAACCCAACTAAAAGTCCGGGTAAAAAATACGAACCCAACTAAAAAGTCCGGGTAAAATTACGAACCCAACTAAAACTCCGGGTAAAATTACGAACCCAACTAAAACTCCGGGTAAAATTACGAACCCAACTAAAACTCCGGATAAAATTACGAACTCAACTAAAACTCCGGGTAAAATTACGAACCCAGCTAAAAAGTGCGGGTAAAATTACGAAGCCAACTAAAACTCCGGGTAAAAAATACGAACCAAACAAAAAAGTCCGGGTAACATTTAGAACCCAACTAAAACTCCGGGTAAAAAAATACGAACCCAACTAAAACTCCGGGTAAAAAATACGAACCCAACTAAAAAGTCCGGGTAAAATTACGAACCCAACTAAAAGTCCGGGTAAAAAATACGAACCCAACTAAAAAGTCCGGGTAAAATTACGAACCCAAGTGAAACTCCGGGTAAAATTACGAACCCAACTAAAACTCCGGGTAAAATTACAAACCCAACTAAAAGTCCGGGTAAAAAATACGAACCCAACTAAAAAGTCCGGGTAAAATTACGAACCCAACTAAAAGTCCGGGTAAAAAATACGAACCCAACTAAAAAGTCCGGGTAAAATTACGAACCCAAGTGAAACTCCGGGTAAAATTACGAACCCAACTAAAACTCCGGGTAAAATTACGAACCCAACTGAAAGCCCGAGTAAAAAATACGAACCCAACTAAAACTCCGGGCAAAAATACTAACCCAACTAAAAAGTCCGGGTAAAAAATACGAACCCAACTAAAACTCCGGGTAAAAATACGAACCCAACTAAAACTCCGGGTAAAAATACGAACCCAACTAAAACTCCGGGTAAAAAATATGAACCCAACTAAAACTCCGGGTAAAATTACCAACACAACTAAAACTCCGGGTAAAAATACGAACCCAACTAAAACTCCGGGTAAAAAATACGAACCCAACTAAAACTCCGGGTAAAAAAATCGAACCGAACTAAAACTCCGGGTAAAATTACGAACCCAACTAAAAGTCCGGGTAAAAAATACGAACCCAACTAAAAGTCCGGGTAAAAAATACGAACCCAACTAAAAAGTCCGGGTAAAATTACGAACCCAACTAAAACTCCGGGTAAAATTACGAACCCAACTAAAACTCCGGGTAAAATTACGAACCCAACTAAAACTCCGGGTAAAATTACGAACCCAACTAAAACTCCGGGTAAAATTACGAACCCAGCTAAAAAGTGCGGGTAAAATTACGAACCCAACTAAAACTCCGGGTAAAAAATACGAACCAAACAAAAAAGTCCGGGTAACATTTAGAACCCAACTAAAACTCCGGGTAAAAAAATACGAACCCAACTAAAACTCCGGGTAAAAAATACGAACCCAACTAAAAAGTCCGGGTAGAATTACGAACCCAACTAAAAGTCCGGGTAAAAAATACGAACCCAACTAAAAAGTCCGGGTAAAATTACGAACCCAAGTGAAACGCCGGGTAAAATTACGAACCCAACTAAAACTCCGGGTAAAATTACGAACCCAACTAAAAGTCCGGGTAAAAAATACGAACCCAACTAAAAAGTCCGGGTAAAATTACGAACCCAACTAAAACTCCGGGTAAAATTACGAACCCAACTGAAAGTCCGAGTAAAAAATACGAACCCAACTAAAACTCCGGGCAAAAATACTAACCCAACTAAAAAGTCCGGGTAAAAAATACGAACCCAACTAAAACTTCGGGTAAAAATACGAACCCACCTAAAACTCCGGGTAAAAATACGAACCCAACTAAAACTCCGGGTAAAAAATATGAACCCAACTAAAACTCCGGGTAAAATTACCAACACAACTAAAACTCCGAGTAAAAATACGAACCCAACTAAAACTCCGGGTAAAAAATACGAACCCAACTAAAACTCCGGGTAAAAAATTCGAACCGAACTAAAACTCCGGGTAAAATTACGAACCCAACTAAAAGTCCGGGTAAAAAATACGAACCCAACTAAAAAGTCCGGGTAAAATTACGAACCCAACTAAAACTCCGGGTAAAATTACGAACCCAACTAAAACTCCGGGTAGAAAATACGAACCCAACTAAAAAGTCCGGGTAAAATTACGAACCCAACTAAAAAGTCCGGGTAAAATTACGACCCCAACTAAAACTCCGGGTAAAATTACGAACTCAACTAAAACTCCGGGTAAAGTTACGAACCCAACTAAAACTCCGGGTAAAATTACGAACCCAACTAAAACTCCGGGTAAAATTACGAATCCAACTAAAAGTCCGGGTAAAAAATACGAACTCAACTAAAAAGTCCGGGTAAAATTACTAACCCAACTAAAAAGTCCGGGTAAAAAATACGAACCCAACTAAAACTCCGGGTAAAAATACGAACCCAACTAAAACTCCGGGTAAAAATACGAACCCAACTAAAACTCCGGGTAAAAAATACGAACCCAACTAAAACTCCGGGTAAAAAATACGAACCCAACTAAAAAGTCCGGTAAAAAATATGAACCCAACTAAAACTCCGGGTAAAATTACCAACACAACAAAAAGTCCGGGTAAAATTACGAACCCAACTAAAACTCCGGGTAAAATTACGAACCCAACTAAATCTCCGGGTAAAAAATACGAACCCAACTAAAAAGTCCGGGTAAAATTACGAACCCAACTAAAAAGTCCGGGTAAAATTACGAACCCAACTAAAACTCCGGGTAAAATTACGAACTCAACTAAAAGTCCGGGTAAAAAATACGAACCCAACTAAAAAGTCTGGGTAAAATTACGAACCCAAGTGAAACTCCGGGTAAAATTACGAACCCAACTAAAACTCCGGGTAAAATTACGAACCCAACTAAAAGTCCGGGTAAAAAATACGAACCCAACTAAAACTCCGGGCAAAAATACTAACCCAACTAAAAAGTCCGGGTAAAAATACGAACCCAACTAAAACTCCGGGTAAAAAATATGAACCCAACTAAAACTCCGGGTAAAATTACCAACACAACTAAAACTCCGGGTAAAAATACGAACCCAACTAAAACTCCGGGTAAAAAATACGAACCCAACTAAAACTCCGGGTAAAAAATTCGAACCCAACTAAAACTCCGGGTAAAATTACGAACCCAACTAAAAGTCCGGGTAAAAAATACGAACCAACTAAAAGTCCGGGTAAAAAATACGAACCCAACTAAAAAGTCCGGGTAAAATTACGAACCCAACTAAAACTCCGGGTAAAATTACGAACCCAACTAAAACTCCGGGTAAAATTACGAACCCAACTAAAACTCCGGGTAAAATTACGAACCCAACTAAAACTCCGGGTAAAATTACGAACCCAGCTAAAAAGTGCGGGTAAAATTACGAACCCAACTAAAACTCCGGGTAAAAAATACGAACCAAACAAAAAAGGCCGGGTAACATTTAGAACCCAACTAAAACTCCGGGTAAAAAAATACGAAACCAACTAAAACTCCGGGTAAAAAATACGAACCCAACTAAAAAGTCCGGGTAAAATTACGAACCCAACTAAAAGTCCGGGTAAAAAATACGAACCCAACTAAAAAGTCCGGGTAAAATTACGAACCCAAGTGAAACTCCGGGTAAAATTACGAACCCAACTAAAACTCCGGGTAAAATTACGAACCCAACTAAAAGTCCGGGTAAAAAATACGAACCCAACTAAAAAGTCCGGGTAAAATTACGAACCCAACTAAAACTCCGGGTAAAATTACGAACCCAACTGAAAGTCCGAGTAAAAAATACGAACCCAACTAAAACTCCGGGCAAAAATACTAACCCAACTAAAAAGTCCGGGTAAAAAATACGAACCCAACTAAAACTCCGGGTAAAATTACCAACACAACTAAAACTCCGGGTAAAAATACGAACCCAACTAAAACTCCGGGTAAAAAATACGAACCCAACTAAAACTCGGGGTAAAAAATTCGAACCGAACTAAAACTCCGGGTAAAATTACGAACCCAACTAAAAGTCCGGGTAAAAAATACGAACCCAACTAAAAAGTCCGGGTAAAATTACGAACCCAACTAAAACTCCGGGTAAAATTACGAACCCAACTAAAACTCCGGGTAGAAAATACGAACCCAACTAAAAAGTCCGGGTAAAATTACGAACCCAACTAAAAAGTCCGGGTAAAATTACGACCCCAACTAAAACTCCGGGTAAAATTACGAACTCAACTAAAACTCCGGGTAAAGTTACGAACCCAACTAAAACTCCGGGTAAAATTACGAACCCAACTAAAACTCCGGGTAAAATTACGAACCCAACTAAAAGTCCGGGTAAAAAATACGAACTCAACTAAAAAGTCCGGGTAAAATTACTAACCCAACTAAAAAGTCCGGGTAAAAAATACGAACCCAACTAAAACTCCGGGTAAAAATACGAACCCAACTAAAACTCCGGGTAAAAATACGAACCCAACTAAAACTCCGGGTAAAAAATACGAACCCAACTAAAACTCCGGGTAAAAAATACAAACCCAACTAAAAAGTCCGGTAAAAAATATGAACCCAACTAAAACTCCGGGTAAAATTACCAACACAACAAAAAGTCCGGGTAAAATTACGAACCCAACTAAAACTCCGGGTAAAATTACGAACCCAACTAAATCTCCGGGTAAAAAATACGAACCCAACTAAAAAGTCCGGGTAAAATTACGAACCCAACTAAAAAGTCCGGGTAAAATTACGAACCCAACTAAAACTCCGGGTAAAATTACGAACTCAACTAAAACTCCGGGTAAAATTACGAACCCAACTAAAACTCCGGGTAAAATTACGAACCCAACTAAAAGTCCGGGTAAAAAATACGAACCCAACTAAAAAGTCCGGGTAAAATTACGAACCCAACTAAAACTCCGGGTAAAATTACGAACCCAACTAAAACTCCGGGTAAAATTACGAACCCAAGTAAAACTCCATGTAAAATTACGAACCCAAGTAAAACTCCGGGTAAAATTACGAACCCAACTAAAACTCCGGGTAAAATTACGAACCCAACTAAAACTCCGGGTAAAATTACGAACCCAACTAAAAGTCCAGGTAAAAATACGAACCCAACTAAAAAGTCCGGGTAACTCAAGACTCCGGGTAAAATTACGAACCCAACTAAAACTCCGGGTAAAATTACGAACCCAACTAAAACTCCGGGTAAAATTACGAACCCAACTAAAAGTCCGGGTACAAAATACGAACAAAACTAAAAGGTCCGGGTAAAATTACGAACCCAACTAAAACTCCGGGTAAAATTATGAACCCAACTGAAAATCCGGGTAAAAAATTCGAACCCAACTAAGAAGTCCGGGTAAAATTACGAACCCAACTAAAACTCCGGGTAAAATTACGAACCCAACTAAAAAGTCCGGGTAAAATTACGAACCCAACTAAAACTCCGGGTAAAATTACGAACCCAAGTAAAACTCCGGGTAAAATTACGAACCCAACTAAAACTCCGGGTAAAATTACGAACCCAACTAAAACTCCGGGTAAAATTACGAACCCAACTAAAAGTCCGGGTAAAAAATACGAACCCAACTAAAAAGTCCGGGTAAAGTTACGAACCCAAGTAAAACTCCGGGTAAAATTACGAACCCAACTAAAACTCCGGGTAAAATTACGAACCCAACTAAAAATTCCGGGTAAAATTACGAACCCAAATAAAAAGTCCGAGTAAAATTACTAACCCAACTAAAACTCCGGGTAAAATTACGAACTCAACTAAAACTCCGGGTAAAATTACGAACCCAACTAAAACTCCGGGTAAAATTACGAACCCAACTAAAAGTCCGGGTAAAAAATACGAACCCAACTAGAAAGTCCGGGTAAAATTACGAACCCAACTAAACCTCCGGGTAAAATTACGAACCCAACTAAAACTCCGGGTAAAGTTACGAACCCAACTAAAACTTCGGGTAAAATTACGAACCCAACTAAAACTCCGGGTAAAATTACGAACCCAACTAAAAAGTGCAGGTAAAATTACGAACCCAACTAAAACTCCGGGTAAAAAATACGAACCAAACAAAAAAGGCCGTGTAACATTTAGAACCCAACTAAAACTCCGGGTAAAAAAATACGAACCCAACTAAAACTCCGGGCAAAAATACTAACCCAACTAAAAAGTCCGGGTAAAAAATACGAACCCAACTAAAACTCCGGGTAAAAATACGAACCCAACTAATGCTCCGGGTAAAAATACGAACCCAACTAAAACTCCGGGTAAAAAATACGAACCCAACTAAAAAGTCCGGGTAAAATTACGAACCCAACTAAAACTCCGGGTAAAAAATACGAACCCAACTAAAAAGTCCGGGTAAAATTACGAACCCAAGTGAAACTCCGGGTAAAATTACGAACCCAACTAAAACTCCGGGTAAAATTACGAACCCAACTAAAAGTCCGGGTAAAAAATACGAACCCAACTAAAAAGTCCGGGTAAAATTACGAACCCAACTAAAACTCCGGGTAAAATTACGAACCCAACTGAAAGTCCGAGTAAAAAATACGAACCCAACTAAAACTCCGGGCAAAAATACTAACCCAACTAAAAAGTCCGGGTAAAAAATACGAACCCAACTAAAACTCCGGGTAAAATTACCAACACAACTAAAACTCCGGGTAAAAATACGAACCCAACTAAAACTCCGGGTAAAAAATACGAACCCAACTAAAACTCCGGGTAAAAAATTCGAACCGAACTAAAACTCCGGGTAAAATTACGAACCCAACTAAAAGTCCGGGTAAAAAATACGAACCCAACTAAAAAGTCCGGGTAAAATTACGAACCCAACTAAAACTCCGGGTAAAATTACGAACCCAACTAAAACTCCGGGTAGAAAATACGAACCCAACTAAAAAGTCCGGGTAAAATTACGAACCCAACTAAAAAGTCCGGGTAAAATTACGACCCCAACTAAAACTCCGGGTAAAATTACGAACTCAACTAAAACTCCGGGTAAAGTTACGAACCCAACTAAAACTCCGGGTAAAATTACGAACCCAACTAAAACTCCGGGTAAAATTACGAACCCAACTAAAAGTCCGGGTAAAAAATACGAACTCAACTAAAAAGTCCGGGTAAAATTACTAACCCAACTAAAAAGTCCGGGTAAAAAATACGAACCCAACTAAAACTCCGGGTAAAAATACGAACCCAACTAAAACTCCGGGTAAAAATACGAACCCAACTAAAACTCCGGGTAAAAAATACGAACCCAACTAAAACTCCGGGTAAAAAATACGAACCCAACTAAAAAGTCCGGTAAAAAATATGAACCCAACTAAAACTCCGGGTAAAATTACCAACACAACAAAAAGTCCGGGTAAAATTACGAACCCAACTAAAACTCCGGGTAAAATTACGAACCCAACTAAATCTCCGGGTAAAAAATACGAACCCAACTAAAAAGTCCGGGTAAAATTACGAACCCAACTAAAAAGTCCGGGTAAAATTACGAACCCAACTAAAACTCCGGGTAAAATTACGAACTCAACTAAAACTCCGGGTAAAATTACGAACCCAACTAAAACTCCGGGTAAAATTACGAACCCAACTAAAAGTCCGGGTAAAAAATACGAACCCAACTAAAAAGTCCGGGTAAAATTACGAACCCAACTAAAACTCCGGGTAAAATTACGAACCCAACTAAAACTCCGGGTAAAATTACGAACCCAAGTAAAACTCCATGTAAAATTACGAACCCAAGTAAAACTCCGGGTAAAATTACGAACCCAACTAAAACTCCGGGTAAAATTACGAACCCAACTAAAACTCCGGGTAAAATTACGAACCCAACTAAAAGTCCAGGTAAAAATACGAACCCAACTAAAAAGTCCGGGTAACTCAAGACTCCGGGTAAAATTACGAACCCAACTAAAACTCCGGGTAAAATTACGAACCCAACTAAAACTCCGGGTAAAATTACGAACCCAACTAAAAGTCCGGGTACAAAATACGAACAAAACTAAAAGGTCCGGGTAAAATTACGAACCCAACTAAAACTCCGGGTAAAATTATGAACCCAACTGAAAGTCCGGGTAAAAAATTCGAACCCAACTAAGAAGTCCGGGTAAAATTACGAACCCAACTAAAACTCCGGGTAAAATTACGAACCCAACTAAAAAGTCCGGGTAAAATTACGAACCCAACTAAAACTCCGGGTAAAATTACGAACCCAAGTAAAACTCCGGGTAAAATTACGAACCCAACTAAAACTCCGGGTAAAATTACGAACCCAACTAAAACTCCGGGTAAAATTACGAACCCAACTAAAAGTCCGGGTAAAAAATACGAACCCAACTAAAAAGTCCGGGTAAAATTACGAACCCAAGTAAAACTCCGGGTAAAATTACGAACCCAACTAAAACTCCGGGTAAAATTACGAACCCAACTAAAAATTCCGGGTAAAATTACGAACCCAAATAAAAAGTCCGAGTAAAATTACTAACCCAACTAAAACTCCGGGTAAAATTACGAACTCAACTAAAACTCCGGGTAAAATTACGAACCCAACTAAAACTCCGGGTAAAATTACGAACCCAACTAAAAGTCCGGGTAAAAAATACGAACCCAACTAGAAAGTCCGGGTAAAATTACGAACCCAACTAAACCTCCGGGTAAAATTACGAACCCAACTAAAACTCCGGGTAAAGTTACGAACCCAACTAAAACTTCGGGTAAAATTACGAACCCAACTAAAACTCCGGGTAAAATTACGAACCCAACTAAAAAGTGCGGGTAAAATTACGAACCCAACTAAAACTCCGGGTAAAAAATACGAACCAAACAAAAAAGGCCGTGTAACATTTAGAACCCAACTAAAACTCCGGGTAAAAAAATACGAACCCAACTAAAACTCCGGGCAAAAATACTAACCCAACTAAAAAGTCCGGGTAAAAAATACGAACCCAACTAAAACTCCGGGTAAAAATACGAACCCAACTAATGCTCCGGGTAAAAATACGAACCCAACTAAAACTCCGGGTAAAAAATACGAACCCAACTAAAACTCCGGGTAAAAATACGAACCCAACTAAAACTTAGGGTAAAAATACGAACCCAACTAAAACTCCGGGTAAAAAATACGAACCCAACTAAAACTCCGGGTTAAAAAATACGAACCCAACTAAAACTCCGGGCAAAAATACTAACCCAACTAAAAAGTCCGGGTAAAAAATACGAACCCAACTAAAACTCCGGGTAAAAATACGAACCCAACTAAAACTCCGGGTAAAAATACAAACCCAACTAAAACTCCGGATAAAAAATACGAACCCAACTAAAACTCCGGGTAAAAAATATGAACCCAACTAAAACTTCGGGTAAAATTACCAACACAACTAAAACTCCGGGTAAAAATACGAACCCAACTAAAACTCCGGGTAAAAAATACGAACCCAACTAAAACTCCGGGTAAAAAATACGAACCCAACTAAAACTCCGGGTAAAATTACGAACCCAACTAAAAGTCCGGGTAAAAATACAAACCCAACTAAAAAGTCCGGGTAAAATTACGAACCCAACTAAAACTCCGGGTAAAAAATACGAACCCAACTAAAAAGTCCGGGTAAAATTACGAACCCAAGTAAAACTCCGGGTAAAATTACGAACCCAACTAAAACTCCGGGTAAAATTACGAACCCAACTAAAAGTCCGGGTAAAAAATACGAACCCAACTAAAAAGTCCGGGTAAAATTACGAACCCAAGTGAAACTCCGGGTAAAATTACGAACCCAACTAAAACTCCGGGCAAAAATACTAACCCAACTAAAAAGTCCGGGTAAAAAATACGAACCCAACTAAAAAGTCCGGGTAAAATTACGAACCCAACTAAAACTCCGGGTAAAAATACGAACCCAACTAAAACTCCGGGTAAAAAATATGAACCCAACTAAAACTCCGGGTAAAATTACCAACACAACTAAAACTCCGGGTAAAAATACGAACCCAACTAAAACTCCGGGTAAAAAATACGAACCCAACTAAAACTCCGGGTAAAAAATTCGAACCCAACTAAAACTCCGGGTAAAATTACGAACCCAACTAAAAGTCCGGGTAAAAAATACGAACCCAACTAAAAAGTCCGGGTAAAATTACGAACCCAACTAAAACTCCGGGTAAAATTACGAACCCAACTAAAACTCCGGGTAAAAAATACGAACCCAACTAAAAAGTCCGGGTAATATTACGAACCCAACTAAAAAGTCCGGGTAAAATTACGAACCCAACTAAAACTCCGGGTAAAATTACGAACTCAACTAAAACTCCGGGTAAAATTACGAACCCAACTAAAACTCCGGGTAAAATTACGAACCCAAGTAAAACTCCGGGTAAAATTACGAACCCAAGTAAAACTCCGGGTAAAATTACGAACCCAACTAAAACTCCGGGTAAAATTACGAACCCAACTAAAACTCCGGGTAAAATTACGAACCCAACTAAAAGTCCGGGTAAAAATACGAACCCAACTAAAAAGTCCGGGTAAAATTACGAACCCAACTAAAACTCCGGGTAAAATTACGAACCCAACTAAAACTCCGGGCAAAAATACGAATCAAACAAAAAAGTCCGGGTAACATTTAGAACCCAACTAAAACTCCGGGTAAAAAAATACGAACCCAACTAAAACTCCGGGCAAAAATACTAACCCAACTAAAAAGTCCGGGTAAAAAATACGAACCCAACTAAAACTCCGGGTAAAAATACGAACCCAACTAAAACTCCGGGTAAAAAATACGAACCCAACTAAAACTCCGGGTAAAAATACGAACCCAACTAAAACTCCGGGTAAAAATACGAACCCAACTAAAACTCCGGGTAAAAAATACGAACCCAACTAAAACTCCGGGTAATAAATACGAACCCAACTAAAACTCCGGGCAAAAATACTAACCCAACTAAAAAGTCCGGGTAAAAAATACGAACCCAACTAAAACTCCGGGTAAAAATACGAACCCAACTAAAACTCCGGATAAAAAATACGAACCCAACTAAAACTCCGGGTAAGAAATACGAACCCAACTAAAAAGTTCGGTAAAAAATATGAACCCAACTAAAACTCCGGGTAAAATTACCAACACAACTAAAACTCCGGGTAAAATTACGAACCCAACTAAAAGTCCGGGTAAAAAATACGAACCCAACTAAAAAGTCCGGGTAAAATTACGAACCCAACTAAAACTCCGGGTAAAAAATACGAACCCAACTAAAAAGTCCGGGTAAAATTACGAACCCAAGTAAAACTCCGGGTAAAATTACGAACCCAACTAAAACTCCGGGTAAAATTACGAACCCAACTAAAAGTCCGGGTAAAAAATACGAACCCAACTAAAAAGTCCGGGTAAAATTACGAACCCAACTAAAAGTCCGGGTAAAAAATACGAACCCAACTAAAAAGTCTGGGTAAAATTACGAACCCAAGTGAAACTCCGGGTAAAATTACGAACCCAACTAAAACTCCGGGTAAAATTACGAACCCAACTAAAAGTCCGGGTAAAAAATACGAACCCAACTAAAACTCCGGGCAAAAATACTAACCCAACTAAAAAGTCCGGGTAAAAATACGAACCCAACTAAAACTCCGGGTAAAAAATATCAACCCAACTAAAACTCCGGGTAAAATTACCAACACAACTAAAACTCCGGGTAAAAATACGAACCCAACTAAAACTCCGGGTAAAAAATACGAACCCAACTAAAACTCCGGGTAAAAAATTCGAACCCAACTAAAAAGTCCGGTAAAAAATATGAACCCAACTAAAACTCCGGGAAAAATTACCAACACAACTAAAAAGTCCGGGTAAAATTACGAACCCAACTAAAACTCCGGGTAAAATTACGAACCCAACTAAAACTCCGGGTAAAAATACGAACCCAACTAAAACTCCGGGTAAAAAATACGAACCCAACTAAAAAGTCCGGGTAAAATTACGAACCCAACTAAAACTCCGGGTAAAATTACGAACTCAACTAAAACTCCGGGTAAAATTACGAACCCAACTAAAACTCCGGGTAAAATTACGAACCCAACTAAAAGTCCGGGTAAAAAATACGAACCCAACTAAAAAGTCCGGGTAAAATTACGAACCCAACTAAAACTCCGGGTAAAATTACGAACCCAACTAAAACTCCGGGTAAAATTACGAACCGAAGTAAAACTCCGGGTAAAATTACGAACCCAAGTAAAACTCCGGGTAAAATTACGAACCCAACTAAAACTCCGGGTAAAATTACGAACCCAACTAAAACTCCGGGTAAAATTACGAACCCAACTAAAAGTCCGGGTAAAAATACGAACCCAACTAAAAAGTCCGGGTAACTCAAGACTCCGGGTAAAATTACGAACCCAACTAAAACTCCGGGTAAAATTACGAACCCAAGTAAAACTCCCGGTAAAATTACGAACCAGAGTAAAACTCCGGGTAAAATTACGAACCCAACTAAAACTCCGGGTAAAATTACGAACCCAACTAAAACTCCGGGTAAAATTACGAACCCAACTAAAAGTCCGGGTAAAAAATACGAACCCAACTAAAAAGTCCGGGTAAAATTACGAACCCAAGTAAAACTCCGGGTAAAATTACGAACCCAACTAAAACTCCGGGTAAAATTACGAACCCAACTAAAAAGTCCGGGTAAAATTACGAACCCAAATAAAAAGTCCGGGTAAAATTACTAACCCAACTAAAACTCCGGGTAAAATTACGAACTCAACTAAAACTACGGGTAAAATTACGAACCCAACTAAAACTCCGGCTAAAATTACGAACCCAACTAAAAGTGCGGGTAAAAAATACGAACCCAACTAAAAAGTCCGGGTAAAATTACGAAACCAACTAAAACTCCGGGTAAAATTACGAACCCAACTAAAACTCCGGGTAAAATTACGAACCCAACTAAAACTCCGGGTAAAATTACGAACCCAACTAAAACTCCGGGTAAAATTACGAACCCAGCTAAAAAGTGCGGGTAAAATTACGAACCCAACTAAAACTCCGGGTAAAAAATACGAACCAAACAAAAAAGTCCGGGTAACATTTAGAACCCAACTAAAACTCCGGGTAAAAAAATACGAACCCAACTAAAACTCCGGGTAAAAAATACGAACCCAACTAAAAAGTCCGGGTAAAATTACGAACCCAACTAAAAGTCCGGGTAAAAAATACGAACCCAACTAAAAAGTCCGGGTAAAATTACGAACCCAAGTGAAACTCCGGGTAAAATTACGAACCCAACTAAAACTCCGGGTAAAATTACGAACCCAACTAAAAGTCCGGGTAAAAAATACGAACCCAACTTAAAAGTCCGGGTAAAATTACGAACCCAACTAAAAGTCCGGGTAAAAAATAC
Organism: Melinopterus prodromus; assembly: GCA_964023965.1. NCBI lineage: Eukaryota > Metazoa > Arthropoda > Insecta > Coleoptera > Scarabaeidae > Melinopterus > Melinopterus prodromus. Next base: position 19,747 of record CAXIES010000336.1, read on the forward strand.
GAACCCAACTAAAAAGTCCGGGTAAAATTACGAACCCAAGTGAAACTCCGGGTAAAATTACGAACCCAACTAAAACTCCGGGTAAAATTACGAACCCAACTGAAAGCCCGAGTAAAAAATACGAACCCATCTAAAACTCCGGGCAAAAATACTAACCCAACTAAAAAGTCCGGGTAAAAAATACGAACCCAACTAAAACTCCGGGTAAAAATACGAACCCAACTAAAACTCCGGGTAAAAATACGAACCCAACTAAAACTCCGGGTAAAAAATATGAACCCAACTAAAACTCCGGGTAAAATTACCAACACAACTAAAACTCCGGGTAAAAATACGAACCCAACTAAAACTCCGGGTAAAAAATACGAACCCAACTAAAACTCCGGGTAAAAAAATCGAACCGAACTAAAACTCCGGGTAAAATTACGAACCCAACTAAAAGTCCGGGTAAAAAATACGAACCCAACTAAAAGTCCGGGTAAAAAATACGAACCCAACTAAAAAGTCCGGGTAAAATTACGAACCCAACTAAAACTCCGGGTAAAATTACGAACCCAACTAAAACTCCGGGTAAAATTACGAACCCAACTAAAACTCCGGGTAAAATTACGAACCCAACTAAAACTCCGGGTAAAATTACGAACCCAGCTAAAAAGTGCGGGTAAAATTACGAACCCAACTAAAACTCCGGGTAAAAAATACGAACCAAACAAAAAAGTCCGGGTAACATTTAGAACCCAACTAAAACTCCGGGTAAAAAAATACGAACCCAACTAAAACTCCGGGTAAAAAATACGAACCCAACTAAAAAGTCCGGGTAGAATTACGAACCCAACTAAAAGTCCGGGTAAAAAATACGAACCCAACTAAAAAGTCCGGGTAAAACTACGAACCCAAGTGAAACGCCGGGTAAAATTACGAACCCAACTAAAACTCCGGGTAAAATTACGAACCCAACTAAAAGTCCGGGTAAAAAATACGAACCCAACTAAAAAGTCCGGGTAAAATTACGAACCCAACTAAAACTCCGGGTAAAATTACGAACCCAACTGAAAGTCCGAGTAAAAAATACGAACCCAACTAAAACTCCGGGCAAAAATACTAACCCAACTAAAAAGTCCGGGTAAAAAATACGAACCCAACTAAAACACCGGGTAAAAATACGAACCCAACTAAAACTCCGGGTAAAAATACGAACCCAACTAAACCTCCGGGTAAAAAATATGAACCCAACTAAAACTCCGGGTAAAATTACCAACACAACTAAAACTCCGGGTAAAAATACGAACCCAACTAAAACTCCGGGTAAAAAATACGAACCCAACTAAAACTCCGGGTAAAAAATTCGAACCGAACTAAAACTCCGGGTAAAATTACGAACCCAACTAAAAGTCCGGGTAAAAAATACGAACCCAACTAAAAAGTCCGGGTAAAATTACGAACCCAACTAAAACTCCGGGTAAAATTACGAACCCAACTAAAACTCCGGGTAGAAAATACGAACCCAACTAAAAAGTCCGGGTAAAATTACGAACCCAACTAAAAAGTCCGGGTAAAATTACGACCCCAACTAAAACTCCGGGTAAAATTACGAACCCAACTAAAACTCCGGGTAAAAATACGAACCCAACTAAAACTCCGGGTAAAAAATACGAACCCAACTAAAACTCCGGGTAAAAAATACGAACCCAACTAAAACTCCGGGTAAAAAATACGAACCCAACTAAAACTCCGGGTAAAAAATACGAACCCAACTAAAACTCCGGGTAAAAATACGAACCCAACTAAAACTCCGGGTAAAAATACGAACCCAACTAAAACTCCGGGTAAAAAATACGAACCCAACTAAAACTCCGGGTAAAAAATACGAACCCAACTAAAAAGTCCGGTAAAAAATATGAACCCAACTAAAACTCCGGGTAAAATTACCAACACAACAAAAAGTCCGGGTAAAATTACGAACCCAACTAAAACTCCGGGTAAAATTACGAACCCAACTAAATCTCCGGGTAAAAAATACGAACCCAACTAAAAAGTCCGGGTAAAATTACGAACCCAACTAAAAAGTCCGGGTAAAATTACGAACCCAACTAAAACTCAGGGTAAAATTACGAACTCAACTAAAACTCCGGGTAAAATTACGAACCCAACTAAAACTCCGGGTAAAATTACGAACCCAACTAAAAGTCCGGGTAAAAAATACGAACCCAACTAAAAAGTCCGGGTAAAATTACGAACCCAACTAAAACTCCGGGTAAAATTACGAACCCAACTAAAACTCCGGGTAAAATTACGAACCCAAGTAAAACTCCGGGTAAAATTACGAACCCAAGTAAAACTCCGGGTAAAATTACGAACCCAACTAAAACTCCGGGTAAAATTACGAACCCAACTAAAACTCCGGGTAAAATTACGAACCCAACTAAAACTCCGGGTAAAAATACGAACAAAACTAAAAGGTCCGGGTAAAATTACGAACCCAACTAAATCTCCGGGTAAAATTATGAACCCAACTGAAAGTCCGGGTAAAAAATTCGAACCCAACTAAAAAGTCCGGGTAAAATTACGAACCCAACTAAAACTCCGGGTAAAATTACGAACCCAACTAAAAAGTCCGGGTAAAATTACGAACCCAACTAAAAAGTCCGGGTAAAATTACGAACCCAACTAAAAAGTCCGGGTAAAATTACGAACCCAACTAAAACTCCGGGTAAAATTACGAACTCAACTAAAACTCCGGGTAAAATTACGAACCCAACTAAAACTTCGGGTAAAATTACGAACCCAACTAAAAGTCCGGGTAAAAAATACGTACCCAACTAAAAAGTCCGGGTAAAATTACGAACCCAACTAAAACTCCGGGTAAAATTACGAACCCAACTAAAACTCCGGGTAAAATTACGAACCCATGTAAAACTCCGGGTAAAATTACGAACGCAAATAAAACTCCGGGAAAAATTACGAACCCAACTAAAACTCAGGGTAAAATTACGAACCCAACTAAAACTCCGGGTAAAATTACGAACCCGACTAAAAGTCCGGGTAAAAAATACGAACCCAACTAAAAAGTCTGGGTAAAATTACGAGCCCAAGTAAAACTCCGGGTAAAATTACGAACCCAACTAAAACTCCAGGTAAAATTACGAACCCAACTAAAAAGTCCGGGTAAAATTACGAACCCAAATAAAAAGTCCGGGTAAAATTACTAACCCAACTAAAACTCCGGGTAAAATTACGAACCCAACTAAAATTCCGGGTACAAAGTACGAACCCAACTAAAAGGTCCGGGTAAAATTACGAACCCAACTAAAACTCCGGGTAAAATTATGAACCCAACTAAAAGTCCGGGTAAAAAATTCGAACCCAACTAAAAAGTCCGGGTAAAATTACGAACCGAACTAAAACTCCGGGTAAGATTACGAACCCAACTAAAAAGTCCGGGTAAAATTACGAACCCAACTAAAACTTCGGGTAAAATCACGAACCCAACTAAAAGTCCGGGTACAAAATACGAACCCAACTAAAAGGTCCGGGTAAAATTACGAACCCAACTAAAACTCCGGGTAAAATTACGAACCCAACTAAAAAGTCCGGGTAAAATTACGAACCCAACTAAAACTCCGGGTAAAATTACGAACTCAACTAAAACTCCGGGTAAAATTACGAACCCAACTAAAACTCCGGGTAAAATTACAAACCCAACTAAAAGTCCGGGTAAAAAATACGAATCCAACTAAAAAGTCCGGGTAAAATTACGAACCCAACTAAAACTCCGGGTAAAATTACGAACCCAACTAAAACTCCGGGTAAAATTACGAACCCAAGTAAAACTCCGGGTAAAATTACGAACCCAAATAAAAAGTCCGGGTAAAATTACTAACCCAACTAAAACTCCGGGTAAAATTACGAACTCAACTAAAACTCCGGGTAAAATTACGAACCCAACTAAAACTCCGGGTAAAATTACGAACCCAACTAAAAGTCCGGGTAAAAAATACGAACCCAACTAAAAAGTCCGGGTAAAATTACGAACCCAACTAAAACTCCGGGTAAAATTACGAACCCAACTAAAACTCCGGGTAAAATTACGAACCCAACTAAAACTCCGGGTAAAATTACGAACCCAACTAAAACTCCGGGCAAAAATACTAACCCAACTAAAAAGTCCGGGTAAAAAATACGAACCCAACTAAAACTCCGGGTAAAAATACGAACCCAACTAAAACTCCGGGTAAAAATACGAACCCAACTAAAACTCCGGATAAAAAATACGAACCCAACTAAAACTCCGGGTAAAAAATACGAACCCAACTAAAAAGTCCGGTAAAAAATATGAACCCAACTAAAACTCCGGGTAAAATTACCAACACAACTAAAACTCCGGGTAAAATTACCAACACAACTAAAACTCCGGGTAAAATTACGAACCCAACTAAAACTCCGGGTAAAATTACGAACTCAACTAAAACTCCGGGTAAAATTACGAACCCAACTAAAACTCCGGGTAAAATTACGAACCCAACTAAAAGTCCGGGTAAAAAATACGAACCCAACTAAAAAGTCCGGGTAAAATTACGAACCCAACTAAAACTCCGGGTAAAATTACGAACCCAACTAAAACTCCGGGTAAAATTACGAACCCAAGTAAAACTCCGGGTAAAATTACGAACCCAAGTAAAACTCCGGGTAAAATTACGAACCCAACTAAAACTCCGGGTAAAATTACGAACCCAACTAAAACTCCGGGTAAAATTACGAACCCAACTAAAACTCCGGGTAAAAATACGAACAAAACTAAAAGGTCCGGGTAAAATTACGAACCCAACTAAATCTCCGGGTAAAATTATGAACCCAACTGAAAGTCCGGGTAAAAAATTCGAACCCAACTAAAAAGTCCGGGTAAAATTACGAACCCAACTAAAACTCCGGGTAAAATTACGAACCCAACTAAAAAGTCCGGGTAAAATTACGAACCCAACTAAAAAGTCCGGGTAAAATTACGAACCCAACTAAAAACTCCGGGTAAAATTACGAACCCAACTAAAAAGTCCGGGTAAAATTACGAACCCAACTAAAAAGTCCGGGTAAAATTACGAACCCAACTAAAAAGTCCGGGTAAAATTACGAACCCAACTAAAACTCCGGGTAAAATTACGAACCCAACTAAAACTCCGGGTAAAATTACGAACCCAACTAAAACTCCGGGTAAAATTACGAACCCAACTAAAACTCCGGGTAAAATTACGAACCCAACTAAAACTCCGGGCAAAAATACTAACCCAACTAAAAAGTCCGGGTAAAAAATACGAACCCAACTAAAACTCCGGGTAAAAATACGAACCCAACTAAAACTCCGGGTAAAAATACGAACCCAACTAAAACTCCGGATAAAAAATACGAACCCAACTAAAACTCCGGGTAAAAAATACGAACCCAACTAAAAAGTCCGGTAAAAAATATGAACCCAACTAAAACTCCGGGTAAAATTACCAACACAACTAAAACTCCGGGTAAAATTACCAACACAACTAAAACTCCGGGTAAAATTACGAACCCAACTAAAACTCCGGGTAAAATTACGAACTCAACTAAAACTCCGGGTAAAATTACGAACCCAACTAAAACTCCGGGTAAAATTACGAACCCAACTAAAAGTCCGGGTAAAAAATACGAACCCAACTAAAAAGTCCGGGTAAAATTACGAACCCAACTAAAACTCCGGGTAAAATTACGAACCCAAGTAAAACTCCGGGTAAAATTACGAACCCAAGTAAAACTCCGGGTAAAATTACGAACCCAAGTAAAACTCCGGGTAAAATTACGAACCCAACTAAAACTCCGGGTAAAATTACGAACCCAACTAAAACTCCGGGTAAAATTACGAACCCAACTAAAACTCCGGGTAAAAATACGAACAAAACTAAAAGGTCCGGGTAAAATTACGAACCCAACTAAATCTCCGGGTAAAATTATGAACCCAACTGAAAGTCCGGGTAAAAAATTCGAACCCAACTAAAAAGTCCGGGTAAAATTACGAACCCAACTAAAACTCCGGGTAAAATTACGAACCCAACTAAAAAGTCCGGGTAAAATTACGAACCCAACTAAAAAGTCCGGGTAAAATTACGAACCCAACTAAAAAGTCCGGGTAAAATTACGAACCCAACTAAAACTCCGGGTAAAATTACGAACTCAACTAAAACTCCGGGTAAAATTACGAACCCAACTAAAACTTCGGGTAAAATTACGAACCCAACTAAAAGTCCGGGTAAAAAATACGAACCCAACTAAAAAGTCCGGGTAAAATTACGAACCCAACTAAAACTCCGGGTAAAATTACGAACCCAACTAAAACTCCGGGTAAAATTACGAACCCAAGTAAAACTCCGGGTAAAATTACGAACCCAAATAAAACTCCGGGAAAAATTACGAACCCAACTAAAACTCAGGGTAAAATTACGAACCCAACTAAAACTCCGGGTAAAATTACGAACCCGACTAAAAGTCCGGGTAAAAAATACGAACCCAACTAAAAAGTCTGGGTAAAATTACGAGCCCAAGTAAAACTCCGGGTAAAATTACGAACCCAACTAAAACTCCGGGTAAAATTACGAACCCAACTAAAAAGTCCGGGTAAAATTACGAACCCAAATAAAAAGTCCGGGTAAAATTACTAACCCAACTAAAACTCCGGGTAAAATTACGAACCCAACTAAAATTCCGGGTACAAAATACGAACCCAACTAAAAGGTCCGGGTAAAATTACGAACCCAACTAAAACTCCGGGTAAAATTATGAACCCAACTAAAAGTCCGGGTAAAAAATTCGAACCCAACTAAAAAGTCCGGGTAAAATTACGAACCGAACTAAAACTCCGGGTAAGATTACGAACCCAACTAAAAAGTCCGGGTAAAATTACGAACCCAACTAAAACTCCGGGTAAAATTACGAACCCAACTAAAAGTCCGGGTACAAAATACGAACCCAACTAAAAGGTCCGGGTAAAATTACGAACCCAACTAAAACTCCGGGTAAAATTATGAACCCAACTAAAAGTCCGGGTAAAAAATTCGAACCCAACTAAAAAGTCCGGGTAAAATTACGAACCCAACTAAAAAGTCCGGGTAAAATTACGAACCCAACTAAAAAGTCCGGGTAAAATTACGAACCCAACTAAAAAGTCCGGGTAAAATTACGAACCCAACTAAAACTCCGGGTAAAATTACGAACTCAACTAAAACTCCGGGTAAAATTACGAACCCAACTAAAACTCCGGGTAAAATTACAAACCCAACTAAAAGTCCGGGTAAAAAATACGAACCCAACTAAAAAGTCCGGGTAAAATTACGAACCCAACTAAAACTCCGGGTAAAATTACGAACCCAACTAAAACTCCGGGTAAAATTACGAACCCAAGTAAAACTCCGGGTAAAATTACGAACCCAAATAAAAAGTCCGGGTAAAATTACTAACCCAACTAAAACTCCGGGTAAAATTACGAACTCAACTAAAACTCCGGGTAAAATTACGAACCCAACTAAAACTCCGGGTAAAATTACGAACCCAACTAAAACTCCGGGTAAAATTACGAACCCAACTAAAACTCCGGGTAAAATTACGAACCCAACTAAAACTCGGGTAAAATTACGAACCCAACTAAAAAGTGCCGGTAAAATTACGAACCCAACTAAAACTCCGGGTAAAAAATACGAACCAAACAAAAAAGTCCGGGTAACATTTAGAACCCAACTAAAACTCCGGGTAAAAAAATACGAACCCAACTAAAACTCCGGGCAAAAATACTAACCCAACTAAAAACTCCGGGTAAAAAATACGAACCCAACTAAAACTCCGGGTAAAAATACGAACCCAACTAAAGCTCCGGGTAAAAATACGAACCCAACTAAAACTGCGGGTAAAAAATACGAACCCAACAAAACTCCGGGTAAAAATACGAACCCAACTAAAACTCCGGGTAAAAATACGAACCCAACTAAAACTCCGGGTAAAAAATACGAACCCAACTAAAACTCCGGGTAAAAAATACGAACCCAACTAAAAAGTCCGGGTAAAAAATACGAACCCAACTAAAACTCCGGGTAAAAATACGAACCCAACTAAAACTCCGGGTAAAAATACGAACCCAACTAAAACTCCGGATAAAAAATACGAACCCAACTAAAACTCCGGGTAAAAAAATACGAACCCAACTAAAAAGTCCGTTAAAAAATATGAACCCAACTAAATCTCCGGGTAAAATTACCAACACAACTAAAACTCCGGGTAAAAATACGAACCCAACTAAAACTCCGGGTAAAAAATACGAACCCAACTAAAACTCCGGGTAAAAAATACGAACCCAACTAAAACTCCGGGTAAAATTACGAACCCAACTAAAAGTCCGGGTAAAAAATACGAACCCAACTAAAAAGTCCGGGTAAAATTACGAACCCAACTAAAACTCTGGGTAAAAAATACGAACCCAACTAAAAAGTCCGGGTAAAATTACGAACCCAAGTAAAACTCCGGGTAAAATTACGAACCCAAGTAAAGCTCCGGGTAAAATTGCGAACCCAACTAAAACTCCGGGTAAAATTACGAACCCAACTAAAAGTCCGGGTAAAAAATACGAACCCAACTAAAAAGTCCGGGTAAAATTACGAACCCAACTAAAAGTCCGGGTAAAAAATACGAACCCAACTCAAAAGTCCGGGTAAAATTACGAACCCAAGTGAAACTCCGGGTAAAATTACGAACCCAACTAAAACTCCGTGTAAAATTACGAACCCAACTAAAAGTCCGGGTAAAAAATACGAACCCAACTAAAACTCCGGGCAAAAATACTAACCCAACTAAAAAGTCCGGGTAAAAAATACGAACCCAACTAAAACTCCGGTTAAAAATACGAACCCAACTAAAACTCCGGGTAAAAATACGAACCCAACTAAAACTCCGGGTAAAAAATATGAACCCAACTAAAACTCCGGGTAAAATTACCAACACAACTAAAACTCCGGGTAAAAATACGAACCCAACTAAAACTCCGGGTAAAAAATGCGAACCCAACTAAAACTCCGGGTAAAAAATTCGAACCCAACTAAAACTCCGGGTAAAATTACGAACCCAAGTAAAAGTCTGGGTAAAAAATACGAACCCAACTAAAAAGTCCGGGTAAAATTACGAACCCAACTAAAACTCCGGGTAAAATTACGAACCCAACTAAAACTCCGGGTAAAAAATACGAACCCAACTAAAAAGTCCGGGTAAAAAATACGAACCCAACTAAAACTCCGGGTAAAAATACGAACCCAACTAAAACTCCGGGTAAAAATACGAACCCAACTAAAACTCCGGGTAAAAAATATGAACCCAACTAAAACTCCGGGTAAAATTACCAACACAACTAAAACTCCGGGTAAAAATACGAACCCAACTAAAACTCCGGGTAAAAAATACGAACCCAACTAAAACTCCGGGTAAAAAATTCGAACCGAACTAAAACTCCGGGTAAAATTACGAACCCAACTAAAACTCCGGGTAAAATTACGAACCCAACTAAAAGTCCGGGTAAAAAATACGAACCCAACTAAAAAGTCCGGGTAAAATTACGAACCCAACTAAAACTCCGGGTAAAATTACGAACCCAACTAAAACTCCGGGTAAAATTACGAACCCAACTAAAACTCGGGGTAAAATTACGAACCCAACTAAAACTCCGGGTAAAATTACGAACCCAACTAAAAAGTCCGGGTAAAATTACGAACCCAAACAAAAACTCCGGGTAAAAAATACGAACCAAACAAAAAAGTCCGTGTAACATTTAGAACCCAACTAAATCTCCGGGTAAAAAAATACGAAACCAACTAAAACTCCGGGCAAAAATACTAACCCAACTAAAAAGTCCGGGTAAAAAATACGAACCCAACTAAAACTCCGGGTAAAAATACGAACCCAACTACAACTCCGGGTAAAAATACGAACCCAACTAAAACTCCGGGTAAAAAATACGAACCCAACTAAAACTCCGGCTAAAAATACGAACCCAACTAAAACTCCGGGTAAAAATACGAACCCAACTAAAACTCCGGGTAAAAAATACGAACCCAACTAAAACTCCGGGTAAAAAATACGAACCCAACAAAAACTCCGGGCAAAAATACTAACCCAACTAAAAAGTCCGGGTAAAAAATACGAACCCAACTAAAACTCCGGGTAAAAATACGAACCCAACTAAAACTCCGGGTAAAATTATGAACCCAACTAAAAGTCCGGTAAAAAATTCGAACCCAACTAAAACTCCGGGCAAAAATACTAACCCAACTAAAAAGTCCGGGTAAAAAATACGAACCCAACTAAAACTCCGGTTAAAAATACGAACCCAACTAAAACTCCGGGTAAAAATACGAACCCAACTAAAACTCCGGGTAAAAAATATGAACCCAACTAAAACTCCGGGTAAAATTACCAACACAACTAAAACTCCGGGTAAAAATACGAACCCTACTAAAACTCCGGGTAAAAAATGCGAACCCAACTAAAACTCCGGGTAAAAAATTTGAACCCAACTAAAACTCCGGGTAAAATTACGAACCCAAGTAAAAGTCTGGGTAAAAAATACGAACCCAACTAAAAAGTCCGGGTAAAATTACGAACCCAACTAAAACTCCGGGTAAAATTACGAACCCAACTAAAACTCCGGGTAAAAAATACGAACCCAACTAAAAAGTCCGGGTAAAAAATACGAACCCAACTAAAACTCCGGGTAAAAATACGAACCCAACTAAAACTCCGGGTAAAAATACGAACCCAACTAAAACTCCGGGTAAAAAATATGAACCCAACTAAAACTCCGGGTAAAATTACCAACACAACTAAAACTCCGGGTAAAAATACGAACCCAACTAAAACTCCGGGTAAAAAATACGAACCCAACTAAAACTCCGGGTAAAATATTCGAACCGAACTAAAACTCCGGGTAAAATTACGAACCCAACTAAAACTCCGGGTAAAATTACGAACCCAACTAAAAGTCCGGGTAAAAAATACGAACCCAACTAAAAAGTCCGGGTAAAATTACGAACCCAACTAAAACTCCGGGTAAAATTACGAACCCAACTAAAACTCCGGGTAAAATTACGAACCCAACTAAAACTCGGGGTAAAATTACGAACCCAACTAAAACTCCGGGTAAAATTACGAACCCAACTAAAAAGTCCGGGTAAAATTACGAACCCAAACAAAAACTCCGGGTAAAAAATACGAACCAAACAAAAAAGTCCGTGTAACATTTAGAACCCAACTAAAACTCCGGGTAAAAAAATACGAAACCAACTAAAACTCCGGGCAAAAATACTAACCCAACTAAAAAGTCCGGGTAAAAAATACGAACCCAACTAAAACTCCGGGTAAAAATACGAACCCAACTACAACTCCGGGTAAAAATACGAACCCAACTAAAACTCCGGGTAAAAAATACGAACCCAACTAAAACTCCGGCTAAAAATACGAACCCAACTAAAACTCCGGGTTAAAACTCCGGGTAAAAAATACGAACCCAACTAAAACTCCGGGTAAAAAATACGAACCCAACAAAAACTCCGGGCAAAAATACTAACCCAACTAAAAAGTCCGGGTAAAAAATACGAACCCAACTAAAACTCCGGGTAAAAATACGAACCCAACTAAAACTCCGGGTAAAATTATGAACCCAACTAAAAGTCCGGGTAAAAAATTCGAACCCAACTATAAAGTCCGGGTAAAATTACGAACCCAACTAAAACTCCGGGTAAAATTACGAACCCAACTAAAAAGTCCGGGTAAAATTACGAACCCAACTAAAAAGTCCGGGTAAAATTACGAACCCAACTAAAAAGTCCGGGTAAAATTACGAACCCAACTAAAACTCCGGGTAAAATTACGAACTCAACTAAAACTCCGGGTAAAATTACGAACCCAACTAAAACTCCGGGTAAAATTACGAACCCAACTAAAAAGTCCGGGTAAAATTACCAACCCAAATAAAAAGTGCGGGTAAAATTACGAACCCAACTAAAACTCCGGGTAAAATTACGAACCCAACTAAAAGTCCGGGTAAAAAATACGAACCCAACTAAAAAGTCCGGGTAAAATTACGAACCCAACTAAAACTCCGGGTAAAATTACGAACCCAACTAAAACTCCGGGTAAAATTACGAACCCAACTAAAACTCGGGGTAAAATTACGAACCCAACTAAAACTCCGGGTAAAATTACGAACCCAACTAAAAAGTCCGGGTAAAATTACGAACCCAAACAAAAACTCCGGGTAAAAAATACGAACCAAACAAAAAAGTCCGGGTAACATTTAGAACCCAACTAAAACTCCGGGTAAAAAAATACGAACCCAACTAAAACTCCGGGCAAAAATACTAACCCAACTAAAAAGTCCGGGTAAAAAATACGAACCCAACTAAAACTCCGGGTAAAAATACGAACCCAACTAAAACTCCGGGTAAAAATACGAACCCAACTAAAACTCCGGGTAAAAAATACGAACCCAACTAAAACTCCGGCTAAAAATACGAACCCAACTAAAACTCCGGGTAAAAATACGAACCCAACTAAAACTCCGGGTAAAAAATACGAACCCAACTAAAACTCCGGGTAAAAAATACGAACCCAACAAAAACTCCGGGCAAAAATACTAACCCAACTAAAAAGTCCGGGTAAAAAATACGAACCCAACTAAAACTCCGGGTAAAAATACGAACCCAACTAAAACTCCGGGTAAAAATACGAACCCAACTAAAACTCCGGCTAAAAAATACGAACCCAACTAAAACTCCGGGCAAAAATACTAACCCAACTAAAAAGTCCGGGTAAAAAATACGAACCCAACTAAAACTCCGGGTAAAAATACGAACCCAACTAAAACTCCGGGTAAAAATACGAACCCAACTAAAACTCCGGGTAAAAAATACGAACCCAACTAAAACTCCGGGTAAAAAATACGAACCCAACTAAAAAGTCCGGTAAAAAATATGAACCCAACTAAAACTCCGGGTAAAATTACCAACACAACTAAAATGTCCGGGTAAAATTACGAACCCAACTAAAACTCCGGGTAAAATTACGAACCCAACTAAAACCCCGGGTAAAAAATACGAACCCAACTAAAAAGTCCGGGTAAAATTACGAACCCAACTAAAAAGTCCGGGTAAAATTACGAACCCAACTAAAACTCTGGGTAAAATTACGAACTCAACTAAAACTCCGGGTAAAATTACGAACCCAACTAAAACTCCGGGTAAAATTACGAACCCAACTAAAAGTCCGGGTAAAAAATACGAACCCAACTAAAAAGTCCGGGTAAAATTACGAACCCAACTAAAACTCCGGGTAAAATTACGAACCCAACTAAAACTCCGGGTAAAAATACGAACCCAACTAAAACTCCGGGTAAAAAATACGAACCCAACTAAAACTCCGGGTAAAAAATACGAACCCAACTAAAAAGTCCGGTAAAAAATATGAAGCCAACTAAAACTCCGGGTAAAATTACCAACACAACTAAAAAGTCCGGGTAAAATTACGAACCCAACTAAAACTCCGGGTAAAATTACGAACCCAACTAAAACTCCGGGTAAAAAATACGAACCCAACTAAAAAGTCCGGGTAAAATTACGAACCCAACTAAAAAGTCCGGGTAAAATTACGAACCCAACTAAAACTCCGGGTAAATTTACGAACTCAACTAAAACTCCGGGTAAAATTACGAACCCAACTAAAACTCCGGGTAAAATTACGAACCCAACTAAGAGTCCGGGTAAAAAATACGAACCCAACTAAAAAGTCCGGGTAAAATTACGAACCCAACTAAAACTCCGGGTAAAATTACGAACCCAAGTAAAACTCCGGGTAAAATTACGAGCCCAAGTAAAACTCCGGGTAAAATTACGAACCCAACTAAAACTCCGGGTAAAATTACGAACCCAACTAAAACTCCGGGTAAAATTACGAACCCAACTAAAAGTCCGGGTAAAAAATACGAACCCAACTAAAAAGTCCGGGTAAAATTACGAACCCAACTAAAACTCCGGGTAAAATTACGAACCCAACTAAAACTCCGGGTAAAAATACGAACCCAACTAAAACTCCGGGTAAAAAATACGAACCCAACTAAAACTCCGGGTAAAAAATACGAACCCAACTAAAAAGTCCGGTAAAAAATATGAACCCAACTAAAACTCCGGGTAAAATTACCAACACAACTAAAAAGTCCGGGTAAAATTACGAACCCAACTAAAACTCCGGGTAAAATTACGAACCCAACTAAAACTCCGGGTAAAAAATACGAACCCAACTAAAAAGTCCGGGTAAAATTACGAACCCAACTAAAAAGTCCGGGTAAAATTACGAACCCAACTAAAACTCCGGGTAAAATTACGAACTCAACTAAAACTCCGGGTAAAATTACGAACCCAACTAAAACTCCGGGTAAAATTACGAACCCAACTAAGAGTCCGGGTAAAAAATACGAACCCAACTAAAAAGTCCATGTAAAATTACGAACCCAACTAAAACTCCGGGTAAAATTACGAACCCAAGTAAAACTCCGGGTAAAATTACGAACCCAAGTAAAACTCCGGGTAAAATTACGAACCCAACTAAAACTCCGGGTAAAATTACGAACCCAACTAAAACTCCGGGTAAAATTACGAACACAACTAAAAGTCCGGGTAAAAATACGAACCCAACTAAAAAGTCCGGGTAACTCAAGACTCCGGGTAAAATTACGAACCCAACTAAAACTCCGGGTAAAATTACGAACCCAACTAAAACTCCGGGTAAAATTACGAACCCAACTAAAAGTCCGGGTACAAAATACGAACCCAACTAAAAGGTCCGGGTAAAATTGCGAACCCAACTAAAACTGAGGGTAAAATTATGAACCCAACTAAAAGTCCGGGTAAAAAATTCGAACCCAACTAAAAAGTCCGGGTAAAATTACGAACCCAACTAAAACTCCGGGTAAAATTACGAACCCAACTAAAAAGTCCGGGTAAAATTACGAACCCAACTAAAAAGTCCGGGTAAAATTACGAACCCAACTAAAAAGTCCGGGTAAAATTACGAACCCAACTAAAACTCCGGGTAAAATTACGAACTCAACTAAAACTCCGGGTAAAATTACGAACCCAACTAAAACTCCGGGTAAAATTACGAACCCAAGTAAAACTCCGGGTAAAATTACGAACCCAACTAAAAAGTCCGGGTAAAATTACCAACCCAAATAAAAAGTCCGGGTAAAATTACGAACCCAACTAAAACTCCGGGTAAAATTACGAACTCAACTAAAACTCCGGGTAAAATTACGAACCCAACTAAAACTCCGGGTAAAATTACGAACCCAACTAAAAGTCCGGGTAAAAAATACGAACCCAACTAAAAAGTCCGGGTAAAATTACGAACCCAACTAAAACTCCGGGTAAAATTACGAACCCAACTAAAACTCCGGGTAAAATTACGAACCCAACTAAAACTCGGGGTAAAATTACGAACCCAACTAAAAGTCCGGGTAAAAAATACGAACCCAACTAAAAAGTCCGGGTAAAATTACGAACCCAACTAAAACTCCGGGTAAAATTACGAACCCAACTAAAACTCCGGGTAAAATTACGAACCCAACTAAAACTCGGGGTAAAATTACGAACCCAACTAAAACTCCGGGTAAAATTACGAACCCAACTAAAAAGTCCGGGTAAAATTACGAACCCAACTAAAACTCCGGGTAAAAAAATACGAACCCAACTAAAACTCCGGGCAAAAATACTAACCCAACTAAAAAGTCCGGGTAAAAAATACGAACCCAACTAAAACTCCGGGTAAAAGTACGAACCCAACTAAAACTCCGGGTAAAAATACGAACCCAACTAAAACTCCAGGTAAAAAATACGAACCCAACTAAAACTCCGGCTAAAAATACGAACCCAACTAAAACTCCGGGTAAAAATACGAACCCAACTAAAACTCCGGGTAAAAAATACGAACCCAACTAAAACTCCGGGTAAAAAATACGAACCCAACAAAAACTCCGGGCAAAAATACTAACCCAACTAAAAAGTCCGGGTAAAAAATACGAACCCAACTAAAACTCCGGGTAAAAATACGAACCCAACTAAAACTCCGGGTAAAAATACGAACCCAACTAAAACTCCGGCTAAAAAATACGAACCCAACTAAAACTCCGGGCAAAAATACTAACCCAACTAAAAAGTCCGGGTAAAAAATACGAACCCAACTAAAACTCCGGGTAAAAATACGAACCCAACTAAAACTCCGGGTAAAAATACGAACCCAACTAAAACTCCGGGTAAAAAATACGAACCCAACTAAAACTCCGGGTAAAAAATACGAACCCAACTAAAAAGTCCGGTAAAAAATATGAACCCAACTAAAACTCCGGGTAAAATTACCAACACAACTAAAATGTCCGGGTAAAATTACGAACCCAACTAAAACTCCGGGTAAAATTACGAACCCAACTAAAACTCCGGGTAAAAAATACGAACCCAACTAAAAAGTCCGGGTAAAATTACGAACCCAACTAAAAAGTCCGGGTAAAATTACGAACCCAACTAAAACTCTGGGTAAAATTACGAACTCAACTAAAACTCCGGGTAAAATTACGAACCCAACTAAAACTCCGGGTAAAATTACGAACCCAACTAAAAGTCCGGGTAAAAAATACGAACCCAACTAAAAAGTCCGGGTAAAATTACGAACCCAACTAAAACTCCGGGTAAAATTACGAACCCAACTAAAAAGTCCGGTAAAAAATATGAACCCAACTAAAACTCCGGGTAAAATTACCAACACAACTAAAAAGTCCGGGTAAAATTACGAACCCACCTAAAACTCCGGGTAAAATTACGAACCCAACTAAAACTCCGGGTAAAAAATACGAACCCAACTAAAAAGTCCGGGTAAAATTACGAACCCAACTAAAAAGTCCGGGTAAAATTACGAACCCAACTAAAACTCCGGGTAAAATTACGAACTCAACTAAAACTCCGGGTAAAATTACGAACCCAACTAAAACTCCGGGTAAAATTACGAGCCCAACTAAAAGTCCGGGTAAAAAATACGAACCCAACTAAAAAGTCCGGGTAAAATTACGAACCCAACTAAAACTCCGGGTAAAATTACGAACCCAAGTAAAACTCCGGGTAAAATTACGAACCCAAGTAAAACTCCGGGTAAAATTACGAACCCAACTAAAACTCCGGGTAAAATTACGAACCCAACTAAAACTCCGGGTAAAATTGCGAACCCAACTAAAAGTCCGGGTAAAAATACGAACCCAACTAAAAAGTCCGGGTAACTCAAGACTCCGGGTAAAATTACGAACCCAACTAAAACTCCGGGTAAAATTACGAACCCAACTAAAACTCCGGGTAAAATTACGAACCCAACTAAAAGTCCGGGTACAAAATACGAACCCAACTAAAAGGTCCGGGTAAAATTGCGAACCCAACTAAAACTGAGGGTAAAATTATGAACCCAACTAAAAGTCCGGGTAAAAAATTCGAACCCAACTAAAAAGTCCGGGTAAAATTACGAACCCAACTAAAACTCGGGGTAAAATTACGAACCCAACTAAAAGTCCGGGTAAAAAATACGAACCCAACTAAAAAGTCCGGGTAAAATTACGAACCCAACTAAAACTCCGGGTAAAATTACGAACCCAACTAAAACTCCGGGTAAAATTACGAACCCAACTAAAACTCGGGGTAAAATTACGAACCCAACTAAAACTCCGGGTAAAATTACGAACCCAACTAAAAAGTCCGGGTAAAATTACGAACCCAACTAAAACTCCGGGTAAAAAAATACGAACCCAACTAAAACTCCGGGCAAAAATACTAACCCAACTAAAAAGTCCGGGTAAAAAATACGAACCCAACTAAAACTCCGGGTAAAAGTACGAACCCAACTAAAACTCCGGGTAAAAATACGAACCCAACTAAAACTCCGGGTAAAAAATACGAACCCAACTAAAACTCCGGCTAAAAATACGAACCCAACTAAAACTCCGGGTAAAAATACGAACCCAACTAAAACTCCGGGTAAAAAATACGAACCCAACTAAAACTCCGGGTAAAAAATACGAACCCAACAAAAACTCCGGGCAAAAATACTAACCCAACTAAAAAGTCCGGGTAAAAAATACGAACCCAACTAAAACTCCGGGTAAAAATACGAACCCAACTAAAACTCCGGGTAAAAATACGAACCCAACTAAAACTCCGGCTAAAAAATACGAACCCAACTAAAACTCCGGGCAAAAATACTAACCCAACTAAAAAGTCCGGGTAAAAAATACGAACCCAACTAAAACTCCGGGTAAAAATACGAACACAACTAAAACTCCGGGTAAAAATACGAACCCAACTAAAACTCCGGGTAAAAAATACGAACCCAACTAAAACTCCGGGTAAAAAATACGAACCCAACTAAAAAGTCCGGTAAAAAATATGAACCCAACTAAAACTCCGGGTAAAATTACCAACACAACTAAAATGTCCGGGTAAAATTACGAACCCAACTAAAACTCCGGGTAAAATTACGAACCCAACTAAAACTCCCTGTAAAAAATACGAACCCAACTAAAAAGTCCGGGTAAAATTACGAACCCAACTAAAAAGTCCGGGTAAAATTACGAACCCAACTAAAACTCTGGGTAAAATTACGAACTCAACTAAAACTCCGGGTAAAATTACGAACCCAACTAAAACTCCGGGTAAAATTACGAACCCAACTAAAAGTCCGGGTAAAAAATACGAACCCAACTAAAAAGTCCGGGTAAAATTACGAACCCAACTAAAACTCCGGGTAAAATTACGAACCCAACTAAAACTCCGGGTAAAAATACGAACCCAACTAAAACTCCGGGTAAAAAATACGAACCCAACTAAAACTCCGGGTAAAAAATACGAACCCAACTAAAAAGTCCGGTAAAAAATATGAACCCAACTAAAACTCCGGGTAAAATTACGAACCCAACTAAAACTCCGGGTAAAATTACGAACCCAACTAAAAGTCCGGGTAAAAAATACGAACCCAACTAAAAAGTCCGGGTAAAATTACGAACCCAACTAAAACTCCGGGTAAAATTACGAACCCAAGTAAAACTCCGGGTAAAATTACGAACCGAAGTAAAACTCCGGGTAAAATTACGAACCCAACTAAAACTCCGGGTAAAATTACGAACCCAACTAAAACTCCGGGTAAAATTGCGAACCCAACTAAAAGTCCGGGTAAAAATACGAACCCAACTAAAAAGTCCGGGTAACTCAAGACTCCGGGTAAAATTACGAACCCAACTAAAACTCCGGGTAAAATTACGAACCCAACTAAAACTCCGGGTAAAATTACGAACCCAACTAAAAGTCCGGGTACAAAATACGAACCCAACTAAAAGGTCCGGGTAAAATTGCGAACCCAACTAAAACTGAGGGTAAAATTATGAACCCAACTAAAAGTCCGGGTAAAAAATTCGAACATAACTAAAAAGTCCGGGTAAAATTACGAACCCAACTAAAACTCGGGGTAAAATTACGAACCCAACTAAAAGTCCGGGTAAAAAATACGAACCCAACTAAAAAGTCCGGGTAAAATTACGAACCCAACTAAAACTCCGGGTAAAATTACGAACCCAACTAAAACTCCGGGTAAAATTACGAACCCAACTAAAACTCGGGGTAAAATTACGAACCCAACTTAAACTCCGGGTAAAATTACGAACCCAACTAAAAAGTCCGGGTAAAATTACGAACCCAACTAAAACTCCGGGTAAAAAAATACGAACCCAACTAAAACTCCGGGCAAAAATACTAACCCAACTAAAAAGTCCGGGTAAAAAATACGAACCCAACTAAAACTCCGGGTAAAAGTACGAACCCAACTAAAACTCCGGGTAAAAATACGAACCCAACTAAAACTCCGGGTAAAAAATACGAACCCAACTAAAACTCCGGCTAAAAATACGAACCCAACTAAAACTCCGGGTAAAAATACGAACCCAACTAAAACTCCGGGTAAAAAATACGAACCCAACTAAAACTCCGGGTAAAAAATACGAACCCAACAAAAACTCCGGGCAAAAATACTAACCCAACTAAAAAGTCCGGGTAAAAAATACGAACCCAACTAAAACTCCGGGTAAAAATACGAACCCAACTAAAACTCCGGGTAAAAATACGAACCCAACTAAAACTCCGGCTAAAAAATACGAACCCAACTAAAACTCCGGGCAAAAATACTAACCCAACTAAAAAGTCCGGGTAAAAAATACGAACCCAACTAAAACTCCGGGTAAAAATACGAACCCAACTAAAACTCCGGGTAAAAATACGAACCCAACTAAAACTCCGGGTAAAAAATACGAACCCAACTAAAACTCCGGGTAAAAAATACGAACCCAACTAAAAAGTCCGGTAAAAAATATGAACCCAACTAAAACTCCGGGTAAAATTACCAACACAACTAAAATGTCCGGGTAAAATTACGAACCCAACTAAAACTCCGGGTAAAATTACGAACCCAACTAAAACTCCCTGTAAAAAATACGAACCCAACTAAAAAGTCCGGGTAAAATTACGAACCCAACTAAAAAGTCCGGGTAAAATTACGAACCCAACTAAAACTCTGGGTAAAATTACGAACTCAACTAAAACTCCGGGTAAAATTACGAACCCAACTAAAACTCCGGGTAAAATTACGAACCCAACTAAAAGTCCGGGTAAAAAATACGAACCCAACTAAAAAGTCCGGGTAAAATTACGAACCCAACTAAAACTCCGGGTAAAATTACGAACCCAACTAAAACTCCGGGTAAAAATACGAACCCAACTAAAACTCCGGGTAAAAAATACGAACCCAACTAAAACTCCGGGTAAAAAATACGAACCCAACTAAAAAGTCCGGTAAAAAATATGAACCCAACTAAAACTCCGGGTAAAATTACCAACACAACTAAAAAGTCCGGGTAAAATTACGAACCCAACTAAAACTCCGGGTAAAATTACGAACCCAACTAAAACTCCGGGTAAAAAATACGAACCCAACTAAAAAGTCCGGGTAAAATTACGAACCCAACTAAAAAGTCCGGGTAAAATTACGAACCCAACTAAAACTCCGGGTAAAATTACGAACTCAACTAAAACTCCGGGTAAAATTACGAACCCAACTAAAACTCCGGGTAAAATTACGAACCCAACTAAAAGTCCGGGTAAAAAATACGAACCCAACTAAAAAGTCCGGGTAAAATTACGAACCCAACTAAAACTCCGGGTAAAATTACGAACCCAAGTAAAACTCCGGGTAAAATTACGAACCCAAGTAAAACTCCGGGTAAAATTACGAACCCAACTAAAACTCCGGGTAAAATTACGAACCCAACTAAAACTCCGGGTAAAATTGCGAACCCAACTAAAAGTCCGGGTAAAAATACGAACCCAACTAAAAAGTCCGGGTAACTCAAGACTCCGGGTAAAATTACGAACCCAACTAAAACTCCGGGTAAAATTACGAACCCAACTAAAACTCCGGGTAAAATTACGATCCCAACTAAAAGTCCGGGTACAAAATACGAACCCAACTAAAAGGTCCGGGTAAAATTGCGAACCCAACTAAAACTGAGGGTAAAATTATGAACCCAACTAAAAGTCCGGGTAAAAAATTCGAACCCAACTAAAAAGTCCGGGTAAAATTACGAACCCAACTAAAACTCCGGGTAAAATTACGAACCCAACTAAAAAGTCCGGGTAAAATTACGAACCCAACTAAAAAGTCCGGGTAAAATTACGAACCCAACTAAAAAGTCCGGGTAAAATTACGAACCCAACTAAAACTCCGGGTAAAATTACGAACTCAACTAAAACTCCGGGTAAAATTACGAACCCAACTAAAACTCCGGGTAAAATTACGAACCCAACTAAAACTCCGGGTAAAATTACGACCCCAACTAAAAAGTCCGGGTAAAATTACCAACCCAAATAAAAAGTCCGGGTAAAATTACGAACCCAACTAAAACTCCGGGTAAAATTACGAACTCAACTAAAACTCCGGGTAAAATTACGAACCCAACTAAAACTCCGGGTAAAATTACGAACCCAACTAAAAGTCCGGGTAAAAAATACGAACCCAACTAAAAAGTCCGGGTAAAATTACGAACCCAACTAAAACTCCGGGTAAAATTACGAACCCAACTAAAACTCCGGGTAAAATTACGAACCCAACTAAAACTCGGGGTAAAATTACGAACCCAACTAAAACTCCGGGTAAAATTACGAACCCAACTAAAAAGTCCGGGTAAAATTACGAACCCAAACAAAAACTCCGGGTAAAAATACGAACCAAACAAAAAAGTCCGGGTAACATTTAGAACCCAACTAAAACTCCGGGTAAAAAAATACGAACCCAACTAAAACTCCGGGCAAAAATACTAACCCAACTAAAAAGTCCGGGTAAAAAATACGAACCCAACTAAAACTCCGGGTAAAAATACGAACCCAACTAAAACTCCGGGTAAAAATACGAACCCAACTAAAACTCCGGGTAAAAAATACGAACCCAACTAAAACTCCGGTAAAAATTCGAACCCAACTAAAACTCCGGGTAAAAATACGAACCCAACTAAAACTCCGGGTAAAAAATACGAACCCAACTAAAACTCCGGGTAAAAAATACGAACCCAACAAAAACTCCGGGCAAAAATACTAACCCAACTAAAAAGTCCGGGTAAAAAATACGAACCCAACTAAAACTCCGGGTAAAAATACGAACCCAACTAAAACTCCGGGTAAAAATACGAACACAACTAAAACTCCGGCTAAAAAATACGAACCCAACTAAAACTCCGGGCAAAAATACTAACCCAACTAAAAAGTCCGGGTAAAAAATACGAACCCAACTAAAACTCCGGGTAAAAATACGAACCCAACTAAAACTCCGGGTAAAAATACGAACCCAACTAAAACTCCGGGTAAAAAATACGAACCCAACTAAAACTCCGGGTAAAAAATACGAACCCAACTAAAAAGTCCGGTAAAAAATATGAACCCAACTAAAACTCCGGGTAAAATTACCAACACAACTAAAATGTCCGGGTAAAATTACGAACCCAACTAAAACTCCGGGTAGAAAATACGAACCAAACAAAAAAGTCCGGGTAACATTCAGAACCCAACTAAAACTCCGGGTAAAAAAATACGAACCCAACTAAAACTCCGGGCAAAAATACTAACCCAACTAAAAAGTCCGGGTAAAAAATACGAACCCAACTAAAACTCCGGGTAAAAATAGGAACCCAACTAAAGCTCCGGGTAAAATTACGAACCCAACTAAAAGTCCGGGTAAAAATACGAACCCAACTAAAAAGTCCGGGTAACTCAAGACTCCGGGTAAAATTACGAACCCAACTAAAACTCCGGGTAAAATTACGAACCCAACTAAAACTCCGGGTAAAATTACGAACCCAACTAAAACTCCGGGTAAAATTACGAACCCAACTAAAAGTCCGGGTACAAAATACGAACCCAACTAAAAGGTCCGGGTAAAATTACGAACCCAACTAAAACTCCGGGTAAAATTATGAACCCAACTAAAAGTCAGGGTAAAAAATTCGAACCCAACTAAAAAGTCCGGGTAAAATTACGAACCCAACTAAAACTCCGGGTAAAATTACGAACCCAACTAAAAAGTCCGGGTAAAATTACGAACCCAACTAAAAAGTCCGGGTAAAATTACGAACCCAACTAAAAAGTCCGGGTAAAATTAAGAACCCAACTAAAACTCCGGGTAAAATTACGAACTCAACTAAAACTCCGGGTAAAATTACGAACCCAACTAAAACTCCAGGTAAAATTACGAACCCAACTAAAAAGTCCGGGTAAAATTACCAACCCAAATAAAAAGTCCGGGTAAAATTACGAACCCAACTAAAACTCCGGGTAAAATTACGAACTCAACTAAAACTCCGGGTAAAATTACGAACCCAACTAAAACTCCGGGTAAAATTACGAACCCAACTAAAAGTCCGGGTAAAAAATACGAACCCAACTAAAAAGTCCGGGTAAAATTACGAACCCAAGTAAAACTCCGGGTAAAATTACGAACCCAACTAAAACTCCGGGTAAAATTACGAACCCAACTAAAACTCGGGGTAAAATTACGAACCCAACTAAAACTCCGGGTAAAATTACGAACCCAACTAAAAAGTCCGGGTAAAATTACGAACCCAAACAAAAACTCCGGGTAAAAAATACGAACCAAACAAAAAAGTCCGGGTAACACTTAGAACCCAACTAAAACTCAGGGTAAAAAAATACGAACCCAACTAAAACTCCGGGCAAAAATACTAACCCAACTAAAAAGTCCGGGTAAAAAATACGAACCCAACTAAAACTCCGGGTAAAAATACGAACCCAACTAAAACTCCGGGTAAAAATACGAACCCAACTAAAACTCCGGGTAAAAAATACGAACCCAACTAAAACTCCGGCTAAAAATACGAACCCAACTAAAACTCCGGGTAAAAATACGAACCCAACTAAAACTCCGGGTAAAAAATACGAACCCAACTAAAACTCCGGCTAAAAAATACGAACCCAACTAAAACTCCGGGCAAAAATACTAACCCAACTAAAAAGTCCGGGTAAAAAATACGAACCCAACTAAAACTCCGGGTAAAAATACGAACCCAACTAAAACTCCGGGTAAAAATACGAACCCAACTAAAACTCCGGGTAAAAAATACGAACCCAACTAAAACTCCGGGTAAAAAATACGAACCCAACTAAAAAGTCCGGTAAAAAATATGAACCCAACTAAAAAGTCCGGGTAAAATTACGAACCCAACTAAAACTCCGGGTAAAATTACGAACCCAACTAAAACTCCGGGTAAAATTACGAACCCAAGTAAAACTCCGGGTAAAATTACGAACCCAAGTAAAACTCCGGGTAAAATTACGAACCCAACTAAAACTCCGGGTAAAATTACGAACCCAACTAAAACTCCGGGTAAAATTACGAACCCAATTAAAAGTCCGGGTAAAAAATACGAACCCAACTAAAAAGTCCGGGTAAAATTACGAACCCAAGTAAAACTCCGGGTAAAATTACGAACCCAACTAAAACACCGGGTAAAATAACGAACCCAACTAAAAAGTCCGGGTAAAATTACGAACCCAAATAAAAAGTCCGGGTAAAATTACTAACCCAACTAAAACTCCGGGTAAAGTTACGAACTCAACTAAAACTCCGGGTGAAATTACGAACCCAACTAAAACTCCGGGTAAAATTACGAACCCAACTAAAAGTCCGGGTAAAAAATACGAACCCAACTAAAAGTCCGGGTAAAAAATACGAACCCAACTAAAAAGTCCGGGTTAAATTACGAACCCAACTAAAACTCCGGGTAAAATTACGAACCCAACTAAAACTCCGGGTAAAATTACGAACCCAACTAAAACTCCGGGTAAAATTACGAACCCAACTAAAACACCGGGTAAAATTACGAACCCAACTAAAAAGTGCGGGTAAAATTGCGAACCCAACTAAAACTCCGGGTAGAAAATACGAACCAAACAAAAAAGTCCGGGTAACATTCAGAACCCAACTAAAACTCCGGGTAAAAAAATACGAACCCAACTAAAACTCCGGGCAAAAATACTAACCCAACTAAAAAGTCCGGGTAAAAAATACGAACCCAACTAAAACTCCGGGTAAAAATAGGAACCCAACTAAAGCTCCGGGTAAAATTACGAACCCAACTAAAAGTCCGGGTAAAAATACGAACCCAACTAAAAAGTCCGGGTAACTCAAGACTCCGGGTAAAATTAAGAACCCAACTAAAACTCCGGGTAAAATTACGAACCCAACTAGAACTCCGGGTAAAATTACGAACCCAACTATAACTCCGGGTAAAATTACGAACCCAACTAAAAGTCCGGGTACAAAATACGTACCGAACTAAAAGGTCCGGGTAAAATTACGAACCCAACTAAAACTCCGCGTAAAATTATGAACCCAACTAAAAGTCCGGGTAAAAAATTCGAACCCAACTAAAAAGTCCGGGTAAAATTACGAACCCAACTAAAACTCCGGGTAAAATTACGAACCCAACTAAAAAGTCCGGGTAAAATTACGAACCCAACTAAAAAGTCCGGGTAAAATTACGAACCCAACTAAAAAGTCCGGGTAAAATTACGAACCCAACTAAAACTCCGGGTAAAATTACGAACTCAACTAAAACTCCGGGTAAAATTACGAACCCAACTAAAACTCCGGGTAAAATTACGAACCCAACTAAAAAGTCCGGGTAAAATTACCAACCCAAATAAAAAGTCCGGGTAAAATTACGAACCCAACTAAAACTCCGGGTAAAATTACGAACTCAACTAAAACTCCGGGTAAAATTACGAACCCAACTAAAACTCCGGGTAAAATTACGAACCCAACTAAAAGTCCGGGTAAAAAATACGAACCCAACTAAAAAGTCCGGGTAAAATTACGAACCCAACTTAAACTCCGGGTAAAATTACGAACCCAACTAAAACTCCGGGTAAAATTACGAACCCAACTAAAACTCGGGGTAAAATTACGAACCCAACCAAAACTCCGGGTAAAATTACGAACCCAACTAAAAAGTCCGGGTAAAATTACGAACCCAAACAAAAACTCCGGGTAAAAAATACGAACCAAATAAAAAAGTCCGGGCAACATTTAGAACCCAACTAAAACTCCGGGTAAAAAAATACGAACCCAACTAAAACTCCGGGCAAAAATACTAACCCAACTAAAAGGTCCGGGTAAAAAATACGAACCCAACTAAAACTCCGGGTAAAAATACGAACCCAACTAAAACTCCGGGTAAAAATACGAACCCAACTAAAACTCCGGGTAAAAAATACGAACCCAACTAAAACTCCGGCTAAAAATACGAACCCAACTAAAACTCCGGGTAAAAATACGAACCCAACTAAAACTCCGGGTAAAAAATACGAACCCAACTAAAACTCCGGCTAAAAAATACGAACCCAACTAAAACTCCGGGCAAAAATACTAACCCAACTAAAAAGTCCGGGTAAAAAATACGAACCCAACTAAAACTCCGGGTAAAAATACGAACCCAACTAAAACTCCGGGTAAAAAGACGAACCCAACTAAAACTCCGGGTAAAAAATACGAACCCAACTAAAACTCCGGGTAAAAAATACGAACCCAACTAAAAAGTCCGGTAAAAAATATGGTACCCAACTAAAACTCCGGGTAAAATTACCAACACAACTAAAATGTCCGGGTAAAATTACGAACCCAACTAAAACTCCGGGTAAAATTACGAACCCAACTAAAACTCCGGGTAAAAAATACAAACCCAACTAAAAAGTCCGGGTAAAATTACGAATCCAACTAAAACTCCGGGTAAAATTACGAACCCAACTAAAACTCCGGGTAAAATTACGAACCCAAGTAAAAATCCGGGTAAAATTACGAACCCAAGTAAAACTCCGGGTAAAATTACGAACCCAACTAAAACTCCGGGTAAAATTACGAACCCAACTAAAACTCCGGGTAAAATTACGAACCCAACTAAAAGTCCGGGTAAAAATACGAACCCAACTAAAAAGTCCGGGTAACTCAAGACTCCGGGTAAAATTACGAACTCAACTAAAACTCCGGGTAAAATTACGAACCCAACTAAAACTCCGGGTAAAATTACGAACCCAACTAAAAGTCCGGGTACAAAATACGAACCCAGCTAAAAGGTCCGGGTAAAATTACGAACCCAACTAAAACTGAGGGTAAAATTATGAACCCAACTAAAAGTCCGGGTAAAAAATTCGAACCCAACTAAAAAGTCCGGGTAAAATTACGAACCCAACTAAAACTCCGGGTAAAATTACGAACCCAACTAAAAAGTCCGGGTAAAATTACGAACCCAACTAAAAAGTCCGGGTAAAATTACGAACCCAACTAACAAGTCCGGGTAAAATTACGAACCCAACTAAAACTCCGGGTAAAATTACGAACTCAACTAAAACTCCGGGTAAAATTACGAACCCAACTAAAACTCCGGGCAAAATTACGAACCCAACTAAAAGTCCGGGTAAAAAATACGAACCCAACTAAAAAGTCCGGGTAAAATTACGAACCCGACTAAAACTCCGGGTAAAATTACGAACCCAACTAAAACTCCGGGTAAAATTACGAACACAAGTAAAACTCCGAGTAAAATTACGAACCCAAGTAAAACTCCGGGTAAAATTACAAACCCAACTAAAACTCCGGGTAGAATTACGAACCCAACTAAAACTCCGGGTAAAATTACGAACCCAACTAAAAGTCCGGGTAAAAAATACGAACCCAACTAAAAAGTCCGGGTAAAATTACGAACCCAAGTAAAACTCCGGGTAAAATTACGAACCCAACTAAAACTCCGGGTAAAATTACGAACCCAACTAAAAAGTCCGGGTAAAATTACGAACCCAAATAAAAAGTCCGGGTAAAATAACTAACCCAACTAAAACTCCGGGTAAAATTACGAACTCAACTAAAACTCCGGGTAAAATTACGAACCCAACTAAAACTCCGGGTAAAATTACGAACCCAACTAAAAGTCCGGGTAAAAAATACGAACCCAAGTAAAACTCCGGGTAAAATTACGAACCCAACTAAAACTCCGGGTAAAATTACGAACCCAACTAAAAAGTGCGGGTAAAATTACGAACCCAACTAAAACTCCGGGTAAAAAATACGAACCAAACAAAAAAGTCCGGGTAACATTTAGAACCCAACTAAAACTCCGGGTAAAAAAATACGAACCCAACTAAAACTCCGGGCAAAAATACTAACCCAACTAAAAAGTCCGGGTAAAAAATACGAACCCAACTAAAACTCCGGGTAAAAATACGAACCCAACTAAAGCTCCGGGTAAAATTACGAACCCAACTAAAAGTCCGGGTAAAAATACGAACCCAACTAAAAAGTCCGGGTAACTCAAGACTCCGGGTAAAATTACGAACCCAACTAAAACTCCGGGTAAAATTACGAACCCAACTAAAACTCCGGGTAAAATTACGAACCCAACTAAAAGTCCGGGTACAAAATACGAACCCAACTAAAAGGTCCGGGTAAAATTACGAACCCAACTAAAACTCCGGGTAAAATTATGAACCCAACTAAAAGTCCGGGTAAAAAATTCGAACCCAACTAAAAAGTCCGGGTAAAATTACGAACCCAACTAAAACTCTGGGTAAAATTACGAACCCAACTAAAAAGTCCGGGTAAAATTACGAACCCAACTAAAAAGTCCGGGTAAAATTACGAACCCAACTAAAAAGTCCGGGTAAAATTACGAACCCAACTAAAACTCCGGGTAAAATTACGAACTCAACTAAAACTCCGGGTAAAATTACGAACCCAACTAAAACTCCGGGTAAAATTACCAACCCAACTAAAAGTCCGGGTAAAAAATACGAACCCAACTAAAAAGTCCGGGTAAAATTACGAACCCAACTAAAACTCCGGGTAAAATTACGAACCCAACTAAAACTCCGGGTAAAATTACGAACCCAAGTAAAACTCCGGGTAAAATTACGAACCCAAGTAAAACTCCGGGTAAAATTACGAACCCAACTAAAACTCCGGGTAAAATTACGAACCCAACTAAAACTCCGGGTAAAATTACGAACTCAACTAAAACTCCGGGTAAAATTACGAACCCAACTAAAACTCCGGGTAAAATTACGAACCCAACTAAAAGTCCGGGTAAAAAATACGAACCCAACTAAAAAGTCCGGGTAAAATTACGAACCCAACTAAAACTCCGGGTAAAATTACGAACCCAACTAAAACTCCGGGTAAAATTACGAACCCAACTAAAACTCCGGGTAAAATTACGAACCCAACTAAAACTCCGGGTAAAATTACGAACCCAACTAAAAAGTGCGGGTAAAATTACGAACCCAACTAAAACTCCGGGTAAAAAATAGGAACCAAACAAAAAAGTCCGGGTAACATTTAGAACCCAACTAAAACACCGGGTAAAAATACGAACCCAACTAAAGTTCCGGGTAAAAATACGAACCCAACTAAAACTCCGGTTAAAAAATACGAAGCCAACTAAAACTCCGGGTAAAAATACGAACCCAACTAAAACTCCGGGTAAAAATACGAACCCAACTAAAACTCCGGGTAAAAAGTACGAACCCAACTAAAACTCCGGGTAAAAAATACGAACCCAACTAAAACTCCGGGCAAAAATACTAACCCAACAAAAAAGTCCGGGTAAAAAATACGTACCCAACTAAAACTCCGGGTAAAAATACGAACCCAACTAAAACTCCGGGTAAAAATACGAACCCAACTAAAACTCCGGGTAAAATTACCAACACAACTAAAACTCCGGTTAAAAATACGAACCCAACTAAAACTCCGGGTAAAAAATACGAACCCAACTAAAACTCCGGGTAAAAAATACGAACCCAACTAAAACTCCGGGTAAAATTACGAACCCAACTAAAAGTCCGGGTAAAAAATACGAACCCAACTAAAAAGTCCGGGTAAAGTTACGAACCCAACTAAAACTCCGGGTAAAAAATACGAACCCAACTAAAAAGTCCGGGTAAAATTACGAACCCAAGTAAAACTCCGGGTAAAATTACGAACCCAACTAAAACTCCGGGTAAAATTACGAAACCAACTAAAAGTCCGGGTAAAAAATACGAACCCAACTAAAAAGTCCGGGTAAAATTACGAACCCAACTAAAAGTCCGGGTAAAAAATACGAACCCAACTAAAAAGTCCGGGTAAAATTACGAACCCAAGTGAAACTCCGGGTAAAATTACGAACCCAACTAAAACTCCGGGTAAAATTACGAACCCAACTAAAAGTCCGGGTAAAAAATACGAACCCAACTAAAACTCCGGGCAAAAATACTAACCCAACTAAAAAGTCCGGGTAAAAAATACGAACCCAACTAAAACTCCGGGTAAAAATACGAACCCAACTAAAACTCAGGGTAAAAATACGAACCCAACTAAAACTCCGGGTAAAAAATATGAACCCAACTAAAACTCCGGGTAAAATTACCAACATAACTAAAACTCCGGGTAAAAATACGAACCCAACTAAAACTCCGGGTAAAAAAATACGAACCCAACTAAAACTCCGGGCAAAAATACTAACCCAACTAAAAAGTCCGGGTAAAAAATACGAACCCAACTAAAACTCCGGGTAAAAATACGAACCCAACTAAAACTCCGGGTAAAAATACGAACCCAACTAAAACTCCGGGTAAAAAATACGAACCCAACTAAAACTCCGGCTAAAAATACGAACCCAACTAAAACTCCGGGTAAAAATACGAACCCAACTAAAACTCCGGGTAAAACATACGAACCCAACTAAAACTCCGGCTAAAAAATACGAACCCAACTAAAACTCCGGGCAAAAATACTAACCCAACTAAAAAGTCCGGGTAAAAAATACGAACCCAAGTAAAACTCCGGGTAAAAATACGAACCCAACTAAAACTCCGGGTAAAAATACGAACCCAACTAAAACTGCGGGTAAAAAATACGAACCCAACTAAAACTCCGGGTAAAAAATACGAACCCAACTAAAAAGTCCGGTAAAAAATATGAACCCAACTAAAACTCCGGGTAAAATTACAAACGCAACTAAAAAGTCCGGGTAAAATTACGAACCCAACTAAAACTCCGGGTAAAATTACGAACCCAACTAAAACTCCGGGTAAAAAATACGAACCCAACTAAAAAGTCCGGGTAAAATTACGAACCCAACTAAAACTCCGGGTAAAATTACGAACTCAACTAAAACTCCGGGTAAAATTACGAACACAACTAAAACTCCGGGTAAAATTACGAACCCAACTAAAAGTCCGGGTAAAAAATACGAACCCAACTAAAAAGTCCGGGTAAAATTACGAACCCAACTAAAACTCCGGGTAAAATTACGAACCCAACTAAAACTCCGGGTAAAATTACGAACCCAAGTAAAACTCCGGGTAAAATTACGAACCCAAGTAAAACTCCGGGTAAAATTACGAACCCAACTAAAACTCCGGGTAAAATTACGAACCCAACTAAAACTCCGGGTAAAATTACGAACCCAACTAAAAGTGCGGGTAAAAATACGAACCCAACTAAAAAGTCCGGGTAACTCAAGACTCCGGGTAAAATTACGAACCCAACTAAAACTCCGGGTAAAATTACGAACCCAACTAAAACTCCGGGTAAAATTACGAACCCAACTAAAAGTCCGGGAACAAAATACGAACCCAACTAAAAGGTCCGGGTAAAATTACGAACCCAACTAAAACTCCGGGTAAAATTATGAACCCAACTAAAAGTCCGGGTAAAAAATTCGAACCCAACTAAAAAGTCCGGGTAAAATTACGAACCCAACTAAAACTCCGGGTAAAATTACGAACCCAACTAAAAAGTCCGGGTAAAATTACGAACCCAACTAAAAAGTCCGGGTAAAATTACGAACCCAACTTAAAAGTCCGGGTAAAATTACGAACCCAACTAAAACTCCGGGTAAAATTACGAACTCAACTAAAACTCCGGGTAAAATTACGAACCCAACTAAAACTCCGGGTAAAATTACGAACCCAACTAAAAGTCCGGGTACAAAATACGAACCCAACTAAAAGGTCCGGGTAAAATTACGAACCCAACTAAAACTCCGGGTAAAATTATGAACCCAACTAAAAGTCCGGGTAAAAAATTCGAACCCAACTAAAAAGTCCGGGTAAAATTACGAACCCAACTAAAACTCCGGGTAAAATTACGAACCCAACTAAAAAGTCCGGGTAAAATTACGAACCCAACTAAAACTCCGGGTAAAAGTACGAACTCAACTAAAACTCCGGGTAAAATTACGAACCCAACTAAAACTTCGGGTAAAATTACGAACCCAACTAAAAGTCCGGGTAAAATTACGAACCCAACTAAAACTCCGGGTAAAAGTACGAACTCAACTAAAACTCCGGGTAAAATTACGAACCCAACTAAAACTTCGGGTAAAATTACGAACCCAACTAAAAGTCCGGGTAAAAAATACGAACCCAACTAAAAAGTCCGGGTAAAATTACGAATCCAAAGAAAAAGTCCGGGTAAAATTACTAATCCAACTAAAACTCCGGGTAAAATTACGAACTCAACTAAAACTCCGGGTAAAATTACGAACCCAACTAAAACTCCGGGTAAAATTACGAACCCAACTAAAAGTCCGGGTAAAAAATACGAACCCAACTAAAAAGTCCGGGTAAAATTACGAACCCAACTAAAACTCCGGGTAAAATTACGAACCCAACTAAAACTCCGGGTAAAATTACGAACCCAACTAAAAAGTGCGGGTAAAATTACGAACCCAACTAAAACTCCGGGTAAAAAATACGAACCAAACAAAAAAGTCCGGGTAACATTTAGAACCCAACTAAAACTCCGGGTAAAAAAATACGAACCCAACTAAAACTCCGGGCAAAAATACTAACCCAACTAAAAAGTCCGGGTAAAAAATACGAACCCAACTAAAACTCCGGGTAAAAATACGAACCCAACTAAAGCTCCGGGTAAAATTACGAACCCAACTAAAAGTCCGGGTAAAAATACGAACCCAACTAAAAAATCCGGGTAACTCAAGACTCCGGGTAAAATTACGAACCCAACTAAAACTCCGGGTAAAATTACGAACCCAACTAAAATTCCGGGTAAAATTACAAACCCAACTAAAAGTCCGGGTAAAAAATACGAACCGAACTAAAAAGTCCGGGTAAAATTACGAACCCAACTAAAACTCCGGGTAAAATTACGAACCCAACTAAAACTCCGGATAAAATTACGAACCCAAGTAAAACTCCGGGTAAAATTACGAACCCAAGTAAAACTCCGGGTAAAATTACGAACCCAACTAAAACTCCGGGTAAAATTACGAACCCAACTAAAACTCCGGGTAAAAATACGAACCCAACTAAAACTCCGGGTAAAAATACGAACCCAACTAAAACTCCGGGTAAAAAATACGAACCCAACTAAAACTCCGGCTAAAAATACGAACCCAACTAAAACTCCGGGTAAAAATACGAACCCAACTAAAACTCCGGGTAAAACATACGAACCCAACTAAAACTCCGGCTAAAAAATACGAACCCAACTAAAACTCCGGGCAAAAATACTAACCCAACTAAAAAGTCCGGGTAAAAAATACGAACCCAAGTAAAACTCCGGGTAAAAATACGAACCCAACTAAAACTCCGGGTAAAAATACGAACCCAACTAAAACTGCGGGTAAAAAGTACGAACCCAACTAAAACTCCGGGTAAAAAATACGAACCCAACTAAAAAGTCCGGTAAAAAATATGAACCCAACTAAAACTCCGGGTAAAATTACAAACGCAACTAACAAGTCCGGGTAAAATTACGAACCCAACTAAAACTCCGGGTAAAATTACGAACCCAACTAAAACTCCGGGTAAAAAATACGAACCCAACTAAAAAGTCCGGGTAAAATTACGAACCCAACTAAAACTCCGGGTAAAATTACGAACTCAACTAAAACTCCGGGTAAAATTACGAACACAACTAAAACTCCGGGTAAAATTACGAACCCAACTAAAAGTCCGGGTAAAAAATACGAACCCAACTAAAAAGTCCGGGTAAAATTACGAACCCAACTAAAACTCCGGGTAAAATTACGAACCCAACTAAAACTCCGGGTAAAATTACGAACCCAAGTAAAACTCCGGGTAAAATTACGAACCCAAGTAAAACTCCGGGTAAAATTACGAACCCAACTAAAACTCCGGGTAAAATTACGAATCCAACTAAAACTCCGGGTAAAATTACGAACCCAACTAAAAGTCCGGGTAAAAATACGAACCCAACTAAAAAGTCCGGGTAACTCAAGACTCCGGGTAAAATTACGAACCCAACTAAAACTCCGGGTAAAATTACGAACCCAACTAAAACTCCGGGTAAAATTACGAACCCAACTAAAAGTCCGGGAACAAAATACGAACCCAACTAAAAGGTCCGGGTAAAATTACGAACCCAACTAAAACTCCGGGTAAAATTATGAACCCAACTAAAAGTCCGGGTAAAGAATTCGAACCCAACTAAAAAGTCCGGGTAAAATTACGAACCCAACTAAAACTCCGGGTAAAATTACGAACCCAACTAAAAAGTCCGGGTAAAATTACGAACCCAACTAAAAAGTCCGGGTAAAATTACGAACCCAACTTAAAAGTCCGGGTAAAATTACGAACCCAACTAAAAAACTCCGGGTAAAATTACGAACTCAACTAAAACTCCGGGTAAAATTACGAACCCAACTAAAACTCCGGGTAAAATTACGAACCCAACTAAAAGTCCGGGTACAAAATACGAACCCAACTAAAAGGTCCGGGTAAAATTACGAACCCAACTAAAACTCCGGGTAAAATTATGAACCCAACTAAAAGTCCGGGTAAAAAATTCGAACCCAACTAAAAAGTCCGGGTAAAATTACGAACCCAACTAAAACTCCGGGTAAAATTACGAACCCAACTAAAAAGTCCGGGTAAAATTACGAACCCAACTAAAAAGTCCGGGTAAAATTACGAACCCAACTTAAAAGTCCGGGTAAAATTACGAACCCAACTAAAACTCCGGGTAAAAGTACGAACTCAACTAAAACTCCGGGTAAAATTACGAACCCAACTAAAACTTCGGGTAAAATTACGAACCCAACTAAAAGTCCGGTTAAAAAATACGAACCCAACTAAAAAGTCCGGGTAAAATTACGAACCCAAAGAAAAAGTCCGGGTAAAATTACTAATCCAACTAAAACTCCGGGTAAAATTACGAACTCAACTAAAACTCCGGGTAAAATTACGAACCCAACTAAAACTCCGGGTAAAATTACGAACCCAACTAAAAGTCCGGGTAAAAAATACGAACCCAACTAAAAAGTCCGGGTAAAATTACGAACCCAACTAAAACTCCGGGTAAAATTACGAACCCAACTAAAACTCCGGGTAAAATTACGAACCCAACTAAAAAGTGCGGGTAAAATTACGAACCCAACTAAAACTCCGGGTAAAAAATACGAACCAAACAAAAAAGTCCGGGTAACATTTAGAACCCAACTAAAACTCCGGGTAAAAAAATACGAACCCAACTAAAACTCCGGGCAAAAATACTAACCCAACTAAAAAGTCCGGGTAAAAAATACGAACCCAACTAAAAGTCCGGGTAAAAAATACGAACCCAACTAAAAAGTCCGGGTAAAATTACGAACCCAACTAAAACTCCGGGTAAAATTACGAACCCAACTAAAACTCCGGGTAAAATTACGAACCCAACTAAAAAGTGCGGGTAAAATTACGAACCCAACTAAAACTCCGGGTAAAAAATACGAACCAAACAAAAAAGTCCGGGTAACATTTAGAACCCAACTAAAACTCCGGGTAAAAAAATACGAACCCAACTAAAACTCCGGGCAAAAATACTAACCCAACTAAAAAGTCCGGGTAAAAAATACGAACCCAACTAAAACTCCGGGTAAAAATACGAACCCAACTAAAGCTCCGGGTAAAATAACGAACCCAACTAAAAGTCCGGGTAAAAATACGAACCCAACTAAAAAATCCGGGTAACTCAAGACTCCGGGTAAAATTACGAACCCAACTAAAACTCCGGGTAAAATTACGAACCCAACTAAAATTCCGGGTAAAATTACAAACCCAACTAAAAGTCCGGGTAAAAAATACGAACCCAACTAAAAAGTCCGGGTAAAATTACGAACCCAACTAAAACTCCGGGTAAAATTACGAACCCAACTAAAACTCCGGATAAAATTACGAACCCAAGTAAAACTCCGGGTAAAATTACGAACCCAAGTAAAACTCCGGGTAAAATTACGAACCCAACTAAAACTCCGGGTAAAATTACGAACCCAACTAAAACTCCGGGTAAAAATACGAACCCAACTAAAACTCCGGGTAAAAATACGAACCCAACTAAAACTCCGGGTAAAAAATACGAACCCAACTAAAACTCCGGCTAAAAATACGAACCCAACTAAAACTCCGGGTAAAAATACGAACCCAACTAAAACTCCGGGTAAAACATACGAACCCAACTAAAACTCCGGCTAAAAAATACGAACCCAACTAAAACTCCGGGCAAAAATACTAACCCAACTAAAAAGTCCGGGTAAAAAATACGAACCCAAGTAAAACTCCGGGTAAAAATACGAACCCAACTAAAACTCCGGGTAAAAATACGAACCCAACTAAAACTGCGGGTAAAAAATACGAACCCAACTAAAACTCCGGGTAAAAAATACGAACCCAACTAAAAAGTCCGGTAAAAAATATGAACCCAACTAAAACTCCGGGTAAAATTACAAACGCAACTAAAAAGTCCGGGTAAAATTACGAACCCAACTAAAACTCCGGGTAAAATTACGAACCCAACTAAAACTCCGGGTAAAAAATACGAACCCAACTAAAAAGTCCGGGTAAAATTACGAACCCAACTAAAACTCCGGGTAAAATTACGAACTCAACTAAAACTCCGGGTAAAATTACAAACACAACTAAAACTCCGGGTAAAATTACGAACCCAACTAAAAGTCCGGGTAAAAAATACGAACCCAACTAAAAAGTCCGGGTAAAATTACGAACCCAACTAAAACTCCGGGTAAAATTACGAACCCAACTAAAACTCCGGGTAAAATTACGAACCCAAGTAAAACTCCGGGTAAAATTACGAACCCAAGTAAAACTCCGGGTAAAATTACGAACCCAACTAAAACTCTGGGTAAAATTACGAACCCAACTAAAACTCCGGGTAAAATTACGAACCCAACTAAAAGTCCGGGTAAAAATACGAACCCAACTAAAAAGTCCGGGTAACTCAAGACTCCGGGTAAAATTACGAACCCAACTAAAACTCCGGGTAAAATTACGAACCCAACTAAAACTCCGGGTAAAATTACGAACCCAACTAAAAGTCCGGGAACAAAATACGAACCCAACTAAAAGGTCCGGGTAAAATTACGAACCCAACTAAAACTCCGGGTAAAATTATGAACCCAACTAAAAGTCCGGGTAAAAAATTCGAACCCAACTAAAAAGTCCGGGTAAAATTACGAACCCAACTAAAACTCCGGGTAAAATTACGAACCCAACTAAAAAGTCCGGGTAAAATTACGAACCCAACTAAAAAGTCCGGGTAAAATTACGAACCCAACTTAAAAGTCCGGGTAAAATTACGAACCCAACTAAAACTCCGGGTAAAATTACGAACTCAACTAAAACTCCGGGTAAATTACGAACCCAACTAAAACTCCGGGTAAATTACGAACCCAACTAAAAGTCCGGGTACAAAATACGAACCCAACTAAAAGGTCCGGGTAAATTACGAACCCAACTAAAACTCCGGGTAAAATTATGAACCCAACTGAAAGTCCGGGTAAAAAATTCGAACCCAACTAAAAAGTCCGGGTAAAATTACGAACCCAACTAAAACTCCGGGTAAAATTACGAACCCAACTAAAAAGTCCGGGTAAAATTACGAACCCAACTAAAAAGTCCGGGTAAAATTACGAACCCAACTTAAAAGTCCGGGTAAAATTACGAACCCAACTAAAACTCCGGGTAAAAGTACGAACTCAACTAAAACTCCGGGTAAAATTACGAACCCAACTAAAACTTCGGTAAAATTACGAACCCAACTAAAAGTCCGGGTAAAAAATACGAACCCAACTAAAAGTCCGGGTAAAATTACGAACCCAAAGAAAAAGTCCGGGTAAAATTACTAATCCAACTAAAACTCCGGGTAAAATTACGAACTCAACTAAAACTCCGGTAAAATTACGAACCCAACTAAAACTCCGGGTAAAATTACGAACCCAACTAAAAGTCCGGGTAAAAAAATACGAACCCAACTAAAAAGTCGGGTAAAATTACGAACCCAACTAAAACTCCGGGTAAAATTACGAACCCAACTAAAACTCCGGGTAAAATTACGAACCCAACTAAAAAGTGCGGGTAAAATTACGAACCCAACTAAAACTCCGGGTAAAAAATACGAACCAAACAAAAAAGTCCGGGTAACATTTAGAACCCAACTAAAACTCCGGTAAAAAAATACGAACCCAACTAAAACTCCGGGCAAAAATACTAACCCAACTAAAAAGTCCGGGTAAAAAATACGAACCCAACTAAAACTCCGGTAAAAATACGAACCCAACTAAAGCTCCGGGTAAAATTACGAACCCAACTAAAAGTCCGGGTAAAAAATACGAACCCAACTAAAAAATCCGGGTAACTCAAGACTCCGGGTAAAATTACGAACCCAACTAAAACTCCGGGTAAAATTACGACCCAACTAAAATTCCGGGTAAAATTACAAACCCAACTAAAAGTCCGGGTAAAAAATACGAACCCAACTAAAAAGTCCGGGTAAAATTACGAACCCAACTAAAACTCCGGGTAAAATTACGAACCCAACTAAAACTCCGGATAAAATTACGAACCCAAGTAAAACTCCGGGTAAAATTACGAACCCAAGTAAAACTCCGGGTAAAATTACGAACCCAACTAAAACTCCGGGTAAAATTACGAACCCAACTAAAACTCCGGGTAAAATTACGAACTCAACTAAAAGTCCGGTAAAAAATACGAACCCAACTAAAAAGTCCGGGTAAAATTACGAACCCAACTAAAACTCCGGGTAAAATTACGACCCAACTAAAAAGCCCGGTAAAATTACGAACCCAACTAAAAGTCCGGGTAAAATTACGAACCCAACTTAAAAGTCCGGGTAAATTACGAACCCAACTAAAACTCCGGGTAAAATTACGAACTCAACTAAATCTCCGGGGAAAATTACGAACCCAACTAAAACTCCGGGTAAAATTACGAACCCAACTAAAAGGTCCGGGTAAAAAATACGAACCCAACTAAAAAGTCCGGGGTAAATTACGAACCCAACTAAAACTCCGGGCAAAATTACGAACCCAACTAAAACTCCGGGTAAAATTACGAACCCAACTAAAAGTCCGGGTAAAAATACGAACCCAACTAAAAAGTCCGGGTAACTCAAGACTCCGGGTAAAATTACGAACCCAACTAAAACTCCGGGTAAAATTACGAACCCAACTAAAACTCCGGGTAAAATTACGAACCCAACTAAAAGTCCGGGAACAAAATACGAACCCAACTAAAAGGTCCGGGTAAAATTACGAACCCAACTAAAACTCCGGGTAAAATTATGAACCCAACTAAAAGTCCGGGGTAAAAATTCGAACCCAACTAAAAAGTCCGGGTAAAATTACGAACCCAACTAAAACTCCGGGTAAAATTACGAACCCAACTAAAAGTCCGGGTAAAATTACGAACCCAACTAAAAAGTCAGGGTAAAATTACGAACCCAACTTAAAGTCCGGGTAAAATTACGAACCCAACTAAACTTCCGGGTAAAATTACGAACTCAACTAAAACTCCGGGTAAAATTACGAACCCAACTAAAACTCCGGGTAAAATTACGAACCCAACTAAAAGTCCGGGTACAAAATACGAACCCAACTAAAAGGTCCGGGTAAAATTACGAACCCAAGTAAAACTCCGGGTAAAATTACGAACCCAACTAAAACTCCGGGTAAAATTACGAACCCAACTAAAAGTCCGGGTAAAATTACGAACCCAACTAAAGTCCGGGTGAAAAATACGAACCCAACTAAAAAGTCCGGGTAAAATTACGAACCCAAGTAAACTCCGGGTAAAATTACGAACCCAACTAAAACTCCTGGTAAAATTACGAACCCAACTAAAACTCCGGGTAAAATTACGAACACAAGTAAAACTCCGGGTAAAATTACGAACCCACTAAAAAGTGCGGGTAAAATTACGAACCCAACTAAAACTCCGGGTAAAAAATACGAACCAAACAAAAAAGTCCGGGTAACATTTAGAACCCAACTAAACTCCGGGTAAAAAAATACGAACCCAACTAAAACTCCGGGCAAAATTACGAACCCAACTAAAATTCCGGGTAAAATTACAAACCCAACTAAAAGTCCGGGTAAAAAATACGAACCCAACTAAAAAGTCCGGGTAAAAATTACGAACCCAACTAAAACTCCGGTAAAATTACGAACCCAACTAAAACTCCGGATAAAATTACGAACCCAAGTAAAACTCCGGGTAAAATTACGAACCCAACTAAAACTCCGGGTAAAATTACGAACCCAACTAAAAGTCCGGGTAAAAAATACGAACCCAACTAAAAAGTTCGGGTAAAATTACGAACCCAACTAAAACTCCGGGTAAAATTACGAACCCAACTAAAAAGTCCGGTAAAATTACGAACCCAACTAAAAAGTCCGGGTAAAATTACGAACCCAACTTAAAGTCCGGGTAAAATTACGAACCCAACTAAAACTCCGGGTAAAATTACGAACTCAACTAAATCTCCGGGTAAAATTACGAACCCAACTAAAACTCCGGGTAAAATTACGAACCCAACTAAAAGTCCGGGTAAAAAATACGAACCCAACTAAAAGTCCGGGTAAAATTACGAACCCAACTAAAACTCCGGGCAAAATTACGAACCCAACTAAAACTCCGGGTAAAATTACGAACCCAAGTAAAACTCCGGGTAAAATTACGAACCCAAGTAAAACTCCGGGTAAAATTACGAACCCAACTAAAACTCCGGGTAAAATTACGAACCCAACTAAAACTCCGGGTAAAATTACGAACCCAACTAAAGTCCGGGTGAAAAATACGAACCCAACTAAAAAGTCCGGGTAAAATTACGAACCCAAGTAAAACTCCGGGTAAATTACGAACCCAACTAAAACTCCGGGTAAAATTACGAACCCAACTAAACTCCGGGTAAAATTACGAACACAAGTAAAACTCCGGTAAATTACGAACCCAACTAAAAAGTGCGGGTAAAATTACGAACCCAACTAAAACTCCGGGTAAAAAATACGAACCAAACAAAAAAGTCCGGGTAACATTTAGAACCCAACCTAAAACTCCGGGTAAAAAAATACGAACCCAACTAAAACTCCGGCAAAATACTAACCCAACTAAAAAGTCCGGTAAAAAATACGAACCCAACTAAAACTCCGGGTAAAAATACGAACCCAACTAAAGCTCCGGGTAAAATTACGAACCCAACTAAAACTCCGGCAAAATTACGAACCCAACTAAAATTCCGGGTAAAATTACAAACCCAACTAAAAGTCCGGGTAAAAAATACGAACCCAACTAAAAGTCCGGGTAAAATTACGAACCCAACTAAAACTCCGGGTAAAATTACGAACCCAACTAAAACTCCGGATAAAATTACGAACCCAAGTAAAACTCCGGGTAAAATTACGAACCCAAGTAAAACTCCGGGTAAAATTACGAACCCAACTAAACTCCGGGTAAAATTACGAACCCAACTAAAACTCCGGGTAAAATTACGAACCCAACTAAAAGTCCGGGTAAAAAATACGAAACCAACTAAAAAGTTCGGGTAAAATTACGAACCCAACTAAAACTCCGGGTAAAATTACGAACCCAACTAAAAAGTCCGGTAAAATTACGAACCCAACTAAAAAGTCCGGGTAAAATTACGAACCCACTTAAAAGTCCGGGTAAAATTACGAACCCAACTAAAAACTCCGGTAAAAATTACGAACTCAACTAAATCTCCGGGTAAAATTATGAACCCAACTAAAACTCCGGTAAAATTACGAACCCAACTAAAACTCCGGGTAAAATTACGAACCCAACTAAAAAGTGCGGGTAAAATTACGAACCCACTAAAAAGTCCGGGTAAAATTACGAACCCAACTAAAACTCCGGGTAAAATTACGAACCCAACTAAAACTCCGGTAAAGTTACGAACCCAAGTAAAACTCCGGGTAAAATTACGAACCCAAGTAAAACTCGGGTAAAATTACGAACCCAACTAAAACTCCGGGTAAAATTACGAACCCAACTAAAACTCCGGTAAAATTACGAACCCAACTAAAACTCCGGGTAAAATTACGAACCCAACTAAAACTCCGGGTAAAATTACGAACCCAACTAAAAAGTGCGGGTAAAATTACGAACCCAACTAAAACTACGGGTAAAAAAATACGAACCCAACTAAAACTCCGGGCAAAAATACTAACCCAACTAAAAAGTCCGGGTAAAAAATACGAACCCAACTAAAACTCCGGGTAAAAATACGAACCCAACTTGTAACGAATTACCGCTAATTCGTCTATGTAAATAATCATATTTAGGATAAGTAGCGTTTGTAAATTGTTTAGAATACTTATTTTTATTATTTACGTTTAGTTCTTATACTGTAGAAATTCGCGAGTATGTTGACCCGTCTGAAAGCTGTTATCGAACCTGTCCTATCGATGGTGGGGAGGAACCAGTCCTCGCATTTCTGTATAAAAGCATCCCCGCGATAGCTGGGAAGGGAGACTTGTCCAGAACGGCCCCGTGCGCTGACGCTGGCAAGTACTCCCTCCCGACTCGCTAATCGAACGGCCCCGTAGGCTGGACTTAGCGAGTGAGGAAAAAAACTTCCGCACCGTACCCGTATATTCCCGACTGGGAAACCGCAACCCGTATATGTTAGATTTTTTTTTCCCACTGAAGACGATTTGTGTTGTGTATTACATTGAAATAAATTTGATCTTCTACGTTATACCAGCATTTGATTTATTTCGTTTTAGTTTAGTTGAATCCTAATATTAGAGCTACCTAATACAGGGAATAATATCTCCGGATATTTTATTATGTGATTGGTGCTTAGTACAAAGAAAGCACGTTACATAATTGGCGCCCGAGCAGGGACTAATTAAAATTATGGCTAACCAACGATCCATGATGTCGAATTCCGAAACCAGCTCGTCAACGTCCTGAAAACGCACGGCTCCGTCTGGCACATTGTACGAGTGATGGAAGCGATATTCGATTTTGAGAAGAAGAAGATCGTGATCGAGAGTGAGTCTCAGACAAATATCGCCGATGATTTGGCCGTTACTGAGATTCTCTTGGAATTCGC
This sequence comes from Melinopterus prodromus, assembly GCA_964023965.1. Taxonomy (NCBI): domain Eukaryota; kingdom Metazoa; phylum Arthropoda; class Insecta; order Coleoptera; family Scarabaeidae; genus Melinopterus; species Melinopterus prodromus. The sequence continues at coordinate 63,874 of CAXIES010000336.1, forward strand.
GAAACCCGATGAACTTGCTGGTGAGAATTTCTTCTCCAAACTGGCTCCGATGTTCAAAGAACAAGCTACTGAGAATTTCTTCTCCAAACTGGCTCCGATGTTCAAAGAACAAGCTACCGAGAATTTCTTTTCTAAACTGGCTCCGATGTTCAAAGAACAAGCTACGGATAATTTCTTCTCCAAACTGGCTCCGATGTTCAAAGAACAAGCTACCGAGAATTTCTTCTCCAAACTGGCTCCGACGTTCGATGAACATTGCCAAGGATGTCTTTTCTCAAAACTGGCTACGAAGTTCAAAAGCTCTTTTCAAAATCATCCAGGTTTTATCGCTTTCTGTTGCTTGTTACAGCCGCCTGTCAGACGTAAACCAGTCAAATCGCGTACCGAATCACCGCCGAAGAAGAAGTGACCTGTTATCAGGATGGTTCTATCAAACCGCCGATTCCTGGAGCTGTTCGTGGATTCTCCGTACCGAAGGCGATACCTTTACAGCTGACATCGACCAGTAACACCGCCCCGGATACAACGACGCCGTCGGCCTACGACGAGGAAGTATTGGGCGAACGGGATGGTGTTCGAATCAACCCCGTCAACTTTCAACCACGACCGTGAAGTCCCCTAGTGTTGTGCAGTGTTTCCCCGCGAAAATGACGCTTCCCGTGTTTGTGTAGGTATAATGCCGACGTAACCGTCCATCCTCGAAGTGGGGATGGTGTAACGAATTACCGCTAATTCGTCTATGTAAATAATCATATTAGGATAAGTAGCGTTTGTAAATTGTTTAGAATACTTATTTTTATTATTTACGTTTAGTTCTTATACTGTAGAAATTCGCGAGTATGTTGACCCGTCTGAAAGCTGTTATCGAACCTGTCCTATCGATGGTGGGGGAGGAACCAGTCCTCGCATTTCTGTATAAAAGCATCCCCGCGATAGCTGGGGAGGGAGTACTTGTCCAG
>CAXIES010000337.1:0-54743 GCA_964023965.1 Melinopterus prodromus
TTAGTTGGTTCGTAATTTACCCGGAGTTTAGTTGGGTTCGTAATTTTACCCGGAGTTTTAGTTGAGTTCGTAATTTTACCCGGAGTTTTAGTTGGGTTCGTAATCTTACCCGGACTTTTTAGTTGGGTTCGAATTTTTACCCGGACTTTTAGTTGGGTTCATAATTTTACCCGGAGTTTTAGTTGGGTTCGTAATTTTACACCGGACCTTTTAGTTGGGTTCGTATTTTGTACCGGACTTTTAGTTGGGTTCGTAATTTTACCCGGAGTTTTAGTTGGGTTCGTAATTTTACCGGAGTTTTAGTTGGGTTCGTAATTTTACCCGAGTCTTGAGTTACCCGGACTTTTAGTTGGGTTCGTATTTTTACCCGGACTTTTAGTTGGATTCGTAATTTTACCCGGAGTTTTAGTTGGGTTCGTAATTTTACCCGGAGTTTTAGTTAGGGTTCGTATTTTTACCCGGAGTTTTACTTGGGTTCGTAATTTTACCCGGAGTTTTACTTGGGTTCGTAATTTTACCCGGAGTTTTAGTTGGTTCGTAATTTTACCCGGAGTTTTAGTTGGGTTCGTAATTTTACCCGGACTTTTTAGTTGGGTTCGTATTTTTACCGGAGTTTTAGTTGGGTTCGTAATTTTACCCGGAGTTTTAGTTGGGTTCGTAATTTTACCCGGACTTTTTAGTTGGGTTCGTATTTTTTACCCGGACTTTTAGTTGGGTTCGTAATTTTACCCGGAGTTTTAGTTGGGTTCGTATTTTTTACCCGGAGTTTTAGTTGGGTTCGTATTTTTTACCCGGAGTTTTAGTTGGGTTCGTATTTTTACCGGAGTTTTAGTTGTGTTGGTAATTTTACCGGAGTTTTAGTTGGGTTCATATTTTTTACCGGACTTTTTAGTTGGGTTCGTATTTTTACCCGGAGTTTTAGTTGGGTTCGTATTTTTACCCGAGTTTTAGTTGGGTTCGTATTTTTACCCGGAGTTTAGTTGGGTTCGTATTTTTACCCGGAGTTTTAGTTGGGTTCGTATTTTTACCCGGACTTTTTAGTTGGGTTAGTATTTTTGCCCGGAGTTTTAGTTGGGTTCGTATTTTTTACCCGGAGTTTTAGTTGGGTTCGTATTTTTTAACCGGAGTTTTAGTTGGGTTCGTATTTTTACCCGGAGTTTTAGTTGTGTTGGTAATTTTACCGGAGTTTTAGTTGGGTTCATATTTTTTACCGGACTTTTTAGTTGGGTTCATATTTTTACCATACTTTTTAGTTGGGTTCGTATTTTTTACCCGGAGTTTTAGTTGGGTTCGTATTTTTTACCCGGAGTTTTAGTTGGGTTCGTATTTTTACCCGGAGTTTTAGTTGGGTTCGTATTTTTTACCCGGACTTTTTAGTTGGGTTAGTATTTTTGCCCGGAGTTTTAGTTGGGTTCGTATTTTTTAGCCGGAGTTTTAGTTGGGTTCGTATTTTTTACCCGGAGTTTTAGTTGGGTTCGTATTTTTACCCGGAGTTTTAGTTGGGTTCGTATTTTTACCCGGAGTTTTAGTTGGGTTCGTATTTTTTACCCGGAGTTTTAGTTGGGTTCGTATTTTTACCCGGAGTTTTAGTTGGGTTCGTAATTTTACCCGGACTTTTTAGTTTGGTTAGTATTTTTGCACGGAGTTTTAGTTGGGTTCGTATTTTTTAGCCGGAGTTTTAGTTGGGTTCGTATTTTTACCGTAGTTTTAGTTGGGTTCGTATTTTTACCCGGAGTTTTAGTTGGGTTCGTATTTTTACCCGGAGTTTTAGTTGGGTTCGTATTTTTTACCCGGAGTTTTAGTTGGGTTCGTATTTTACCCGGAGTTTTAGTTGGGTGCGTATTTTTACCCGGAGTTTTAGTTGGGTTCGTATTTTTTACCCGGACTTTTTAGTTGGGTTAGTATTTTTGCCCGGAGTTTTAGTTGGGTTCGTATTTTTTACCCAGAGTTTTAGTTGGGTTCTAAATGTTACCCGGACTTTTTTGTTGGTTCGCATTTTTTACCCGGAGTTTTAGTTGGGTTCGTAATTTTACCCGGACTTTTTAGTTGGGTTCGTAATTTTACCCGGAGTTTTAGTTGGGTTCGTAATTTTACCCCGAGTTTTAGTTGGGTTCGTAATTTTACCCGGAGTTTTAGTTGGGTTCGTAATTTTACCCGGAGTTTTAGTTGGGTTCGTATTTTACCGGAGTTTTAGTTGGGTTCGTAATTTTACCCGGACTTTTTAGTTCTGTTGGTAATTTTACCCGGAGTTTTAGTTGGGTTCATATTTTTTACCATGACTTTTTAGTTGGGTTCGTATTTTTTACCCGGAGTTTTAGTTGGGTTCGTATTTTTTACCCGGAGTTTTAGTTGGGTTCGTATTTTTACCGGAGTTTTAGTTGGGTTCGTATTTTTTACCCGGACTTTTTAGTTGGGTTAGTATTTTTGCCCGGAGTTTTAGTTGGGTTCGTATTTTTAGCCGGAGTTTAGTGGGTCGTTTTACCGTTTAGTGTTCTTTTACCCGGAGTTTAGTTGGGTTCGTATTTTTACCCGGAGTTTTAGTTGGGTTCGTATTTTTTACCCGGAGTTTTAGTTGGGTTCGTATTTTTACCCGGAGTTTTAGTTGGGTTCGTAATTTTACCGGACTTTTTAGTTGGGTTCGAATTTTTTACCCGGACTTTTAGTTGGGTTCATAATTTTACCCGGAGTTTTAGTTGGGTTCGTAATTTTACCCGGACTTTTTAGTGGGTTCGTATTTTTTACCCGGACTTTTAGTTGGGTTCGTAATTTTACCCGGAGTTTTAGTTGGGTTCGTAATTTTACCCGGAGTTTTAGTTGGGTTCGTAATTTTACCCGGAGTCTTGAGTTAATAGTTGGGTTCGTATTTTTACCCGGACTTTTAGTTGGGTTCGTAATTTTACCCGGAGTTTAGTTGGGTTCGTAATTTTACCCGGAGTTTTAGTTGGGTTCGTAATTTTACCCGGAGTTTTACTTGGGTTCGTAATTTTACCCGGAGTTTTACTTAGGTTCGTAATTTTACCCGGAGTTTTAGTTGGGTTCGTAATTTTACCCGGAGTTTTAGTTGAGTTCGTAATTTTACCCGGAGTTTTAGTTGAGTTCGTAATTTTACCCGGACTTTTTAGTTGGGTTCGTAATTTTACCCGGACTTTTTAGTTGGGTTCGTATTTTTACCCGGACTTTTAGTTGGGTTCGTAATTTTACCCGGAGTTTTAGTTGGGTTCGTATTTTTTACCCCGGAGTTTTAGTTGGGTTCGTATTTTTTACCGGAGTTTTAGTTGGGTTCGTATTTTTACCCGGAGTTTTAGTTGTGTTGGTAATTTTTACCCGGAGTTTTAGTTGGGTTCATATTTTTTACCGGACTTTTTAGTTGGGTTCGTATTTTTTACCCGGAGTTTTAGTTGGGTTCGTATTTTGTACCCGGACTTTTAGTTGGGTTCGTAATTTTACCCGGAGTTTTAGTTGGGTTCGTAATTTTACCGGAGTTTTAGTTGGGTTCGTAATTTTACCCGGAGTATTGAGTTACCCGGATTTTTTAGTTGGGTTCGTCATTTTACCCGGACTTTTAGTTGGGTTCGTAATTTTACCCGGAGCTTTAGTTGGGTTCGTATTTTTACCCGGACTTTTAGTTGGGTTCGTATTTTTTACCCGGACTTTTAGTTGGGTTCGTAATTTTACCCGGAGTTTTAGTTGGGTTCGTAATTTTACCCGGAGTTTTAGTTGAGTTCGTAATTTTACCCGGAGTTTTAGTTGGGTTAGTAATTTTACCCGGACTTTTTATTTGGGTTCGTAATTTTACCCGGACTTTTTAGTTGGGTTCGTAATTTTACCCGGAGTTTTAGTTGGGTTCGTAATTTTACCCGGAGTTTTACTTGGGTTCGTAATTTTACCCGGACTTTTTAGTTGGGTTCGTATTTTTTACACGTACTTTTAGTTGGGTTCGTAATTTTACCCGGAGTTTTAGTTGGGTTCGTAATTTTACCCGGAGTTTTAGTTGGGTTCGTAATTTTACCCGGAGTTTTACTTGGGTTCGTAATTTTACCCGGAGTTTTACTTGGGTTCGTAATTTTACCCGGAGTTTTAGTTGGGTTCGTAATTTTACCCGGAGTTTTAGTTGGGTTCGTAATTTTACCCGGACCTTTTAGTTGGGTTCGTATTTTTTACCCGGACTTTTAGTTGGGTTCGTAATTTTACCCGGAGTTTTAGTTGGGTTCGTAATTTTACCCGGAGTATTGAGTTACCCGGATTTTTTAGTTGGGTTCGTCATTTTACCCGGACTTTTAGTTGGGTTCGTAATTTTACCCGGAGCTTTAGTTGGGTTCGTATTTTTACCCGGACTTTTAGTTGGGTTCGTATTTTTTACCCGGACTTTTAGTTGGGTTCGTAATTTTACCCGGAGTTTTAGTTGGGTTCGTAATTTTACCCGGAGTTTTAGTTGAGTTCGTAATTTTACCCGGAGTTTTAGTTGGGTTAGTAATTTTACCCGGACTTTTTATTTGGGTTCGTAATTTTACCCGGACTTTTTAGTTGGGTTCGTAATTTTACCCGGAGTTTTAGTTGGGTTCGTAATTTTACCCGGAGTTTTACTTGGGTTCGTAATTTTACCCGGACTTTTTAGTTGGGTTCGTATTTTTTACACGTACTTTTAGTTGGGTTCGTAATTTTACCCGGAGTTTTAGTTGGGTTCGTAATTTTACCCGGAGTTTTAGTTGGGTTCGTAATTTTACCCGGAGTTTTACTTGGGTTCGTAATTTTACCCGGAGTTTTACTTGGGTTCGTAATTTTACCCGGAGTTTTAGTTGGGTTCGTAATTTTACCCGGAGTTTTAGTTGGGTTCGTAATTTTACCCGGACCTTTTAGTTGGGTTCGTATTTTTTACCCGGACTTTTAGTTGGGTTCGTAATTTTACCCGGAGTTTTAGTTGGGTTCGTAATTTTACCCGGAGTTTTAGTTGAGTTCGTAATTTTACCCGGAGTTTTAGTTGGGTTCGTAATCTTACCCGGACTTTTTAGTTGGGTTCGAATTTTTTACCCGGACTTTTAGTTGGGTTCATAATTTTACCCGGAGTTTTAGTTGGGTTCGTAATTTTACCCGGACCTTTTAGTTGGGTTCGTATTTTGTACCCGGACTTTTAGTTGGGTTCGTAATTTTACCCGGAGTTTTAGTTGGGTTCGTAATTTTACCCGGAGTTTTAGTTGGGTTCGTAATTTTACCCGGAGTCTTGAGTTACCCGGACTTTTTAGTTGGGTTCGTATTTTTACCCGGACTTTTAGTTGGATTCGTAATTTTACCCGGAGTTTTAGTTGGGTTCGTAATTTTACCCGGAGTTTTAGTTAGGTTCGTAATTTTACCCGGAGTTTTACTTGGGTTCGTAATTTTACCCGGAGTTTTACTTGGGTTCGTAATTTTACCCGGAGTTTTAGTTGGGTTCGTAATTTTACCCGGAGTTTTAGTTGGGTTCGTAATTTTACCCGGACTTTTTAGTTGGGTTCGTATTTTTTACCCGGAGTTTTAGTTGGGTTCGTAATTTTACCCGGAGTTTTAGTTGGGTTCGTAATTTTACCCGGACTTTTTAGTTGGGTTCGTATTTTTTACCCGGACTTTTAGTTGGGTTCGTAATTTTACCCGGAGTTTTAGTTGGGTTCGTATTTTTTACCCGGAGTTTTAGTTGGGTTCGTATTTTTTACCCGGAGTTTTAGTTGGGTTCGTATTTTTACCCGGAGTTTTAGTTGTGTTGGTAATTTTACCCGGAGTTTTAGTTGGGTTCATATTTTTTACCGGACTTTTTAGTTGGGTTCGTATTTTTACCCGGAGTTTTAGTTGGGTTCGTATTTTTTACCCGGAGTTTTAGTTGGGTTCGTATTTTTACCCGGAGTTTTAGTTGGGTTCGTATTTTTACCCGGAGTTTTAGTTGGGTTCGTATTTTTTACCCGGACTTTTTAGTTGGGTTAGTATTTTTGCCCGGAGTTTTAGTTGGGTTCGTATTTTTTACCCGGAGTTTTAGTTGGGTTCGTATTTTTTACCCGGAGTTTTAGTTGGGTTCGTATTTTTACCCGGAGTTTTAGTTGTGTTGGTAATTTTACCCGGAGTTTTAGTTGGGTTCATATTTTTTACCGGACTTTTTAGTTGGGTTCATATTTTTTACCATACTTTTTAGTTGGGTTCGTATTTTTTACCCGGAGTTTTAGTTGGGTTCGTATTTTTTACCCGGAGTTTTAGTTGGGTTCGTATTTTTACCCGGAGTTTTAGTTGGGTTCGTATTTTTTACCCGGACTTTTTAGTTGGGTTAGTATTTTTGCCCGGAGTTTTAGTTGGGTTCGTATTTTTTAGCCGGAGTTTTAGTTGGGTTCGTATTTTTTACCCGGAGTTTTAGTTGGGTTCGTATTTTTACCCGGAGTTTTAGTTGGGTTCGTATTTTTACCCGGAGTTTTAGTTGGGTTCGTATTTTTTACCCGGAGTTTTAGTTGGGTTCGTATTTTTACCCGGAGTTTTAGTTGGGTTCGTAATTTTACCCGGACTTTTTAGTTTGGTTAGTATTTTTGCACGGAGTTTTAGTTGGGTTCGTATTTTTTAGCCGGAGTTTTAGTTGGGTTCGTATTTTTTACCCGTAGTTTTAGTTGGGTTCGTATTTTTACCCGGAGTTTTAGTTGGGTTCGTATTTTTACCCGGAGTTTTAGTTGGGTTCGTATTTTTTACCCGGAGTTTTAGTTGGGTTCGTATTTTTACCCGGAGTTTTAGTTGGGTGCGTATTTTTACCCGGAGTTTTAGTTGGGTTCGTATTTTTTACCCGGACTTTTTAGTTGGGTTAGTATTTTTGCCCGGAGTTTTAGTTGGGTTCGTATTTTTTTACCCAGAGTTTTAGTTGGGTTCTAAATGTTACCCGGACTTTTTTGTTTGGTTCGCATTTTTTACCCGGAGTTTTAGTTGGGTTCGTAATTTTACCCGGACTTTTTAGTTGGGTTCGTAATTTTACCCGGAGTTTTAGTTGGGTTCGTAATTTTACCCCGAGTTTTAGTTGGGTTCGTAATTTTACCCGGAGTTTTAGTTGGGTTCGTAATTTTACCCGGAGTTTTAGTTGGGTTCGTAATTTTACCCGGAGTTTTAGTTGGGTTCGTAATTTTACCCGGACTTTTTAGTTCTGTTGGTAATTTTACCCGGAGTTTTAGTTGGGTTCATATTTTTTACCATACTTTTTAGTTGGGTTCGTATTTTTTACCCGGAGTTTTAGTTGGGTTCGTATTTTTTACCCGGAGTTTTAGTTGGGTTCGTATTTTTACCCGGAGTTTTAGTTGGGTTCGTATTTTTTACCCGGACTTTTTAGTTGGGTTAGTATTTTTGCCCGGAGTTTTAGTTGGGTTCGTATTTTTTAGCCGGAGTTTTAGTGGGGTTCGTATTTTTTACCCGGGGTTTTAGTTGGGTTCGTATTTTTACCCGGAGTTTTAGTTGGGTTCGTATTTTTACCCGGAGTTTTAGTTGGGTTCGTATTTTTTACCCGGAGTTTTAGTTGGGTTCGTATTTTTACCCGGAGTTTTAGTTGGGTTCGTAATTTTACCCGGACTTTTTAGTTGGGTTCGAATTTTTTACCCGGACTTTTAGTTGGGTTCATAATTTTACCCGGAGTTTTAGTTGGGTTCGTAATTTTACCCGGACTTTTTAGTTGGGTTCGTATTTTTTACCCGGACTTTTAGTTGGGTTCGTAATTTTACCCGGAGTTTTAGTTGGGTTCGTAATTTTACCCGGAGTTTTAGTTGGGTTCGTAATTTTACCCGGAGTCTTGAGTTAATAGTTGGGTTCGTATTTTTACCCGGACTTTTAGTTGGGTTCGTAATTTTACCCGGAGTTTTAGTTGGGTTCGTAATTTTACCCGGAGTTTTAGTTGGGTTCGTAATTTTACCCGGAGTTTTACTTGGGTTCGTAATTTTACCCGGAGTTTTACTTAGGTTCGTAATTTTACCCGGAGTTTTAGTTGGGTTCGTAATTTTACCCGGAGTTTTAGTTGAGTTCGTAATTTTACCCGGAGTTTTAGTTGAGTTCGTAATTTTACCCGGACTTTTTAGTTGGGTTCGTAATTTTACCCGGACTTTTTAGTTGGGTTCGTATTTTTTACCCGGACTTTTAGTTGGGTTCGTAATTTTACCCGGAGTTTTAGTTGGGTTCGTATTTTTTACCCGGAGTTTTAGTTGGGTTCGTATTTTTTACCCGGAGTTTTAGTTGGGTTCGTATTTTTACCCGGAGTTTTAGTTGTGTTGGTAATTTTACCCGGAGTTTTAGTTGGGTTCATATTTTTTACCGGACTTTTTAGTTGGGTTCGTATTTTTTACCCGGAGTTTTAGTTGGGTTCGTATTTTTTACCCGGAGTTTTAGTTGGGTTCGTATTTTTACCCGGAGTTTTAGTTGGGTTCGTATTTTTACCCGGAGTTTTAGTTGGGTTCGTATTTTTTACCCGGACTTTTTAGTTGGGTTAGTATTTTTGCCCGGAGTTTTAGTTGGGTTCGTATTTTTTACCGGAGTTTTAGTTGGGTTCGTATTTTTTACCCGGAGTTTTAGTTGGGTTCGTATTTTTACCCGGAGTTTTAGTTGTGTTGGTAATTTTACCCGGAGTTTTAGTTGGGTTCATATTTTTTACCGGACTTTTTAGTTGGGTTCATATTTTTTACCATACTTTTTAGTTGGGTTCGTATTTTTTACCCGGAGTTTTAGTTGGGTTCGTATTTTTTACCCGGAGTTTTAGTTGGGTTCGTATTTTTACCCGGAGTTTTAGTTGGGTTCGTATTTTTTACCCGGACTTTTTAGTTGGGTTAGTATTTTTGCCCGGAGTTTTAGTTGGGTTCGTATTTTTTAGCCGGAGTTTTAGTTGGGTTCGTATTTTTTACCCGGAGTTTTAGTTGGGTTCGTATTTTTACCCGGAGTTTTAGTTGGGTTCGTATTTTTACCCGGAGTTTTAGTTGGGTTCGTATTTTTTACCCGGAGTTTTAGTTGGGTTCGTATTTTTACCCGGAGTTTTAGTTGGGTTCGTAATTTTACCCGGACTTTTTAGTTTGGTTAGTATTTTTGCACGGAGTTTTAGTTGGGTTCGTATTTTTTAGCCGGAGTTTTAGTTGGGTTCGTATTTTTTACCCGTAGTTTTAGTTGGGTTCGTATTTTTACCCGGAGTTTTAGTTGGGTTCGTATTTTTACCCGGAGTTTTAGTTGGGTTCGTATTTTTTACCCGGAGTTTTAGTTGGGTTCGTATTTTTACCCGGAGTTTTAGTTGGGTGCGTATTTTTACCCGGAGTTTTAGTTGGGTTCGTATTTTTTACCCGGACTTTTTAGTTGGGTTAGTATTTTTGCCCGGAGTTTTAGTTGGGTTCGTATTTTTTTACCCAGAGTTTTAGTTGGGTTCTAAATGTTACCCGGACTTTTTTGTTTGGTTCGCATTTTTTACCCGGAGTTTTAGTTGGGTTCGTAATTTTACCCGGACTTTTTAGTTGGGTTCGTAATTTTACCCGGAGTTTTAGTTGGGTTCGTAATTTTACCCCGAGTTTTAGTTGGGTTCGTAATTTTACCCGGAGTTTTAGTTGGGTTCGTAATTTTACCCGGAGTTTTAGTTGGGTTCGTAATTTTACCCGGAGTTTTAGTTGGGTTCGTAATTTTACCCGGACTTTTTAGTTCTGTTGGTAATTTTACCCGGAGTTTTAGTTGGGTTCATATTTTTTACCATACTTTTTAGTTGGGTTCGTATTTTTTACCCGGAGTTTTAGTTGGGTTCGTATTTTTTACCCGGAGTTTTAGTTGGGTTCGTATTTTTACCCGGAGTTTTAGTTGGGTTCGTATTTTTTACCCGGACTTTTTAGTTGGGTTAGTATTTTTGCCCGGAGTTTTAGTTGGGTTCGTATTTTTTAGCCGGAGTTTTAGTGGGGTTCGTATTTTTTACCCGGGGTTTTAGTTGGGTTCGTATTTTTACCCGGAGTTTTAGTTGGGTTCGTATTTTTACCCGGAGTTTTAGTTGGGTTCGTATTTTTTACCCGGAGTTTTAGTTGGGTTCGTATTTTTACCCGGAGTTTTAGTTGGGTTCGTAATTTTACCCGGACTTTTTAGTTGGGTTCGAATTTTTTACCCGGACTTTTAGTTGGGTTCATAATTTTACCCGGAGTTTTAGTTGGGTTCGTAATTTTACCCGGACTTTTTAGTTGGGTTCGTATTTTTTACCCGGACTTTTAGTTGGGTTCGTAATTTTACCCGGAGTTTTAGTTGGGTTCGTAATTTTACCCGGAGTTTTAGTTGGGTTCGTAATTTTACCCGGAGTCTTGAGTTAATAGTTGGGTTCGTATTTTTACCCGGACTTTTAGTTGGGTTCGTAATTTTACCCGGAGTTTTAGTTGGGTTCGTAATTTTACCCGGAGTTTTAGTTGGGTTCGTAATTTTACCCGGAGTTTTACTTGGGTTCGTAATTTTACCCGGAGTTTTACTTGGGTTCGTAATTTCACCCGGAGTTTTAGTTGGGTTCGTAATTTTACCCGGAGTTTTAGTTGAGTTCGTAATTTTACCCGGAGTTTTAGTTGAGTTCGTAATTTTACCCGGACTTTTTAGTTGGGTTCGTAATTTTACCCGGACTTTTTAGTTGGGTTCGTATTTTTTACCCGGAGTTTTAGTTAGGTTCGTAATTTTACCCGGAGTTTTAGTTGGGTTCGTAATTTTACCCGGACTTTTTAGTTGGGTTCGTATTTTTTACCCGGACTTTTAGTTGGGTTCGTAATTTTACCCGGAGTTTTAGTTGGGTTCGAATTTTTTACCCGGAGTTTTAGTTGGGTTCGTATTTTTTACCCGGAGTTTTAGTTGGGTTCGTATTTTTACCCGGAGTTTTAGTTGTGTTGGTAATTTTACCCGGAGTTTTAGTTGGGTTCATATTTTTTACCCGGAGTTTTAGTTGGGTTCGCATTTTTACCCGGAGTTTTAGTTGGGTTCGTATTTTTACCCGGAGTTTTAGTTGGGTTCGTATATTTTACCCGGACTTTTTAGTTTGGTTAGTATTTTTGCCCGGAGTTTTAGTTGGGTTCGTATTTTTTACCCGGACTTTTAGTTGGGTTCGTAATTTTACCCGGAGTTTTAGTTGGGTTCGTAATTTTACCCGGAGTTTCACTTGGGTTCGCAATTTTACCCGGACTTTTTAGTTGGGTTCGTATTTTTTACCCGGACTTTTAGTTGGGTTCGTAATTTTACCCGGACTTTTTAGTTGGGTTCGTATTTTTTACCCGGACTTTTAGTTGGGTTCGTAATTTTACCCGGAGTTTTAGTTGGGTTCGTAATTTTACCCGGAGTTTTACTTGGGTTCGTAATTTTACCCGGACTTTTTAGTTGGGTTCGTATTTTTTACCCGGAGTTTTAGTTGGGTTCGTAATTTTACCCGGACTTTTTAGTTGGGTTCGTATTTTTTACCCGGACTTTTAGTTGGGTTCGTAATTTTACCCGGAGTTTTAGTTGGGTTCGTATTTTTTACCTGGAGTTTTAGATGGGTTCGTATTTTTTACCCGGAGTTTTAGTTGGGTTCGTATTTTTACCCGGAGTTTTAGTTGTGTTGGTAATTTTACCCGGAGTTTTAGTTGGGTTCATATTTTTTACCGGACTTTTTAGTTGGGTTCGTATTTTTTACCCGGAGTTTTAGTTGGGTTCGTATTTTTTATCCGGAGTTTTAGTTGGGTTCGTATTTTTACCCGGAGTTTTAGTTGGGTTCGTATTTTTACCCGGAGTTTTAGTTGGGTTCGTATTTTTTACCCGGACTTTTTAGTTGGGTTAGTATTTTTGCCCGGAGTTTTAGTTGGGTTCGTATTTTTTACCCGGAGTTTTAGTTGGGTTCGTATTTTTTACTCGGGTTTTAGTTGGGTTCTAAATGTTACCCGGACTTTTTTGTTTGGTTCGTATTTTTTACCCGGAGTTTTAGTTGGGTTCGTAATTTTACCCGCACTTTTTAGTTGGGTTCGTAATTTTACCCGGAGTTTTAGTTGGGTTCGTAATTTTACCCGGAGTTTTAGTTGGGTTCGTAGTTTTTACCCGGAGTTTTAGTTGGGTTCGTAATTTTACCCGGAGTTTTAGTTGGGTTCGTAATTTTACCCGGACTTTTTAGTTGGGTTCGTATTTTTACCCGGACTTTTAGTTGGGTTCGTAATTTTACCCGGAGTTTTAGTTGGGTTCGTAATTTTACCCGGAGTTTTAGTTGAGTTCGTAATTTTACCCGGAGTTTTAGTTGGGTTAGTAATTTTACCCGGACTTTTTATTTGGGTTCGTAATTTTACCCGGACTTTTTAGTTGGGTTCGTAATTTTACCCGGAGTTTTAGTTGGGTTCGTAATTTTATCCGGAGTTTTAGTTGGGTTCGTAATTTTACCCGGAGTTTTAGTTGGGTTCGTAATTTTACCCGGAGTTTTAGTTGGGTTCGTAATTTTACCCGGAGTTTTACTTGGGTTCGTAATTTTACCCGGAGCTTTACTTGGGTTCGTAATTTTACCCGGAGTTTTAGTTGGGTTCGTAATTTTACCCGGAGTTTTAGTTGGGTTCGTAATTTTACCCGGACTTTTTAGTTGGGTTCGTATTTTTTACCCGGAGTTTTAGTTGGGTTCGTATTTTTTACCCGGAGTTTTAGTTGGGTTCGTATTTTTACCCGGAGTTTTAGTTGGGTTCGTATTTTTACCCGGAGTTTTAGTTGGGTTCGTATTTTTTACCCGGACTTTTTAGTTGGGTTAGTATTTTTGCCCGGAGTTTATGTGGATTCGTATTTTTTACCCGGAGTTTTAGTTGGGTTCGTATTTTTTACCCGGACTTTTTAGTTGGGTTAGTATTTTTGCCCGGAGTTTTAGTTGGGTTCGTATTTTTTAGCCGGAGTTTTAGTTGGATTCGTATTTTTTACCCGGAGTTTTAGTTGGGTTCGTATTTTTACCCGGAGTTTTAGTTGGGTTCGTATTTTTACCCGGAGTTTTAGTTGGGTTCGTATTTTTACCCGGAGTTTTAGTTGGGTTCGTATTTTTTACCCGGACTTTTTAGTTGGGTTAGTATTTTTGCCCGGAGTTTTAGTTGGGTTCGTATTTTTTACCCGGAGTTTTAGTTGGGTTCGTATTTTTTACCCGGAGTTTTAGTTGGGTTCGTATTTTTACCCGGAGTTTTAGTTGTGTTGGTAATTTTACCCGGAGTTTTAGTTGGGTTCATATTTTTTACCGGACTTTTTAGTTGGGTTCATATTTTTTACCATACTTTTTAGTTGGGTTCGTATTTTTTACCCGGAGTTTTAGTTGGGTTCGTATTTTTTACCCGGAGTTTTAGTTGGGTTCGTATTTTTACCCGGAGTTTTAGTTGGGTTCGTATTTTTTACCCGGACTTTTTAGTTGGGTTAGTATTTTTGCCCGGAGTTTTAGTTGGGTTCGTATTTTTTAGCCGGAGTTTTAGTTGGGTTCGTATTTTTTACCCGGAGTTTTAGTTGGCTTCGTATTTTTACCCGGAGTTTTAGTTGGGTTCGTATTTTTACCCGGAGTTTTAGTTGGGTTCGTATTTTTTACCCGGAGTTTTAGTTGGGTTCGTATTTTTACCTGGAGTTTTAGTTGGGTTCGTAATTTTACCCGGACTTTTTAGTTTGGTTAGTATTTTTGCACGGAGTTTTAGTTGTGTTCGTATTTTTTAGCCGGAGTTTTAGTTGGGTTCGTATTTTTTACCCGTAGTTTTAGTTGGGTTCGTATTTTTACCCGGAGTTTTAGTTGGGTTCGTATTTTTACCCGGAGTTTTAGTTGGGTTCGTATTTTTTACCCGGAGTTTTAGTTGGGTTAGTATTTTTGCCCGGAGTTTTAGTTGGGTTCGTATTTTTTTACCCAGAGTTTTAGTTGGGTTCTAAATGTTACCCGGACTTTTTTGTTTGGTTCGCATTTTTTACCCGGAGTTTTAGTTGGGTTCGTAATTTTACCCGGACTTTTTAGTTGGGTTCGTAATTTTACCCGGAGTTTTAGTTGGGTTTGTAATTTTACCCCGAGTTTTAGTTGGGTTCGTAATTTTACCCGGAGTTTTAGTTGGGTTCGTAATTTTACCCGGAGTTTTAGTTGGGTTCGTAATTTTACCCGGAGTTTTAGTTGGGTTCGTAATTTTACCCGGACTTTTTAGTTCTGTTGGTAATTTTACCCGGAGTTTTAGTTGGGTTCATATTTTTTACCATACTTTTTAGTTGGGTTCGTATTTTTTACCCGGAGTTTTAGTTGGGTTCGTATTTTTTACCCGGAGTTTTGGTTGGGTTCGTATTTTTACCCTTAGTTTTAGTTGGGTTCGTATTTTTTACCCGGACTTTTTAGTTGGGTTAGTATTTTTGCCCGGAGTTTTAGTTGGGTTCGTATTTTTTAGCCGGAGTTTTAGTGGGGTTCGTATTTTTTACCCGGGGTTTTAGTTGGGTTCGTATTTTTACCCGGAGTTTTAGTTGGGTTCGTATTTTTACCCGGAGTTTTAGTTGGGTTCGTATTTTTTACCCGGAGTTTTAGTTGGGTTCGTATTTTTACCCGGAGTTTTAGTTGGGTTCGTAATTTTACCCGGACTTTTTAGTTGGGTTCGAATTTTTTACCCGGACTTTTAGTTGGGTTCATAATTTTACCCGGAGTTTTAGTTGGGTTCGTAATTTTACCCGGACTTTTTAGTTGGGTTCGTATTTTTTACCCGGACTTTTAGTTGGGTTCGTAATTTTACCCGGAGTTTTAGTTGGGTTCGTAATTTTACCCGGAGTTTTAGTTGGGTTCGTAATTTTACCCGGAGTCTTGAGTTAATAGTTGGGTTCGTATTTTTACCCGGACTTTTAGTTGGGTTCGTAATTTTACCCGGAGTTTTAGTTGGGTTCGTAATTTTACCCGGAGTTTTAGTTGGGTTCGTAATTTTACCCGGAGTTTTACTTGGGTTCGTAATTTTACCCGGAGTTTTACTTGGGTTCGTAATTTTACCCGGAGTTTTAGTTGGGTTCGTAATTTTACCCGGAGTTTTAGTTGAGTTCGTAATTTTACCCGGAGTTTTAGTTGAGTTCGTAATTTTACCCGGACTTTTTAGTTGGGTTCGTAATTTTACCCGGACTTTTTAGTTGGGTTCGTATTTTTTACCCGGAGTTTTAGTTAGGTTCGTAATTTTACCCGGAGTTTTAGTTGGGTTCGTAATTTTACCCGGACTTTTTAGTTGAGTTCGTATTTTTTACCCGGACTTTTAGTTGGGTTCGTAATTTTACCCGGAGTTTTAGTTGGGTTCGAATTTTTTACCCGGAGTTTTAGTTGGGTTCGTATTTTTTACCCGGAGTTTTAGTTGGGTTCGTATTTTTACCCGGAGTTTTAGTTGTGTTGGTAATTTTACCCGGAGTTTTAGTTGGGTTCATATTTTTTACCCGGAGTTTTAGTTGGGTTCGCATTTTTACCCGGAGTTTTAGTTGGGTTCGTATTTTTACCCGGAGTTTTAGTTGGGTTCGTATATTTTACCCGGACTTTTTAGTTTGGTTAGTATTTTTGCCCGGAGTTTTAGTTGGGTTCGTATTTTTTACCCGGACTTTTAGTTGGGTTCGTAATTTTACCCGGAGTTTTAGTTGGGTTCGTAATTTTACCCGGAGTTTCACTTGGGTTCGCAATTTTACCCGGACTTTTTAGTTGGGTTCGTATTTTTTACCCGGACTTTTAGTTGGGTTCGTAATTTTACCCGGACTTTTTAGTTGGGTTCGTATTTTTTACCCGGACTTTTAGTTGGGTTCGTAATTTTACCCGGAGTTTTAGTTGGGTTCGTAATTTTACCCGGAGTTTTACTTGGGTTCGTAATTTTACCCGGACTTTTTAGTTGGGTTCGTATTTTTTACCCGGAGTTTTAGTTGGGTTCGTAATTTTACCCGGACTTTTTAGTTGGGTTCGTATTTTTTACCCGGACTTTTAGTTGGGTTCGTAATTTTACCCGGAGTTTTAGTTGGGTTCGTATTTTTTACCTGGAGTTTTAGATGGGTTCGTATTTTTTACCCGGAGTTTTAGTTGGGTTCGTATTTTTACCCGGAGTTTTAGTTGTGTTGGTAATTTTACCCGGAGTTTTAGTTGGGTTCATATTTTTTACCGGACTTTTTAGTTGGGTTCGTATTTTTTACCCGGAGTTTTAGTTGGGTTCGTATTTTTTATCCGGAGTTTTAGTTGGGTTCGTATTTTTACCCGGAGTTTTAGTTGGGTTCGTATTTTTACCCGGAGTTTTAGTTGGGTTCGTATTTTTTACCCGGACTTTTTAGTTGGGTTAGTATTTTTGCCCGGAGTTTTAGTTGGGTTCGTATTTTTTACCCGGAGTTTTAGTTGGGTTCGTATTTTTTACCCGGAGTTTTAGTTGGGTTCTAAATGTTACCCGGACTTTTTTGTTTGGTTCGTATTTTTTACCCGGAGTTTTAGTTGGGTTCGTAATTTTACCCGCACTTTTTAGTTGGGTTCGTAATTTTACCCGGAGTTTTAGTTGGGTTCGTAATTTTACCCGGAGTTTTAGTTGGGTTCGTAGTTTTTACCCGGAGTTTTAGTTGGGTTCGTAATTTTACCCGGAGTTTTAGTTGGGTTCGTAATTTTACCCGGACTTTTTAGTTGGGTTCGTATTTTTACCCGGACTTTTAGTTGGGTTCGTAATTTTACCCGGAGTTTTAGTTGGGTTCGTAATTTTACCCGGAGTTTTAGTTGAGTTCGTAATTTTACCCGGAGTTTTAGTTGGGTTAGTAATTTTACCCGGACTTTTTATTTGGGTTCGTAATTTTACCCGGACTTTTTAGTTGGGTTCGTAATTTTACCCGGAGTTTTAGTTGGGTTCGTAATTTTATCCGGAGTTTTAGTTGGGTTCGTAATTTTACCCGGAGTTTTAGTTGGGTTCGTAATTTTACCCGGAGTTTTAGTTGGGTTCGTAATTTTACCCGGAGTTTTACTTGGGTTCGTAATTTTACCCGGAGTTTTACTTGGGTTCGTAATTTTACCCGGAGTTTTAGTTGGGTTCGTAATTTTACCCGGAGTTTTAGTTGGGTTCGTAATTTTACCCGGACTTTTTAGTTGGGTTCGTATTTTTTACCCGGAGTTTTAGTTGGGTTCGTATTTTTTACCCGGAGTTTTAGTTGGGTTCGTATTTTTACCCGGAGTTTTAGTTGGGTTCGTATTTTTACCCGGAGTTTTAGTTGGGTTCGTATTTTTTACCCGGACTTTTTAGTTGGGTTAGTATTTTTGCCCGGAGTTTTAGTTGGGTTCGTATTTTTTACCCGGAGTTTTAGTTGGGTTCGTATTTTTTACCCGGACTTTTTAGTTGGGTTAGTATTTTTGCCCGGAGTTTTAGTTGGGTTCGTATTTTTTAGCCGGAGTTTTAGTTGGATTCGTATTTTTTACCCGGAGTTTTAGTTGGGTTCGTATTTTTACCCGGAGTTTTAGTTGGGTTCGTATTTTTTACCCGGACTTTTTAGTTGGGTTAGTATTTTTGCCCGGAGTTTTAGTTGGGTTCGTATTTTTACCCGGAGTTTTAGTTGGGTTCGTATTTTTTACCCGGACTTTTTAGTTGGGTTAGTATTTTTGCCCGGAGTTTTAGTTGGGTTCGTATTTTTTAGCCGGAGTTTTAGTTGGGTTCGTATTTTTTACCCGGAGTTTTAGTTGGGTTCGTATTTTTACCCGGAGTTTTAGTTGGGTTCGTATTTTTACCCGGAGTTTTAGTTGGGTTCGTATTTTTGCCCGGAGTTTTAGTTGGGTTCGTATTTTTTACCCGGACTTTTAGTTGGGTTCATAATTTTACCCGGAGTTTTAGTTGGGTTCGTAATTTTACCCGGACCTTTTAGTTGGGTTCGTATTTTGTACCCGGACTTTTAGTTGGGTTCGTAATTTTACCCGGAGTTTTAGTTAGGTTCGTAATTTTACCCGGAGTTTTAGTTGGGTTCGTAATTTTACCCGGAGTCTTGAGTTACCCGGACTTTTTAGTTGGGTTCGTATTTTTACCCGGACTTTTAGTTGGATTCGTAATTTTACCCGGAGTTTTAGTTGGGTTCGTAATTTTACCCGGAGTTTTAGTTGGGTTCGTAATTTTACCCGGAGTTTTACTTG
This sequence comes from Melinopterus prodromus, assembly GCA_964023965.1. Classification (NCBI taxonomy): domain Eukaryota; kingdom Metazoa; phylum Arthropoda; class Insecta; order Coleoptera; family Scarabaeidae; genus Melinopterus; species Melinopterus prodromus. Next base: position 18,047 of record CAXIES010000337.1, read on the forward strand.
GGTTCGTAATTTTACCCGGAGTTTTACTTGGGTTCGTATTTTTACTCGGAGTTTTAGTTGTGTTGGTAATTTTACCCGGAGTTTTAGTTGGGTTCATATTTTTTACCGGACTTTTTAGTTGGGTTCGTATTTTTTACCCGGAGTTTTAGTTGGGTTCGTATTTTTTACCCGGAGTTTTAGTTGGGTTCGTATTTTTACCCGGAGTTTTAGTTGGGTTCGTATTTTTACCCGGAGTTTTAGTTGGGTTCGTATTTTTTACCCGGACTTTTTAGTTGGGTTAGTATTTTTGCCCGGAGTTTTAGTTGGGTTCGTATTTTTTACCCGGAGTTTTAGTTGGGTTCGTATTTTTTACCCGGAGTTTTAGTTGGGTTCGTATTTTTACCCGGAGTTTTAGTTGTGTTGGTAATTTTACCCGGAGTTTTAGTTGGGTTCATATTTTTTACCGGACTTTTTAGTTGGGTTCGTAGTTTTTGCCCGGAGTTTTAGTTGGGTTCGTATTTTTTACCCGGAGTTTTAGTTGGGTTCGTATTTTTACCCGGAGTTTTAGTTGGGTTCGTATTTTCACCCGGAGTTTTAGTTGGGTTCGTATTTTTTACCCGGACTTTTTAGTTGGGTTAGTATTTTTGCACGGAGTTTTAGTTGGGTTCGTATTTTTTAGCCGGAGTTTTAGTTGGGTTCGTATTTTTTACCCGGAGTTTTAGTTGGGTTCGTATTTTTACCCGGAGTTTTAGTTGGGTTCGTATTTTTACCCGGAGTTTTAGTTGGGTTCGTATTTTTTACCAGGAGTTTTAGTTGGGTTCGTATTTTTACCCGGAGTTTTAGTTGGGTTCGTATTTTTGCCCGGAGTTTTAGTTGGGTTCGTATTTTTTACCCGGACTTTTTAGTTGGGTTAGTATTTTTGCCCGGAGTTTTAGTTGGGTTCGTATTTTTTTACCCGGAGTTTTAGTTGGGTTCTAAATGTTACCCGGACTTTTTTTTTGGTTCGTATTTTTTACCCGGAGTTTTAGTTGGGTTCGTAATTTTACCCGGACTTTTTAGTTGGGTTCGTAATTTTACCCGGAGTTTTAGTTGGGTTCGTAATTTTACCCCGAGTTTTAGTTGGGTTCGTAATTTTACCCGGAGTTTTAGTTGGGTTCGTAATTTTACCCGGAGTTTTAGTTGGGTTCGTTATTTTACCCGGACTTTTTAGTTGGGTTCGTATTTTTTACCAGGACTTTTAGTTGGGTTCGTAATTTTACCCGGAGTTTTAGTTGGGTTCGTAATTTTACCCGGAGTTTTAGTTGAGTTCGTAATTTTACCCGGAGTTTTAGTTGGGTTCGTAATTTTACCCGGACTTTTTATTTGGGTTCGTAATTTTACCCGGACTTTTTAGTTGGGTTCGTAATTTTACCCGGAGTTTTAGTTGGGTTCGTAATTTTACCCGGAGTTTTAGTTGGGTTCGTAATTTTACCCGGACTTTTTAGTTGTGTTGGTAATTTTACCCGGAGTTTTAGTTGGGTTCATATTTTTTACCATACTTTTTAGTTGGGTTCGTATTTTTTACCCGGAGTTTTAGTTGGGTTCGTATTTTTTACCCGGAGTTTTAGTTGGGTTCGTATTTTTACCCGGAGTTTTAGTTGGGTTCGTATTTTTTACCCGGACTTTTTAGTTGGGTTAGTATTTTTGCCCGGAGTTTTAGTTGGGTTCGTATTTTTTAGCCGGAGTTTTAGTTGGGTTCGTATTTTTTACCCGGAGTTTTAGTTGGGTTCGTATTTTTACCCGGAGTTTTTGTTGGGTTCGTATTTTTACCCGGAGTTTTAGTTGGGTTCGTATTTTTTACCCGGAGTTTTAGTTGGGTTCGTATTTTTACCCGGAGTTTTAGTTGGGTTCGTAATTTTACCCGGACTTTTTAGTTTGGTTAGTATTTTTGCCCGGAGTTTTAGTTGGGTTCGTATTTTTTAGCCGGAGTTTTAGTTGGGTTCTTATTTTTTACCCGGAGTTTTAGTTGGGTTCGTATTTTTACCCGGAGTTTTAGTCGGGTTCGTATTTTTACCTGGAGTTTTAGTTGGGTTCGTATTTTTTACCCGGAGTTTTAGTTGGGTTCGTATTTTTACCCGGAGTTTTAGTTGGGTTCGTATTTTTACCCGGAGTTTTAGTTGGGTTCGTATTTTTTACCCGGACTTTTTAGTTGGGTTAGTATTTTTGCCCGGAGTTTTAGTTGGGTTCGTATTTTTTTACCCAGAGTTTTAGTTGGGTTCTAAATGTTACCCGGACTTTTTTGTTTGGTTCGTATTTTTTACCCGGAGTTTTAGTTGGGTTCGTAATTTTACCCGGACTTTTTAGTTGGGTTCGTAATTTTACCCGGAGTTTTAGTTGGGTTCGTAATTTTACCCCGAGTTTTTGTTGGGTTCGTAATTTTACCCGGAGTTTTAGTTGGGTTCGTAATTTTACCCGGAGTTTTAGTTGGGTTCGTAATTTTACCCGGACTTTTTAGTTGGGTTCCTATTTTTTATCCGGACTTTTAGTTGGGTTCGTAATTTTTACCCGGAGTTTTAGTTGGGTTCGTAATTTTACCCGGAGTTTTAGTTGAGTTCGTAATTTTACCCGGAGTTTTAGTTGGGTTCGTAATTTTACCCGGACTTTTTATTTGGGTTCGTAATTTTACCCGGACTTTTTAGTTGGGTTCGTAATTTTACCCGGAGTTTTAGTTGGGTTCGTAATTTTACCCGGAGTTTTAGTTGGGTTCGTAATTTTACCCGGACTTTTTACTTGTGTTGGTAATTTTACCCGGAGTTTTAGTTGGGTTCATATTTTTTACCATACTTTTTAGTTGGGTTCGTATTTTTTACCCGGAGTTTTAGTTGGGTTCGTATTTTTTACCCGGAGTTTTAGTTGGGTTCCTATTTTCACCCGGAGTTTTAGTTGGGTTCGTATTTTTTACCCGGACTTTTTAGTTGGGTTAGTATTTTTGCCCGGAGTTTTAGTTGGGTTCGTATTTTTTAGCCGGAGTTTTAGTTGGGTTCGTATTTTTTACCCGGGGTTTTAGTTGGGTTCGTATTTTTACCCGGAGTTTTAGTTGGGTTCGTATTTTTACCCGGAGTTTTAGTTGGGTTCGTATTTTTTACCCGGAGTTTTAGTTGGGTTCGTATTTTTACCCGGAGTTTTAGTTGGGTTCGTAATTTTACCCGGACTTTTTAGTTGGGTTCGAATTTTTTACCCGGACTTTTAGTTGGGTTCATAATTTTACCCGGAGTTTTAGTTGGGTTCGTAATTTTACCCGGACTTTTTAGTTGGGTTCGTATTTTTTACCCGGACTTTTAGTTGGGTTCGTAATTTTACCCGGAGTTTTAGTTGGGTTCGTAATTTTACCCGGAGTTTTAGTTGGGTTCGTAATTTTACCCGGAGTCTTGAGTTAATAGTTGGGTTCGTATTTTTACCCGGACTTTTAGTTGGGTTCGTAATTTTACCCGGAGTTTTAGTTGGGTTCGTAATTTTACCCGGAGTTTTAGTTGGGTTCGTAATTTTACCCGGAGTTTTACTTGGGTTCGTAATTTTACCCGGAGTTTTACTTCGGTTCGTAATTTTGCCCGGAGTTTTAGTTGGGTTCGTAATTTTACCCGGAGTTTTAGTTGGGTTCGTAATTTTACCCGGACTTTTTAGTTGGGTTCGTATTTGTTACCCGGACTTTTAGTTGGGTTCGTAATTTTACCCGGAGTTTTAGTTGGGTTCGTAATTTTACCCGGAGTTTTAGTTGAGTTCGTAATTTTACCCGGAGTTTTAGTTGGGTTCGTAATTTTACCCGGACTTTTTAGTTGGGTTCGTATTTTTTTACCCGGAGTTTTAGTTAGGTTCGTAATTTTACCCGGAGTTTTAGTTGGGTTCGTAATTTTACCCGGACTTTTTAGTTGGGTTCGTATTTTTTACCCGGACTTTTAGTTGGGTTCGTAATTTTACCCGGAGTTTTAGTTGTGTTCGAATTTTTTACCCGGAGTTTTAGTTGGGTTCGTATTTTTTACCCGGAGTTTTAGTTGGCTTCGTATTTTTACCCGGAGTTTTAGTTGTGTTGGTAATTTTACCCGGAGTTTTAGTTGGGTTCATATTTTTTACCCGGAGTTTTAGTTGGGTTCGCATTTTTACCCGGAGTTTTAGTTGGGTTCGTATTTTTACCCGGAGTTTTAGTTGGGTTCGTATTTTTTACCCGGAGTTTTTAGTTGGGTTAGTATTTTTGCCCGGAGTTTTAGTTGGGTTCGTATTTTTTACCCGGACTTTTAGTTGGGTTCGTAATTTTACCCGGAGTTTTAGTTGGGTTCGTAATTTTACCCGGAGTTTCACTTGGGTTCGCAATTTTACCCGGACTTTTTAGTTGGGTTCGTATTTTTTACCCGGACTTTTAGTTGGGTTCGTAATTTTACCCGGAGTTTTAGTTGGGTTCGTAATTTTACCCGGAGTGTTAGTTGGGTTCGTTATTTTACCCGGACTTTTTAGTTGGGTTCGTATTTTTTACCAGGACTTTTAGTTGGGTTCGTAATTTTACCCGGAGTTTTAGTTGGGTTCGTAATTTTACCCGGAGTTTTAGTTGAGTTCGTAATTTTACCCGGAGCTTTAGTTGGGTTCGTAATTTTACCCGGACTTTTTATTTGGGTTCGTAATTTTACCCGGACTTTTTAGTTGGGTTCGTAATTTTACCCGGAGTTTTAGTTGGGTTCGTAATTTTACCCGGAGTTTTAGTTGGGTTCGTAATTTTACCCGGACTTTTTAGTTGTGTTCGTAATTTTACCCGGAGTTTTAGTCGGGTTCATATTTTTTACCATACTTTTTAGTTGGGTTCGTATTTTTACCCGGAGTTTTAGTTGGGTTCGTATTTTTTACCCGGAGTTTTAGTTGGGTTCGTATTTTTACCCGGAGTTTTAGTTGGGTTCGTATTTTTTACCCGGACTTTTTAGTTGGGTTAGTATTTTTGCCGGAGTTTTAGTTGGGTTCGTATTTTTTAGCCGGAGTTTTAGTTGGGTTCGTATTTTTTACCCGGAGTTTTAGTTGGGTTCGTATTTTTACCCGGAGTTTTTGTTGGGTTCGTATTTTTACCCGGAGTTTTAGTTGGGTTCGTATTTTTACCCGGAGTTTTAGTTGAGTTCGTATTTTTACCCGGAGTTTTAGTTGGGTTCGTAATTTTACCCGGACTTTTTAGTTTGTTTAGTATTTTTGCCCGGAGTTTTAGTTGGGTTCGTATTTTTTAGCCGGAGTTTTAGTTGGGTTCGTATTTTTTACCCGGAGTTTTAGTTGGGTTCGTATTTTTACCCGGAGTTTTAGTCGGGTTCGTATTTTTACCTGGAGTTTTAGTTGGGTTCGTATTTTTTACCCGGAGTTTTAGTTGGGTTCGTATTTTTATCCGGAGTTTTAGTTGGGTTCGTATTTTTACCCGGAGTTTTAGTTGGGTTTGTATTTTTTACCCGGACTTTTTAGTTGGGTTAGTATTTTTGCCCGGAGTTTTAGTTGGGTTCGTATTTTTTTACCCAGAGTTTTAGTTGGGTTCTAAATGTTACCCGGACTTTTTTGTTTGGTTCGTATTTTTTACCCGGAGTTTTAGTTGGGTTCGTAACTTTACCCGGACTTTTTAGTTGGGTTCGTAATTTTACCCGGAGTTTTAGTTGGGTTCGTAATTTTACCCCGAGTTTTAGTTGGGTTCGTATTTTTTACCCGGAGTTTTAGTTGGGTTCCTATTTTCACCCGGAGTTTTAGTTGGGTTCGTATTTTTTACCCGGACTTTTTAGTTGGGTTAGTATTTTTGCCCGGAGTTTTAGTTGGGTTCGTATTTTTTAGCCGGAGTTTTAGTTGGGTTCGTATTTTTTACCCGGGGTTTTAGTTGGGTTCGTATTTTTACCCGGAGTTTTAGTTGGGTTCGTATTTTTACCCGGAGTTTTAGTTGGGTTCGTATTTTTTACCCGGAGTTTTAGTTGGGTTCGTATTTTTACCCGGAGTTTTAGTTGGGTTCGTAATTTTACCCGGACTTTTTAGTTGGGTTCGAATTTTTTACCCGGACTTTTAGTTGGGTTCATAATTTTACCCGGAGTTTTAGTTGGGTTCGTAATTTTACCCGGACTTTTTAGTTGGGTTCGTATTTTTTACCCGGACTTTTAGTTGGGTTCGTAATTTTACCCGGAGTTTTAGTTGGGTTCGTAATTTTACCCGGAGTTTTAGTTGGGTTCGTAATTTTACCCGGAGTCTTGAGTTAATAGTTGGGTTCGTATTTTTACCCGGACTTTTAGTTGGGTTCGTAATTTTACCCGGAGTTTTAGTTGGGTTCGTAATTTTACCCGGAGTTTTAGTTGGGTTCGTAATTTTACCCGGAGTTTTACTTGGGTTCGTAATTTTACCCGGAGTTTTACTTCGGTTCGTAATTTTGCCCGGAGTTTTAGTTGGGTTCGTAATTTTACCCGGAGTTTTAGTTGGGTTCGTAATTTTACCCGGACTTTTTAGTTGGGTTCGTATTTGTTACCCGGACTTTTAGTTGGGTTCGTAATTTTACCCGGAGTTTTAGTTGGGTTCGTAATTTTACCCGGAGTTTTAGTTGAGTTCGTAATTTTACCCGGAGTTTTAGTTGGGTTCGTAATTTTACCCGGACTTTTTAGTTGGGTTCGTATTTTTTTACCCGGAGTTTTAGTTAGGTTCGTAATTTTACCCGGAGTTTTAGTTGGGTTCGTAGTTTTACCCGGACTTTTTAGTTGGGTTCGTATTTTTTACCCGGACTTTTAGTTGGGTTCGTAATTTTACCCGGAGTTTTAGTTGTGTTCGAATTTTTTACCCGGAGTTTTAGTTGGGTTCGTATTTTTTACCCGGAGTTTTAGTTGGCTTCGTATTTTTACCCGGAGTTTTAGTTGTGTTGGTAATTTTACCCGGAGTTTTAGTTGGGTTCATATTTTTTACCCGGAGTTTTAGTTGGGTTCGCATTTTTACCCGGAGTTTTAGTTGGGTTCGTATTTTTACCCGGAGTTTTAGTTGGGTTCGTATTTTTTACCCGGAGTTTTTAGTTGGGTTAGTATTTTTGCCCGGAGTTTTAGTTGGGTTCGTATTTTTTACCCGGACTTTTAGTTGGGTTCGTAATTTTACCCGGAGTTTTAGTTGGGTTCGTAATTTTACCCGGAGTTTCACTTGGGTTCGCAATTTTACCCGGACTTTTTAGTTGGGTTCGTATTTTTTACCCGGACTTTTAGTTGGGTTCGTAATTTTACCCGGAGTTTTAGTTGGGTTCGTAATTTTACCCGGAGTGTTAGTTGGGTTCGTTATTTTACCCGGACTTTTTAGTTGGGTTCGTATTTTTTACCAGGACTTTTAGTTGGGTTCGTAATTTTACCCGGAGTTTTAGTTGGGTTCGTAATTTTACCCGGAGTTTTAGTTGAGTTCGTAATTTTACCCGGAGCTTTAGTTGGGTTCGTAATTTTACCCGGACTTTTTATTTGGGTTCGTAATTTTACCCGGACTTTTTAGTTGGGTTCGTAATTTTACCCGGAGTTTTAGTTGGGTTCGTAATTTTACCCGGAGTTTTAGTTGGGTTCGTAATTTTACCCGGACTTTTTAGTTGTGTTCGTAATTTTACCCGGAGTTTTAGTCGGGTTCATATTTTTTACCATACTTTTTAGTTGGGTTCGTATTTTTACCCGGAGTTTTAGTTGGGTTCGTATTTTTTACCCGGAGTTTTAGTTGGGTTCGTATTTTTACCCGGAGTTTTAGTTGGGTTCGTATTTTTTACCCGGACTTTTTAGTTGGGTTAGTATTTTTGCCCGGAGTTTTAGTTGGGTTCGTATTTTTTAGCCGGAGTTTTAGTTGGGTTCGTATTTTTTACCCGGAGTTTTAGTTGGGTTCGTATTTTTACCCGGAGTTTTTGTTGGGTTCGTATTTTTACCCGGAGTTTTAGTTGGGTTCGTATTTTTTACCCGGAGTTTTAGTTGAGTTCGTATTTTTACCCGGAGTTTTAGTTGGGTTCGTAATTTTACCCGGACTTTTTAGTTTGTTTAGTATTTTTGCCCGGAGTTTTAGTTGGGTTCGTATTTTTTAGCCGGAGTTTTAGTTGGGTTCGTATTTTTTACCCGGAGTTTTAGTTGGGTTCGTATTTTTACCCGGAGTTTTAGTCGGGTTCGTATTTTTACCTGGAGTTTTAGTTGGGTTCGTATTTTTTACCCGGAGTTTTAGTTGGGTTCGTATTTTTATCCGGAGTTTTAGTTGGGTTCGTATTTTTACCCGGAGTTTTAGTTGGGTTTGTATTTTTTACCCGGACTTTTTAGTTGGGTTAGTATTTTTGCCCGGAGTTTTAGTTGGGTTCGTATTTTTTTACCCAGAGTTTTAGTTGGGTTCTAAATGTTACCCGGACTTTTTTGTTTGGTTCGTATTTTTTACCCGGAGTTTTAGTTGGGTTCGTAACTTTACCCGGACTTTTTAGTTGGGTTCGTAATTTTACCCGGAGTTTTAGTTGGGTTCGTAATTTTACCCCGAGTTTTAGTTGGGTTCGTAATTTTACCCGGAGTTTTAGTTCGGTTCGTAATTTTACCCGGAGTTTTAGTTGGGTTCGTAATTTTACCCGGACTTTTTAGTTGGGTTCCTATTTTTTATCCGGACTTTTAGTTGGGTTGGTAATTTTTACCCGGAGTTTTAGTTGGGTTCGTAATTTTACCCGGAGTTTTAGTTGAGTTCGTAATTTTACCCGGAGTTTTAGTTGGGTTCGTAATTTTACCCGGACTTTTTATTTGGGTTCGTAATTTTACCCGGACTTTTTAGTTGGGTTCGTAATTTTACCCGGAGTTTTAGTTGGGTTCGTAATTTTACCCGGAGTTTTAGTTGGGTTCGTAATTTTACCCGGACTTTTTAGTTGTGTTGGTAATTTTACCCGGAGTTTTAGTTGGGTTCATATTTTTTACCATACTTTTTAGTTGGGTTCGTATTTTTTACCCGGAGTTTTAGTTGGGTTCGTATTTTTTACCCGGAGTTTTAGTTGGGTTCGTATTTTCACCCGGAGTTTTAGTTGGGTTCGTATTTTTTACCCGGACTTTTTAGTTGGGTTAGTATTTTTGCCCGGAGTTTTAGTTGGGTTCGTATTTTTTAGCCGGAGTTTTAGTTGGGTTGGTATTTTTTACCCGGAGTTTTAGTTGGGTTCGTATTTTTTACCCGGAGTTTTAGTTGGGTTCGTATTTTTACCCGGAGTTTTAGTTGGGTTCGTAATTTTACCCGGACTTTTTAGTTGGGTTCGAATTTTTTTCATAATTTTCATAATTTTACCCGGAGTTTTAGTTGGGTTCGTAATTTTACCCGGACTTTTTAGTTGGGTTCGTATTTTTTACCCGGACTTTTAGTTGGGTTCGTAATTTTACCCGGAGTTTTAGTTGGGTTCGTAATTTTACCCGGAGTTTTAGTTGGGTTCGTAATTTTACCCGGAGTCTTGAGTTAATAGTTGGGTTCGTATTTTTACCCGGACTTTTAGTTGGGTTTGTAATTTTACCCGGAGTTTTAGTTGGGTTCGTAATTTTACCCGGAGTTTTAGTTGGGTTCGTAATTTTACCCGGAGTTTTACCTGGGTTCGTAATTTTACCCGGAGTTTTACTTGGGTTCGTAATTTTACCCGGAGTTTTAGTTGGGTTCGTAATTTTACCCGGAGTTTTAGTTGAGTTCGTAATTTTACCCGGAGTTTTAGTTGGGTTCGTAATTTTACCCGGACTTTTTAGTTGGGTTCGTAATTTTACCCGGACTTTTTAGTTGGGTTCGTATTTTTTACCCGGAGTTTTAGTTAGGTTCGTAATTTTACCCGGAGTTTTAGTTGGGTTCGTAATTTTAACGGACTTTTAGTTGGGTTCGTATTTTTTACCCGGACTTTTAGTTGGGTTCGTAATTTTACCCGGAGTTTTAGTTGTGTTGGTAATTTTACCCGGAGTTTTAGTTGGGTTCGTATTTTTTACCCGGAGTTTTAGTTGGGTTCGTATTTTTACCCGGAGTTTTAGTTGTGTTGGTAATTTTACCCGGAGTTTTAGTTGGGTTCATATTTTTTACCCGGAGTTTTAGTTGGGTTCGCATTTTTACCCGGAGTTTTAGTTGGGTTCGTATTTTTACCCGGAGTTTTAGTTGGGTTCGTATTTTTACCCGGAGTTTTAGTTGTGTTGGTAATTTTACCCGGAGTTTTAGTTGGGTTCATATTTTTTACCCGGAGTTTTAGTTGGGTTCGCATTTTTACCCGGAGTTTTAGTTGGGTTCGTATTTTTACCCGGAGTTTTAGTTGGGTTCGTATATTTTACCCGGACTTTTTAGTTGGGTTAGTATTTTTGCCCGGAGTTTTAGTTGGGTTCGTATTTTTTACCCGGACTTTTAGTTGGGTTCGTAATTTTACCCGGAGTTTTAGTTGGGTTCGTAATTTTACCCGGAGTTTCACTTGGGTTTGCAATTTTACCCGGACTTTTTAGTTGGGTTCATATTTTTTACCCGGACTTTTAGTTGGGTTCGTAATTTTACCCGGACTTTTTAGTTGGGTTCGTATTTTTTACCCGGACTTTTAGTTGGGTTCGTAATTTTACCCGGAGTTTTAGTTGGGTTCGTAATTTTACCCGGAGTTTTACTTGGGTTCGTAATTTTACCCGGACTTTTTAGTTGGGTTCGTATTTTTTACCCGGAGTTTTAGTTGGGTTCGTAATTTTACCCGGACTTTTTAGTTGGGTTCGTATTTTTTACCCGGACTTTTAGTTGGGTTCGTAATTTTACCCGGAGTTTTAGTTGGGTTCGTATTTTTTACCTGGAGTTTTAGTTGGGTTCGTATTTTTTACCCGGAGTTTTAGTTGGGTTCGTGTTATTTTTACCCGGAGTTTTAGTTGTGTTGGTAATTTTACCGGAGTTTTAGTTGGGTTCATATTTTTTACCGGACTTTTTAGTTGGGTTCGTATTTTTTACCCGGAGTTTTAGTTGGGTTCGTATTTTTTATCCGGAGTTTTAGTTGGGTTCGTATTTTTACCCGGAGTTTTAGTTGGGTTCGTATTTTTACCCGGAGTTTTAGTTGGGTTCGTATTTTTTACCCGGACTTTTTAGTTGGGTTAGTATTTTTACCCGGAGTTTTAGTTGGGTTCGTATTTTTTACCCGGAGTTTTAGTTGGGTTCGTATTTTTACCCGGAGCTTTAGTTGGGTTCGTATTTTTACCCGGAGTTTTAGTTGGGTTCGTATTGTTTACCCGGACTTTTTAGTTGGGTTAGTATTTTTGCGCGGAGTTTTAGTTGGGTTCGTATTTTTTTACCCGGAGTTTTAGTTGGGTTCTAAATGTTACCCGGACTTTTTGTTTGGTTCGTAATTTTTACCCGGAGTTTTAGTTGGGTTCGTAATTTTACCGCACTTTTCGCACTTTTTAGTTGGGTTCGTATTTACCGGAGTTTTAGTTGGGTTCGTAATTTTACCGGAGTTTTAGTTGGGTTCGTAATTTTACCCGGAGTTTTAGTTGGGTTCGTAATTTTACCCGGAGTTTTAGTTGGGTTCGTAATTTTACCCGGACTTTTTAGTTGGGTTCGTATTTTTACCCGGACTTTTAGTTGGGTTCGTAATTTTACCCGCAGTTTTAGTTGGGTTCGTAATTTTACCCGGAGTTTTAGTTGAGTTCGTAATTTTACCCGGAGTTTTAGTTGGGTTAGTAATTTTACCCGGACTTTTTATTTGGGTTCGTAATTTTACCCGGACTTTTTAGTTGGGTTCGTAATTTTACCCGGAGTTTTAGTTGGGTTCGTAATTTTATCCGGAGTTTTAGTTGGGTTCGTAATTTTACCCGGAGTTTTAGTTGGGTTCGTAATTTTACCCGGAGTTTTAGTTGGGTTCGTAATTTTACCCGGAGTTTTACTTGGGTTCGTAATTTTACCCGGAGTTTTACCTGGGTTCGTAATTTTACCCGGAGTTTTAGTTGGGTTCGTAATTTTACCCGGAGTTTTAGTTGGGTTCGTAATTTTACCGGACTTTTTAGTTGGGTTCGTATTTTTTACCCGGACTTTAGTTGGGTTCGTAATTTTACCCGGAGTTTTAGTTGGGTTCGTAATCTTACCCGGAGTTTTAGTTGAGTTCGTAATTTTACCCGGAGTTTTAGTTGGGTTCGTAATTTTACCGGACCTTTTAATTGGGTTCGTAATTTTACCCGGACTTTTTAGTTGGGTTCGTAATTTTACCCGGACTTTTTAGTTGGGTTCGTAAGTTTACCCGGAGTTTTAGTTGGGTTCGTAATTTTACCCGGACTTTTTAGTTGGGTTCGAATTTTTTACCCGGACTTTTAGTTGGGTTCATAATTTTACCCTGAGTTTTAGTTGGGTTCGTAATTTTACCCGGACCTTTTAGTTGGGTTCGTATTTTATACCCGGACTTTTAGTTGGGTTCGTAATTTTACCCGGAGTCTTGAGTTACCCGTACTTTTTAGTTGGGTTCGTATTTTTATCCGGACTTTTAGTTGGGTTCGTAATTTTACCGGAGTTTTAGTTGGGTTCGTAATTTTACCCGGAGTGTTAGTTGGGTTCGTAATTTTACCCGGAGTTTTACTTGGGTTCGTAATTTTACCCGGAGTTATACTTGGGTTCGTAAATTTACCCGGAGTTTTAGCTGGGTTCGTAATTTTACCCGGAGTTTTAGTTGGGTTCGTAATTTTGCCCGGACTTTTTAGTTGGGTTCGTATTTTTTACCCGGACTTTTAGTTGGTTCGTAATTTTACCCGGAGTTTTAGTTGGGTTCGTAATTTTACCCGGAGTTTAGTTGAGTTCGTAATTTTACCCGGAGTTTTAGTTGGGTTCGTAATTTTACCCGGACTTTTTAGTTGGGTTCGTAATTTTACCCGGACTTTTTAGTTGGGTCGTATTTTTTACCCGGAGTTTTAGTTGGGTTCGTAATTTTACCCGGAGATTTAGTTGGGTTCGTAATTTTACCCGGACTTTTTAGTTGGGTTCGTATTTTTTACCCGGACTTTTAGTTGGGTTCGTAATTTTACCCGGAGTTTTAGTTGGGTTCGTATTTTTTACCCGGAGTTTTAGTTGGGTTCGTATTTTTTACCCGGAGTTTTAGTTGGGTTCGTATTTTTACCCGGAGTTTTAGTTGTGTTGGTAATTTTACCCGGAGTTTTAGTTGGGTTCATATTTTTTACCGGACTTTTTAGTTGGGTTCGTATTTTTTACCCGGAGTTTTAGTTGGGTTCGAATTTTTACCCGGAGTTTTAGTTGGGTTCGTATTTTTACCCGGAGTTTTAGTTGGGTTCGTATTTTTTACCCGGACTTTTTAGTTGGGTTAGTATTTTTGCCCGGAGTTTTAGTTGGGTTCGTATTTTTTAGCCGGAGCTTTAGTTGGGTTCGTATTTTTTACCCGGAGTTTTAGTTGGGTTCGTATTTTTACCCGGAGTTTTAGTTGGGTTCGTATTTTTACCCGGAGTTTTAGTTGGGTTCGTATTTTTTACCCGGAGTTTTAGTTGGGTTCGTATTTTTACCCGGAGTTTTAGTTGGGTTCGTATTTTTACCCGGAGTTTTAGTTGGGTTCGTATTTTTTACCCGGACTTTTTAGTTGTGTTAGTATTTTTGCCCGGAGTTTTAGTTGGGTTCGTATTTTTTACCCGGAGTTTTAGTTGGGTTCTAAATGTTACCCGGACATTTTTGTTTGGTTCGTATTTTTTACCCGGAGTTTTAGTTGGGTTCGTAATTTTACCCGGAGTTTTAGTTGGGTTCGTAATTTTACCCGGACTTTTTAGTTGGGTTCGTATTTTTTACCCGGACTTTTAGTTGGGTTCGTAATTTTACCCGGAGTTTTAGTTGGGTTCGTAATTTTACCCGGAGTTTTAGTTGAGTTCGTAATTTTACCCGGAGTTTTAGTTGGGTTCGTAATTTTACCCGGACTTTTTAGTTGGGTTCGAATTTTTTACCCGGACTTTTAGTTGGGTTCATAATTTTACCCGGAGTTTTAGTTGGGTTCGTAATTTTACCCGGACCTTTTAGTTGGGTTCGTATTTTGTACCCGGACTTTTAGTTGGGTTCGTAATTTACCCGGAGTTTTAGTTAGGTTCGTAATTTTACCCGGAGTTTTAGTTGGGTTCGTAATTTTACCCGGAGTCTTGAGTTACCCGGACTTTTAGTTGGGTTCGTATTTTTACCCGGACTTTTAGTTGGATTCGTAATTTTACCGGAGTTTTAGTTGGGTTCGTAATTTTACCCGGAGTTTTAGTTGGGTTCGTAATTTTACCCGGAGTTTTACTTGGGTTCGTAATTTTACCCGGAGTTTTACTTGGGTTCGTAATTTTACCCGGAGTTTTACTTGGGTTCGTAATTTTACCCGGAGTTTTAGTTGGGTTCGTAATTTTACCCGGACTTTTTAGTTGGGTTCGTATTTTTTACCCGGAGTTTTAGTTGGGTTCGTAATTTTACCCGGAGTTTTAGTTGGGTTCGTAATTTTACCCGGACTTTTTAGTTGGGTTCGTATTTTTACCCGGACTTTTAGTTGGGTTCGTAATTTTACCCGGAGTTTTAGTTGGGTTCGTATTTTTTACCCGGAGTTTTAGTTGGGTTCGTATTTTTTACCCGGAGTTTTAGTTGGGTTCGTATTTTTACCCGGAGTTTTAGTTGTGTTGGTAATTTTACCCGGAGTTTTAGTTGGGTTCATATTTTTTACCGGACTTTTTAGTTGGGTTCGTATTTTTACCCGGAGTTTTAGTTGGGTTCGTATTTTTTACCCGGAGTTTTAGTTGGGTTCGTATTTTTACCCGGAGTTTTAGTTGGGTTCGTATTTTTACCCGGAGTTTTAGTTGGGTTCGTATTTTTTACCCGGACTTTTAAGTTGGGTTCGTATTTTTACCCGGAGTTTTAGTTGGTTCGTATTTTTACCCGGAGTTTTAGTTGGGTTCGTATTTTTTACCCGGAGTTTTAGTTGGGTTCGTATTTTTACCCGGAGTTTTAGTTGGGTTCGTATTTTTACCGGAGTTTTAGTTGGGTTCGTATTTTTTACCGGACTTTTTAGTTGTGTTAGTATTTTTGCCCGGAGTTTTAGTTGGGTTCGTATTTTTTACCCGGAGTTTTAGTTGGGTTCTAAATGTTACCCGGACATTTTTGTTTGGTTCGTATTTTTTACCCGGAGTTTTAGTTGGGTTCGTAATTTTAGCCGGAGTTTCAGTTGGGTTCGTAATTTTACCCGGACTTTTTAGTTGGGTTCGTATTTTTTACCCGGACTTTTAGTTGGGTTCGTAATTTTACCCGGAGTTTTAGTTGGGTTCGTAATTTTACCCGGAGTTTTAGTTGAGTTCGTAATTTTACCCGAGTTTTAGTTGGGTTCGCAATTTTACCCGGACTTTTTAGTTGGGTTCGAATTTTTTACCCGGACTTTAGTTGGGTTCATAATTTTACCCGGAGTTTTAGTTGGGTTCGTAATTTTACCCGGACCTTTTAGTTGGGTTCGTATTTTGTACCCGGACTTTTAGTTGGGTTCGTAATTTTACCCGGAGTTTTAGTTAGGTTCGTAATTTTACCCGGAGTTTTAGTTGGGTTCGTAATTTTACCCGGAGTCTTGAGTTACCCGGACTTTTTAGTTGGGTTCGTATTTTTACCCGGACTTTTAGTTGGATTCGTAATTTTACCCGGAGTTTTAGTTGGGTTCGTAATTTTACCGGAGTTTTAGTTGGGTTCGTAATTTTACCCGGAGTTTTACTTGGGTTCGTAATTTTACCCGGAGTTTTAGTTGGGTTCGTAATTTTACCCGGAGTTTTAGTTGGGTTCGTAATTTTACCCGGACTTTTTAGTTGGGTTCGTATTTTTTACCCGGAGTTTTAGTTGGGTTCGTAATTTTACCCGGAGTTTTAGTTGGGTTCGTAATTTTACCCGGACTTTTTAGTTGGGTTCGTATTTTTTACCCGGACTTTTAGTTGGGTTCGTAATTTTACCCGGAGTTTTAGTTGGGTTCGTATTTTTTACCCGGAGTTTTAGTTGGGTTCGTATTTTTTACCCGGAGTTTTAGTTGGGTTCGTATTTTTACCCGGAGTTTTAGTTGTGTTGGTAATTTTACCGGAGTTTTAGTTGGGTTCATATTTTTTACCGGACTTTTTAGTTGGGTTCGTATTTTTTACCCGGAGTTTTAGTTGGGTTCGTATTTTTTACCCGGAGTTTTAGTTGGGTTCGTATTTTTACCCGGAGTTTTAGTTGGGTTCGTATTTTTACCCGGAGTTTTAGTTGGGTTCGTATTTTTTACCCGGACTTTTTAGTTGGGTTAGTATTTTTGCCCGGAGTTTTAGTTGGGTTCGTATTTTTTACCCGGAGTTTTAGTTGGGTTCGTATTTTTTACCCGGAGTTTTAGTTGGGTTCGTATTTTTACCCGGAGTTTTAGTTGTGTTGGTAATTTTACCCGGAGTTTTAGTTGGGTTCATATTTTTTACCGGACTTTTTAGTTGGGTTCGTAGTTTTTAAACGGAGTTTTAGTTGGTTCGTATTTTTTACCCGGAGTTTTAGTTGGGTTCGTATTTTTACCCGGAGTTTTAGTTGGGTTCGTATTTTTACCCGGAGTTTTAGTTGGGTTCGTATTTTTAACCCGACTTTTTAGTTGGGTTAGTATTTTTGCCCGTAGTTTTAGTTGGGTTCGTATTTTTTAGCCGGAGTTTTAGTTGGGTTCGTATTTTTTACCCGGAGTTTTAGTTGGGTTCGTATTTTTACCCGGAGTTTTAGTTGGGTTCGTATTTTTACCCGGAGTTTTAGTTGGGTTCGTATTTTTTACCAGGAGTTTTAGTTGGGTTCGTATTTTTACCCGGAGTTTTAGTTGGGTTCGTATTTTTGCCCGGAGTTTTAGTTGGGTTCGTATTTTTTACCCGGACTTTTTAGTTGGGTTAGTATTTTTGCCCGGAGTTTTAGTTGGGTTCGTATTTTTTTACCCGGAGTTTTAGTTGGGTTCTAAATGTTACCCGGACTTTTTTTTTGGTTCGTATTTTTTACCCGGAGTTTTAGTTGGGTTCGTAATTTTACCCGGACTTTTTAGTTGGGTTCGTAATTTTACCCGGAGTTTTAGTTGGGTTCGTAATTTTACCCCGAGTTTTAGTTGGGTTCGTAATTTTACCCGGAGTTTTAGTTGGGTTCGTAATTTTACCCGGAGTTTTAGTTGGGTTCGTTATTTTACCCGGACTTTTTAGTTGGGTTCGTATTTTTTACCAGGACTTTTAGTTGGGTTCGTAATTTTACCCGGAGTTTTAGTTGGGTTCGTAATTTTACCCGGAGTTTTGTTGAGTTCGTAATTTTACCCGGAGTTTTAGTTGGGTTCGTAATTTTACCCGGACTTTTTATTTGGGTTCGTAATTTTACCCGTACTTTTTAGTTGGGTTCGTAATTTTACCCGGAGTTTTAGTTGGGTTCGTAATTTTACCCGGAGTTTTAGTTGGGTTAGTAATTTTACCCGGACTTTTTAGTTGTGTTGGTAATTTTACCCGGAGTTTTAGTTGGGTTCATATTTTTTACCATACTTTTTAGTTGGGTTCGTATTTTTTACCCGGAGTTTTAGTTGGGTTCGTATTTTTTACCCGGAGTTTTAGTTGGGTTCGTATTTTTACCCGGAGTTTTAGTTGGGTTCGTATTTTTTACCCGGACTTTTTAGTTGGGTTAGTATTTTTGCCCGGAGTTTTAGTTGGGTTCGTATTTTTTAGCCGGAGTTTTAGTTGGGTTCGTATTTTTTACCCGGAGTTTTAGTTGGGTTCGTATTTTTACCCGGAGTTTTTGTTGGGTTCGTATTTTTACCCGGAGTTTTAGTTGGGTTCGTATTTTTTACCCGGAGTTTTAGTTGGGTTCGTATTTTTACCCGGAGTTTTAGTTGGGTTCGTAATTTTACCCGGACTTTTTAGTTTGGTTAGTATTTTTGCCCGGAGTTTTAGTTGGGTTCGTATTTTTTAGCCGGAGTTTTAGTTGGGTTCGTATTTTTTACCCGGAGTTTTAGTTGGGTTCGTATTTTTACCCGGAGTTTTAGTCGGGTTCGTATTTTTACCTGGAGTTTTAGTTGGGTTCGTATTTTTTACCCGGAGTTTTAGTTGGGTTCGTATTTTTACCCGGAGTTTTAGTTGGGTTCGTATTTTTACCCGGAGTTTTAGTTGGGTTCGTATTTTTTACCCGGACTTTTTAGTTGGGTTAGTATTTTTGCCCGGAGTTTTAGTTGGGTTCGTATTTTTTTACCCAGAGTTTTAGTTGGGTTCTAAATGTTACCCGGACTTTTTTGTTTGGTTCGTATTTTTTACCCGGAGTTTTAGTTGGGTTCGTAATTTTACCCGGACTTTTTAGTTGGGTTCGTAATTTTACCCGGAGTTTTAGTTGGGTTCGTAATTTTACCCCGAGTTTTAGTTGGGTTCGTAATTTTACCCGGAGTTTTAGTTGGGTTCGTAATTTTACCCGGAGTTTTAGTTGGGTTCGTAATTTTACCCGGACTTTTTAGTTGGGTTCCTATTTTTTATCCGGACTTTTAGTTGGGTTCGTAATTTTTACCCGGAGTTTTAGTTGGGTTCGTAATTTTACCCGGAGTTTTAGTTGAGTTCGTAATTTTACCCGGAGTTTTAGTTGGGTTCGTAATTTTACCCGGACTTTTTATTTGGGTTCGTAATTTTACCCGGACTTTTTAGTTGGGTTCGTAATTTTACCCGGAGTTTTAGTTGGGTTCGTAATTTTACCCGGAGTTTTAGTTGGGTTCGTAATTTTACCCGGACTTTTTAGTTGTGTTGGTAATTTTACCCGGAGTTTTAGTTGGGTTCATATTTTTTACCATACTTTTTAGTTGGGTTCGTATTTTTTACCCGGAGTTTTAGTTGGGTTCGTATTTTTTACCCGGAGTTTTAGTTGGGTTCGTATTTTCACCCGGAGTTTTAGTTGGGTTCGTATTTTTTACGCGGACTTTTTAGTTGGGTTAGTATTTTTGCCCGGAGTTTTAGTTGGGTTCGTATTTTTTAGCCGGAGTTTTAGTTGGGTTCGTATTTTTTACCCGGGGTTTTAGTTGGGTTCGTATTTTTACCCGGAGTTTTAGTTGGGTTCGTATTTTTACCCGGAGTTTTAGTTGGGTTCGTATTTTTTACCCGGAGTTTTAGTAGGGTTCGTATTTTTACCCGGAGTTTTAGTTGGGTTCGTAATTTTACCCGGACTTTTTAGTTGGGTTCGAATTTTTTACCCGGACTTTTAGTTGGGTTCATAATTTTACCCGGAGTTTTAGTTGGGTTCGTAAGTTTACCCGGACTTTTTAGTTGGGTTCGTATTTTTTACCCGGACTTTTAGTTGGGTTCGTAATTTTACCCGGAGTTTTAGTTGGGTTCGTAATTTTACCCGGAGTTTTAGTTGGGTTCGTAATTTTACCCGGAGTCTTGAGTTAATAGTTGGGTTCGTATTTTTACCCGGACTTTTAGTTGGGTTCGTAATTTTACCCGGAGTTTTAGTTGGGTTCGTAATTTTACCCGGAGTTTTAGTTGGGTTCGTAATTTTACCCGGAGTTTTACTTGGGTTCGTAATTTTACCCGGAGTTTTACTTCGGTTCGTAATTTTGCCCGGAGTTTTAGTTGGGTTCGTAATTTTACCCGGAGTTTTAGTTGGGTTCGTAATTTTACCCGGACTTTTTAGTTGGGTTCGTATTTGTTACCCGGACTTTTAGTTGGGTTCGTAATTTTACCCGGAGTTTTAGTTGGGTTCGTAATTTTACCCGGACTTTTTAGTTGGGTTCGTATTTTTTACCCGGACTTTTAGTTGGGTTCGTAATTTTACCCGGAGTTTTAGTTGTGTTCGAATTTTTTACCCGGAGTTTTAGTTGGGTTCGTATTTTTTACCCGGAGTTTTAGTTGGCTTCGTATTTTTACCCGGAGTTTTAGTTGTGTTGGTAATTTTACCCGGAGTTTTAGTTGGGTTCATATTTTTTACCCGGAGTTTTAGTTGGGTTCGCATTTTTACCCGGAGTTTTAGTTGGGTTCGTATTTTTACCCGGAGTTTTAGTTGGGTTCGTATTTTTTACCCGGAGTTTTTAGTTGGGTTAGTATTTTTGCCCGGAGTTTTAGTTGAGTTCGTATTTGTTCATGATCAAGTTAGTTGGTCATATTCCTAAGCAACATCTCCTTAGTTACATTTTTTTTATTATTGATAAGAAAAGATTTTTACTTAGTCGTCAACATCGCTCTCCAAAATATAAAATATAATATTACAAAGCCTCGAAGTGTTTTTCGAACCAGCGCAAGCCGCCAGCCAAGATATTATATTGGAACTCGCAGCCAAGCGGAGCACGAATCCTACTCGCACCAGCAGTATCCATAGTCCGACTTCGTAAAGAAAGCTCACAGCAGCCGCACGGAGTCTAATACCTGCAGCGATAATCCGACTTCGCTCAGCTCATAAGGATCACTATCACACGTAAACACTGACATCCCGATTTATTTATTATTAGTAGCCTCTTTTGAATTTGTTTTGCATTTATTATACATTTATTTGATTCATTCGCAATGGAATTAGAATCCTTAGTAAGAAAACGCGGCGCGATTAAGGCTAAGACTACTTGTTTTGCCAATTTTATAGCCAAATTAGAGTCGAATCATCCTGATAAGATATCTGATGAAGACGTATTAATTGAGTTAGACCTACGATTAGAACGCGCATTGCTAGTCATAGACGAGTTTGAAAGTGTGCAACTTGAAATTGAAATGCTTACCACAAACCCCGAGGAACAGGCCGTTGAACGTGGAAATTATCTATCAAATTTTTATGGAATCACCTCCAAAGCCAAACGCATCCTTCTCGCCAACAAAGCAATTGACCAAATAATCCCTATTCCTCATTCAACTTCTGGTCCAAGCACGCCTATCGAGGACTGTCGCAATTCACAGAACGTTCGGCTACCTGTCATTGATCTGCCAAAATTTGATGGAAATTATGACACTTGGTTAGAATTTCATGACACATTCCTGTCACTTATTCATAAAAACACGGCAATCAATGACATCCAAAAGTTCCATTACTTGCGATCATCTTTGATAGGAGGAGCCAAGCAAGTCATAGGCAGTCTTGAAATATCAAGCGCAAATTATTCTATTTCTTGGGATTTACTCTGTGAAAGGTATAACAATACAAGAATCTTGGTTCAAAATCATGTCAATGCTCTTTTCAATATTAGTAAAATTCACGATGAATCATCATTTGCACTTAGAAAACTCATCGATAACCTTTCAAAGCATTTAAGAGCTCTTTCGTCACTTAACGAACCCACGAACAATTGGGATACTCTAATTATTCATCTGGTAACCACCAAGTTAGACTCTACCACTAATCGCGAGTGGGAACAAAAGAAAGCTTCATTTACAAAACCCGTTTTAAAAAACTTAACCGATTTCCTAAAAGATCGTGCTGATTTATTAGAATCCATTGAAAATCACTCCAGTAGGAAATGTGTATCCAAGAAGCCAGTAGTTAAAACAATGTTCACAACAAACACAAAGAGATGTCCGTTTTGCAACAATGAGCATTACATCCAAGCTTGCCCAAGCTTTTTATCATTAAACGTAACTGATAGAATAGCAAACATAAAGAAGTTGAAATTATGTCTTAATTGTTTACGTCAAGGCCACATGCTAGGTACATGCAAGTCCAGTTCTTGCCAGAAATGTAAATTACGGCACAATACATTACTACACATAGAACAAAAAACTAATGACAATATACCACAAATTAGTACTGCTCCTGAAAAAAGTATCTCTTTAACAACACACCAGACACAAGCTAATTCGCAGGTTCTCTTATCGACTGTTTTAATACAGGCCTTTGATATATCCAGTCAGACCCATACGGTACGCGCGCTGTTAGACCCGGGTAGTCAAAGTAGCTTTATCACAGAGAATTTATGCAAATCTTTACAGCTACGTCGAAAAAGCTGCAACACCACTATTTCGTGTATCAACAACAACCAAACAATAATAAATCATTCTACTACTGTCACAGTGCAGTCACGGTACAATAATTACTCCACAAAAATTACTTGTTTGATTGTACCCAGTATCACAGCAACATTACCCAGCTTTGAAGTTGATATAACTAAACTGGATATTCCTTCCAACATCAAATTGGCTGACCCGAGATTTCATATTCCCGATAAAATAGATATTCTCCACGGTGCCGATTGTTTTTGGAACCTCATGTGTGTAGGACAAATTAAATTAAATCCTCGTGGTCCTATCATACAAAACACTCGCTTTTGTTGGATTGTTGCTGGTCCAATGCAAACTCATAATTCTGCTAACTCAACATTATGCAATTTTTTACAAAGCTCTGAATCCGATAAACAAGACAAGCAACTCAGTAGGTTTTGGGAAATCGAAACATTTCCTGACACAGTACCACGTTCACCGATAGAACAACAATGTGAAGAGCTGTTCCTTAAAACCGTTAAACGCGATACTACCGGTAAATTTGTGGTTACAATACCGTTCAAAGAACCGCCAGAAATATTAGGAAATTCTTTTGATACTGCCGAAAAGCGATTTTTTAGTCTCGAAAGGAAGCTTGAGAAACTCCCAAATTTTAAGGCTAAGTACGTTTCTTTCATTAATGAGTATCTCGAATTAGGCCACATGGTAAAAGTTTTAGATAAAGATCAAGCGCCATGCTCTTATTACATGCCTCATCACGGAGTCTGTAACGAAAATAGTACCACAACCAAATTACGTGTAGTTTTCGATGCATCTTGTCGCACCACATCTGGCTATTCTTTGAATGATATTCAAATGGTGGGCCCAACGATCCAACCCGATCTATTCACCACATTGCTTCGTCATAGGAAATACAATTATGTAATAGGCGCTGACATAGAGAAAATGTACAGAATGTGTTTAGTTAACCCTGAACAAACAGCCCTACAACGAATTCTTTGGCGCGATAAACCTACCGATATGCTAGGGGTGTACGAGTTAGTCACTGTTACATATGGTACTGCTTCGGCTAGTTATCTCGCTATAAGAAGCCTTTATCAGTTAGGTTTAGATTGCAAAGATCCACAGATTTCAGAAATCATCAAGAGTCACTTCTATGTAGATGATCTTTTGACCGGCAGTAACTCAATATCCGAAGCAATATACATTGCTAATGAAGTTTCGCGCATTCTTAGCACAGGTGGATTCAATCTTCGTAAATGGGTATCCAACAGCCCGAAGATTATACAAGGAATTCACAATGCAGATACTGTAGATGTAATAGATATGGGGACAAACGAGAATACGCGAACACTTGGTTTACTATGGAATAGCAGATTAGATTCTTTTACCTACAAAATCACAGAACTAGATAGTTCTGTCGTTAGGGTCACCAAACGCTCAATCTTATCCGAAGTTTCACAAATTTTTGATCCTCTCGGGTTGATAACTCCAGTCATTATTCGTGGTAAAATTCTCTTACAAGAATTGTGGTCAGAGGGCATTGGTTGGGATGACTCACTACCAAACCATTTGTACACTAAATGGCTTCAATTCCGTGACGAACTATGCATCTTAAGCAATATTAAAATTCCCCGACAAGTAACATGTAAACATCCAGTGCATTTTGAATTACATGGCTTTTCGGATAGCTCATCCTATGCATATGGTGCATGTGTTTATTTGAAGTCCATAGATAAAAACAACGAGGTTCAAGTTAGATTAGTTTGCGCAAAATCTAGAGTAGCTCCATTAAAAATTCAGACTATACCACGTTTGGAATTGATAGCAGCCTTACTATTAGCTAGACTCATGCAAAGAGTAAAAGGTTCGCTCGAATTAAAAATCAATAAAGAAGTCTATTGGACAGATTCCACGATAGTGCTAAGTTGGTTAAACATATCACCTAGTAACTTACAAGTTTTTGTTGCCAACCGGGTTGCCGCCTTGCAAGAATTAACAAATGTAAAGGATTGGAGACATGTTCCAACCAACGACAATCCCGCAGATTGTGTTTCGCGAGGTATCAAATCTGAACAACTACTAAAATTAGGTTTGTACTGGCACGGTCCTGACTGGATAAAATCAAAATGCGAGGATGACTATCCTCCCAGGCTGGGTAATAACGAGTCTGTTCCAGAAATGCGTAAACAATTAGTCTGTCACAAACTTACAATTCACGATCCATTCATACAGATTAAAGATTTTTCAAATCTCACCAGCCTAAAACGAACTATTGCTTACTGTCTCAGATTTAAAGACAACTCTTCAAAACCTATGAATGATAGATATTTTGGTCCGTTAACGACTGTTGAAATTGATAAAGCATTTGTAAAATTAATAAAATTAGCACAAGCAGAATGTTTTGACTTAGAAATACAAGCTTTAAAAAATAAAGAAATTTTAAATCCAAAGAACAAACTGCTTAAATTGGCTCCATTTCTTGACAATGATGAAATTTTACGAGTAGGAGGTCGATTAACTAATTCTAATTATAGTTTTAATAAAAAGTTTCCTATCCTCTTACCCGCAAGGCATCATTTAACATATCTCATTTTCTTAGAAGAACATAAAATGTTGTTACATGGAGGCCCACAACATTTATTATGTTCGATTCGCGACAAATTTTGGCCACTTCGAGGTCGAAATTTGGCCAGAAAAATTGTACACCAATGCATAAAGTGCTTTAGAGCAAACCCTTCTGGTATAAATCCTATAATGGGAAACTTACCTAAAACCCGTGTCAACCCAGCACCACCTTTCAACACTACTGGAGTTGATTATGCCGGGCCGTATTCACTTAAATCAAAATCGGGACGTGGAGGTAAAATCGAGAAATGTTATATTGGACTGTTCATATGCTTTGCTACACGTGCTATACACCTCGAGTTAATAACAGATTTAACCAAAGATGCATTTATTGCTGCCTTGAGACGTTTTGTTGGAAGACGTGGAAAGCCAGCGCAAATGTGGTCAGATAATGGTACGTGCTTTGTTGGTGCAGATAGAGAGCTAAAGGAATTAGGCAATTTTTTACTTACAAATTCTTCTTTCTTAAGCAATTCTATTGAAAATGACGGCATTCCATGGTCATTTATTCCTGCGAGTTCTCCGCATTTCGGTGGTTTGTGGGAAGCAGGGATAAAATCAACTAAGTATCATCTTAAACGTGTTGCCAGAAATAGTTTATTAACGTATGAACAATTTTCAACTTTACTCATTCAAATTGAAGCTACTTTAAATTCACGACCCCTTACACAGTTATCACCCGATCCCAATGATTTCACACCTTTGACACCATCACATTTCTTAATTGGACGACCATTGACGGCGGTAGCAGATCCGAACCTCACAGAACTACCAGTCAACAGATTGTCACATTACCAACGCATACAACAACTTCAACAGCATTTTTGGGCTAGATGGTCAAGAGAATACATATCTGAACTTCAGCAACGGTCAAAATGGACAACACAGCATGGGTCATTGAAGTTAGATGATCTGGTCGTAATTAAAGAAGACAATCAAGTGGTGTTTAGGACGGATACTGAAGCTACATTATGGTAGCGACGGAATTGCCAGAGTTGCTACAATAAAAACACAAACCAGTATAATTCGCCGCGCCTTTGCCAAGATTTGTCCACTACCAAAAAATGGTGAAGAAAATAGTGTATAGAAAATAGTTTCAGTGCGTGCGTTATTTCGTTATATTTCAACTCTATGTTCTCATTTCAATTGTCATGCATTATTATATCGTAAATGTTTATTTTGAAATGTACCCTTTCAAGGTGGGGGGCGATGTTCATGATCAAGTTAGTTGGTCATATTCCTAAGCAACATCTCCTTAGTTACATTTTTTTAATTATTGATAAGAAAAGATTTTTACTTAGTCGTCAACATCGCTCTCCAAAATATAAAATATAATATTACAAAGCCTCGAAGTGTTTTTCGAACCAGCGCAAGCCGCAAATTCTACAGTATTTTTTACCCGGACTTTTAGTTGGGTTCGTAATTTTACCCGGAGTTTTAGTTGGGTTAGTAATTTTACCCGGAGTTTCACTTGGGTTCGCAATTTTACCCGGATTTTTAGTTGGGTTCGTATTTTTTACCCGGACTTTTAGTTGGGTTCGTAATTTTACCCGGACTTTTTCGTTGGGTTCGTATTTTTTACCCGGACTTTTAGTTGGGTTCGTAATTTTACCCGGAGTTTTAGTTGGGTTCGTAATTTTACCCGGAGTTTTACTTGGGTTCGTAATTTTACCCGGACTTTTTAGTTGGGTTCGTATTTTTTACCCGGAGTTTTAGTTGGGTTCGTAATTTTACCCGGACTTTTTAGTTGGGTTCGTAATTTTACCCGGAGTTTTAGTTGGGTTCGTATTTTTTACCTGGAGTTTTAGTTGGGTTCGTATTTTTTACCCGGAGTTTTAGTTGGGTTCTTATTTTTACCCGGAGTTTTAGTTGTGTTGGTAATTTTACCCGGAGTTTTAGTTGGGTTCATATTTTTTACCGGACTTTTTAGTTGGGTTCGTATTTTTTACCCGGAGTTTTAGTTGGGTTCGTATTTTTACCCGGAGTTTTAGTTGGGTTCGTATTTTTACCCGGAGTTTTAGTTGGGTTCGTATTTTTTACCCGGACTTTTTAGTTGGGTTAGTATTTTTGCCCGGAGTTTTAGTTGGGTTCGTATTTTTTACCCGGAGTTTTAGTTGGGTTCGTATTTTTTACCCGGAGTTTTAGTTGGGTTCGTATTTTTACCAGGAGTTTTAGTTGGGTTCGTATTTTTACCCGGAGTTTTAGTTGGGTTCGTATTTTTTACCCGGAGTTTTAGTTGGGTTCGTATTTTTACCCGGAGTTTTAGTTGGGTTCGTATTTTTACCCGGAGTTTTAGTTGGGTTCGTATTTTTTACCCGGAGTTTTAGTTGGGTTCGTATTTTTTACCCGGACTTTTTAGTTGGGTTAGTATTTTTGCCCGGAGTTTTAGTTGGGTTCGTATTTTTTTACCCGGAGTTTTAGTTGGGTTCTAAATGTTACCCGGACATTTTTTTTGGTTCGTATTTTTTACCCGGAGTTTTAGTTGGGTTCGTAATTTTACCCGGACTTTTTAGTTGGGTTCGTAATTTTACCCGGAGTTTTAGTTGGGTTCGTAATTTTACCCCGAGTTTTAGTTGGGTTCGTAATTTTACCCGGAGTTTTAGTTGGGTTCGTAATTTTACCCGGAGTTTTAATTGGGTTCGTTATTTTACCCGGACTTTTTAGTTGGGTTCGTATTTTTTACCAGGACTTTTAGTTGGGTTCGTAATTTTACCCGGAGTTTTAGTTGGGTTCGTAATTTTACCCGGAGTTTTAGTTGAGTTCGTAATTTTACCCGGAGTTTTAGTTGGGTTTGTAATTTTACCCGGACTTTTTATTTGGGTTCGTAATTTTACCCGTACTTTTTAGTTGGGTTCGTAATTTTACCCGGAGTTTTAGTTGGGTTCGTAATTTTACCCGGAGTTTTAGTTGGGTTCGTAATTTTACCCGGACTTTTTAGTTGTGTTGGTAATTTTACCCGGAGTTTTAGTTGGGTTCATATTTTTTACCATACTTTTTAGTTGGGTTCGTATTTTTTACCCGGAGTTTTAGTTGGGTTCGTATTTTTTACCCGGAGTTTTAGTTGGGTTCGTATTTTTACACGGAGTTTTAGTTGGGTTCGTATTTTTTACCCGGACTTTTTAGTTGGGTTAGTATTTTTGCCCGGAGTTTTAGTTGGGTTCGTATTTTTTAGCCGGAGTTTTAGTTGGGTTCGTATTTTTTACCCGGAGTTTTAGTTGGGTTCGTATTTTTACCCGGAGTTTTTGTTGGGTTCGTATTTTTACCCGGAGTTTTAGTTGGGTTCGTATTTTTACCCGGAGTTTTAGTTGGGTTCGTATTTTTTACCCGGACTTTTTAGTTGGGTTAGTATTTTTGCCCGGAGTTTTAGTTGGGTTCGTATTTTTTTATCCAGAGTTTTAGTTGGGTTCTAAATGTTACCCGGACTTTTTTGTTTGGTTCGTATTTTTTACCCGGAGTTTTAGTTGGGTTCGTAATTTTACCCGGACTTTTTAGTTGGGTTCGTAATTTTACCCGGAGTTTTAGTTGGGTTCGTAATTTTACCCCGAGTTTTAGTTGGGTTCGTAATTTTACCCGGAGTTTTAGTTGGGTTCGTAATTTTACCCGGAGTTTTAGTTGGGTTCGTAATTTTACCCGGACTTTTTAGTTGGGTTCCTATTTTTTATCCGGACTTTTAGTTGGGTTCGTAATTTTTACCCGGAGTTTTAGTTGGGTTCGTAATTTTACCCGGAGTTTTAGTTGAGTTCGTAATTTTACCCGGAGTTTTAGTTGGGTTCGTAATTTTACCCGGACTTTTTATTTGGGTTCGTAATTTTACCCGGACTTTTTAGTTGGGTTCGTAATTTTACCCGGAGTTTTAGTTGGGTTCGTAATTTTACCCGGAGTTTTAGTTGGGTTCGTAATTTTACCCGGACTTTTTAGTTGTGTTGGTAATTTTACCCGGAGTTTTAGTTGGGTTCATATTTTTTACCATACTTTTTAGTTGGGTTCGTATTTTTTACCCGGAGTTTTAGTTGGGTTCGTATTTTTTACCCGGAGTTTTAGTTGGGTTCGTATTTTCACCCGGAGTTTTAGTTGGGTTCGTATTTTTTACCCGGACTTTTTAGTTGGGTTAGTATTTTTGCCCGGAGTTTTAGTTGGGTTCGTATTTTTTAGCCGGAGTTTTAGTTGGGTTCGTATTTTTTACCCGGGGTTTTAGTTGGGTTCGTATTTTTACCCGGAGTTTTAGTTGGGTTCGTATTTTTACCCGGAGTTTTAGTTGGGTTCGTATTTTTTACCCGGAGTTTTAGTTGGGTTCGTATTTTTACCCGGAGTTTTAGTTGGGTTCGTAATTTTACCCGGACTTTTTAGTTGGGTTCGAATTTTTTACCCGGACTTTTAGTTGGGTTCATAATTTTACCCGGAGTTTTAGTTGGGTTCGTAATTTTACCCGGACTTTTTAGTTGGGTTCGTATTTTTTACCCGGACTTTTAGTTGGGTTCGTAATTTTACCCGGAGTTTTAGTTGGGTTCGTAATTTTACCCGGAGTTTTAGTTGGGTTCGTAATTTTACCCGGAGTCTTGAGTTAATAGTTGGGTTCGTATTTTTACCCGGACTTTTAGTTGGGTTCGTAATTTTACCCGGAGTTTTAGTTGGGTTCGTAATTTTACCCGGAGTTTTAGTTGGGTTCGTAATTTTACCCGGAGTTTTACTTGGGTTCGTAATTTTACCCGGAGTTTTACTTCGGTTCGTAATTTTGCCCGGAGTTTTAGTTGGGTTCGTAATTTTACCCGGAGTTTTAGTTGGGTTCGTAATTTTACCCGGACTTTTTAGTTGGGTTCGTATTTGTTACCCGGACTTTTAGTTGGGTTCGTAATTTTACCCGGAGTTTTAGTTGGGTTCGTAATTTTACCCGGAGTTTTAGTTGAGTTCGTAATTTTACCCGGAGTTTTAGTTGGGTTCGTAATTTTACCCGGACTTTTTAGTTGGGTTCGTAATTTTACCCGGACTTTTTAGTTGGGTTCGTATTTTTTACCCGGAGTTTTAGTTAGGTTCGTAATTTTACCCGGAGTTTTAGTTGGGTTCGTAATTTTACCCGGACTTTTTAGTTGGGTTCGTATTTTTTACCCGGACTTTTAGTTGGGTTCGTAATTTTACCCGGAGTTTTAGTTGTGTTCGAATTTTTTACCCGGAGTTTTAGTTGGGTTCGTATTTTTTACCCGGAGTTTTAGTTGGCTTCGTATTTTTACCCGGAGTTTTAGTTGTGTTGGTAATTTTACCCGGAGTTTTAGTTGGGTTCATATTTTTTACCCGGAGTTTTAGTTGGGTTCGCATTTTTACCCGGAGTTTTATTTGGGTTCGTATTTTTACCCGGAGTTTTAGTTGGGTTCGTATTTTTTTCCCGGAGTTTTTAGTTGGGTTAGTATTTTTGCCCGGAGTTTTAGTTGGGTTCGTATTTTTTACCCGGACTTTTAGTTGGGTTCGTAATTTTACCCGGAGTTTTAGTTGGGTTCGTAATTTTACCCGGAGTTTCACTTGGGTTCGCAATTTTACCCGGACTTTTTAGTTGGGTTCGTATTTTTTACCCGGACTTTTAGTTGGGTTCGTAATTTTACCCGGACTTTTTAGTTGGGTTCGTATTTTTTACCCGGACTTTTAGTTGGGTTCGTAATTTTACCCGGAGTTTTAGTTGGGTTCGTAATTTTACCCGGAGTTTTACTTGGGTTCGTAATTTTACCCGGACTTTTTAGTTGGGTTCGTAATTTTACCCGGACTTTTTAGTTGGGTTCGTATTTTTTACCCGGAGTTTTAGTTAGGTTCGTAATTTTACCCGGAGTTTTAGTTGGGTTCGTAATTTTACCCGGACTTTTTAGTTGGGTTCGTATTTTTTACCCGGACTTTTAGTTGGGTTCGTAATTTTACCCGGAGTTTTAGTTGTGTTCGAATTTTTTACCCGGAGTTTTAGTTGGGTTCGTATTTTTTACCCGGAGTTTTAGTTGGCTTCGTATTTTTACCCGGAGTTTTAGTTGTGTTGGTAATTTTACCCGGAGTTTTAGTTGGGTTCATATTTTTTACCCGGAGTTTTAGTTGGGTTCGCATTTTTACCCGGAGTTTTATTTGGGTTCGTATTTTTACCCGGAGTTTTAGTTGGGTTCGTATTTTTTACCCGGAGTTTTTAGTTGGGTTAGTATTTTTGCCCGGAGTTTTAGTTGGGTTCGTATTTTTTACCCGGACTTTTAGTTGGGTTCGTAATTTTACCCGGAGTTTTAGTTGGGTTCGTAATTTTACCCGGAGTTTCACTTGGGTTCGCAATTTTACCCGGACTTTTTAGTTGGGTTCGTATTTTTTACCCGGACTTTTAGTTGGGTTCGTAATTTTACCCGGACTTTTTAGTTGGGTTCGTATTTTTTACCCGGACTTTTAGTTGGGTTCGTAATTTTACCCGGAGTTTTAGTTGGGTTCGTAATTTTACCCGGAGTTTTACTTGGGTTCGTAATTTTACCCGGACTTTTTAGTTGGGTTCGTATTTTTTACCCGGAGTTTTAGTTGGGTTCGTAATTTTACCCGGACTTTTTAGTTGGGTTCGTATTTTTTACCCGGACTTTTAGTTGGGTTCGTAATTTTACCCGGAGTTTTAGTTGGGTTCGTATTTTTTACCTGGAGTTTTAGTTGGGTTCGTATTTTTTACCCGGAGTTTTAGTTGGGTTCGTATTTTTACCCGGAGTTTTAGTTGTGTTGGTAATTTTACCCGGAGTTTTAGTTGGGTTCATATTTTTTACCGGACTTTTTAGTTGGGTTCGTATTTTTTACCCGGAGTTTTAGTTGGGTTCGTATTTTTACCCGGAGTTTTAGTTGGGTTCGTATTTTTACCCGGAGTTTTAGTTGGGTTCGTATTTTTTACCCGGACTTTTTAGTAGGGTTAGTATTTTTGCCCGGAGTTTTAGTTGGGTTCGTATTTTTTACCCGGAGTTTTAGTTGGGTTCGTATTTTTTACCCGGAGTTTTAGTTGGGTTCGTATTTTTACCAGGAGTTTTAGTTGGGTTCGTATTTTTACCCGGAGTTTTAGTTGGGTTCGTATTTTTTACCCGGAGTTTTAGTTGGGTTCGTATTTTTACCCGGAGCTTTAGTTGGGTTCGTATTTTTACCCGGAGTTTTAGTTGGGTTTGTATTGTTTACCCGGACTTTTTAGTTGGGTTAGTATTTTTGCCCGGAGTTTTAGTTGGGTTCGTATTTTTTTACCCGGAGTTGTAGTTGAGTTCTAAATGTTACCCGGACTTTTTTGTTTGGTTCGTATTTTTTACCCGGAGTTTTAGTTGGGTTCGTAATTTTACCCGCACTTTTTAGTTGGGTTCGTAATTTTAGACGGAGTTTTAGTTGGGTTCGTAATTTTACCCGGAGTTTTAGTTGGGTTCGTAATTTTACCCGGAGTTTTAGTTGGGTTCGTAATTTTACCCGGAGTTTTAGTTGGGTTCGTAATTTTACCCGGACTTTTTAGTTGGGTTCGTATTTTTACCCGGACTTTTAGTTGGGTTCGTAATTTTACCCGGAGTTTTAGTTGGGTTCGTAATTTTACCCGGAGTTTTAGTTGAGTTCGTAATTTTACCCGGAGTTTTAGTTGGGTTAGTAATTTTACCCGGACTTTTTATTTGGGTTCGTAATTTTACCGGGACTTTTTAGTTGGGTTCGTAATTTTACCCGGAGTTTTAGTTGGGTTCGTAATTTTACCCGGAGTTTTACTTGGGTTCGTAATTTTACCCGGACTTTTTAGTTGGGTTCGTATTTTTTACCCGGACTTTTAGTTGGGTTCGTAATTTTACCCGGAGTTTTAGTTGGGTTCGTAATTTTACCCGGAGTTTTAGTTGGGTTCGTAATTTTACCCGGAGTTTTACTTGGGTTCGTAATTTTACCCGGAGTTTTACTTGGGTTCGTAATTTTACCCGGAGTTTTAGTTGGGTTCGTAATTTTACCCGGAGTTTTAGTTGGGTTCGTAATTTTACCCGGACTTTTTAGTTGGGTTCGTATTTTTTACCCGGACTTTTAGTTGGGTTCGTAATTTTACCCGGAGTTTTAGTTGGGTTCGTAATCTTACCCGGAGTTTTAGTTGAGTTCGTAATTTTACCCGGAGTTTTAGTTGGGTTCGTAATTTTACCCGGACTTTTTAGTTGGGTTCGTATTTTTACCCGGAGTTTTAGTTGGGTTCGTATTTTTACCCGGAGTTTTAGTTGGGTTCGTATTTTTTACCCGGACTTTTTAGTTGTGTTAGTATTTTTGCCCGGAGTTTTAGTTGGGTTCGTATTTTTTACCCGGAGTTTTAGTTGGGTTCTAAATGTTACCCGGACTTTTTTGTTTGGTTCGTATTTTTTACCCGGAGTTTTAGTTGGGTTCGTAATTTTAGCCGGACTTTTTAGTTGGGTTCGTAATTTTACCCGGAGTTTTAGTTGGGTTCGTAATTTTACCCCGAGTTTTAGTTGGGTTCGTAATTTTACCCGGAGTTTTAGTTGGGTTCGTTATTTTACCCGGAGTTTTACTTAGGTTCGTAATTTTACCCGGAGTTTTACTTGGGTTCGTAATTTTACCCGGAATTTTAGTTGGGTTCGTAATTTTACCCCGAGTTTTAGTTGGGTTCGTAATTTTACCCGGACTTTTTAGTTGGGTTCGTATTTTTTACCCGGACTTTTAGTTGGGTTCGTAATTTTACCCGGAGTTTTAGTTGGGTTCGTAATTTTACCCGGAGTTTTAGTTGAGTTCGTAATTTTACCCGGAGTTTTAGTTGGGTTCGTAATTTTACCCGGACCTTTTAGTTGGGTTCGTAATTTTACCCGGACTTTTTAGTTGGGTTCGTAATTTTACCCGGACTTTTTAGTTGGGTTCGTAATTTTACCCGGAGTTTTAGTTGGGTTCGTAATTTTACCCGGACTTTTTAGTTGTGTTCGAATTTTTTACCCGGACTTTTAGTTGGGTTCATAATTTTACCCGGAGTTTTAGTTGGGTTCGTAATTTTACCCGGACCTTTTAGTTGGCTTCGTATTTTGTACCCGGACTTTTAGTTGGGTTCGTAATTTTACCCGGAGTTTTAGTTGGGTTCGTAATTTTACCCGGAGTTTTAGTTGGGTTCGTAATTTTACTCGGAGTCTTGAGTTACCCGGACTTTTTAGTTGGGTTCGTATTTTTACCCGGACTTTTAGTTGGGTTCGTAATTTTACCCGGAGTTTTACTTGGGTTCGTAATTTTACCCGGAGTTTTAGTTGGGTTCGTAATTTTACCCGGAGTTTTAGTTGGGTTCGTAATTTTACCCGGAGCTTTACTTGGGTTCGTAATTTTACCCGGAGTTTTACTTGGGTTCGTAATTTTGCCCGGAGTTTTAGTTGGGTTCGTAATTTTACCCGGAGTTTTAGTTGGGTTCGTAATTTTACCCGGACTTTTTAGTTGGATTCGTATTTTTTACCCGGAGTTTTATTCGGGTTCGTAATTTTACCCGGAGTTTTAGTTGGGTTCGTAATTTTACCCGGAGTTTTAGTTGAGTTCGTAATTTTACCCGGAGTTTTAGTTGGGTTCGTAATTTTACCCGGACTTTTTAGTTGGGTTCGTAATTTTACCCGGACTCTTTAGTTGGGTTCGTATTTTTTACCCGGTGTTTTAGTTTGGTTCGTAATTTTACCCGGAGTTTTAGTTGGGTTCGTAATTTTACCCGGACTTTTTAGTTGGGTTCGTATTTTCTACCCGGACTTTTAGTTGGGTTCGTAATTTTACCCGGAGTTTTAGTTGGGTTCGAATTTTTTACCCGGAGTTTTAGTTGGGTTCGTATTTTTTACCCGGAGTTTTAGTTGGGTTCATATTTTTTACCCGGAGTTTTAGTTGGGTTCGTATTTTTATCCGGAGTTTTAGTTGGGTTCGTATTTTTACCCGGAGTTTTAGTTGGGTTCGTATTTTTTACCCGGACTTTTTAGTTGGGTTAGTATTTTTGCCCGGAGTTTTAGTTGGGTTCGTATTTTTTACCCGGACTTTTAGTTGGGTTCGTAATTTTACCCGGAGTTTTAGTTGGGTTCGTAATTTTACCCGGAGTTTCACTTGGGTTCGCAATGTTACCCGGACTTTTTAGTTGGGTTCGTATTTTTTACCCGGACTTTTAGTTGGGTTCGTAATTTTACCCGGACTTTTTAGTTGGGTTCGTATTTTTTACCCGGACTTTTAGTTGGGTTCGTAATTTTACCCGGAGTTTTAGTTGGGTTCGTAATTTTATCCGGAGTTTTACTTGGGTTCGTAATTTTACCCGGACTTTTTAGTTGGGTTCGTATTTTTTACCCGGAGTTTTAGTTGAGTTCGTAATTTAACCCGGACTTTTTAGTTGGGTTCGTATTTTTTACCCGGACTTTTAGTTGGGTTCGTAATTTTACCCGGAGTTTTAGTTGGGTTCGTATTTTTTACCTGGAGTTTTAGTTGGGTTCGTATTTTTTACCCGGACTTTTAGTTGGGTTCGTATTTTTACCCGGAGTTTTAGTTGTGTTGGTAATTTTACCCGGAGTTTTAGTTGGGTTCATATTTTTTACCGGACTTTTTAGTTGGGTTCGTATTTTTTACCCGGAGTTTTAGTTGGGTTCGTATTTTTTATCCGGAGTTTTAGTTGGGTTCGTATTTTTACCCGGAGTTTTAGTTGGGTTCGTATTTTACCCGGAGTTTTAGTTGGGTTCGTATTTTTTACCCGGACTTTTTAGTTGGGTTAGTATTTTTGCCCGGAGTTTTAGTTGGGTTCGTATTTTTTACCCGGAGTTTTAGTTGGGTTCGTATTTTTTACCCGGAGTTTTAGTTGGGTTCGTAGTTTTACCAGGAGTTTTAGTTGGGTTCGTATTTTTACCCGGAGTTTTAGTTGGGTTCGTATTTTTTACCAGGAGTTTTTGTTGGGTTCGTATTTTTACCCGGAGCTTTAGTTGGGTGCGTATTTTTACCCGGAGTTTTAGTTGGGTTCGTATTGTTTACCCGGACTTTTTAGTTGGGTTAGTCATTTTGCCCGGAGTTTTAGTTGGGTTCGTATTTTTTTACCCGGAGTTTTAGTTGGGTTCTAAATGTTACCCGGACTTTTTTGTTTGGTTCGTATTTTTTACCCGGAGTTTTAGTTGGGTTCGTAATTTTACCCGCACTTTTTAGTTGGGTTCGTAATTTTACCCGGAGTTTTAGTTGGGTTCGTAATTTTACCCGGAGTTTTAGTTGGGTTCGTAATTTTACCCGGAGTTTTAGTTGGGTTCGTAATTTTACCCGGAGTTTTAGTTGGGTTCGTAATTTTACCCGGACTTTTTAGTTGGGTTCGTATTTTTACCCGGACTTTTAGTTGGGTCCGTAATTTTACCCGGAGTTTTAGTTGGGTTCGTAATTTTACCCGGAGTTTTAGTTGAGTTCGTAATTTTACCCGGAGTTTTAGTTGGGTTAGTAATTTTACCCGGACTTTTTATTTGGGTTCGTAACTTTACCCGGACTTTTTAGTTGGGTTCGTAATTTTACCCGGAGTTTTAGTTGGGTTCGTAATTTTACCCGGAGTTTTACTTGGGTTTGTAATTTTACCCGGACTTTTTAGTTGGGTTCGTATTTTTTACCCGGACTTTTAGTTGGGTTCCTAATTTTACCCGGAGTTTTAGTTGGCTTCGTAATTTTACCCGGAGTTTTAGTTGGGTTCGTAATTTTATCCGGAGTTTTACTTGGGTTCGTAATTTTACCCGGAGTTTTACTTGGGTTCGTAATTTTGCCCGGAGTTTTAGTTGGGTTCGTAATTTTACCCGGAGTTTTAGTTGGGTTCGTAATTTTACCCGGACTTTTTAGTTGGGTTCGTATTTTTTACCCGGACTTTTAGTTGGGTTCGTAATTTTACCCGGAGTTTTAGTTGGGTTCGTAATTTTACCCGGAGTTTTAGTTGAGTTCGTAATTTTACCCGGAGTTTTAGTTGGGTTCGTAATTTTACCCGGACCTTTTAGTTGGGTCGTAATTTTACCCGGACTTTTTAGTTGGGTTCGTAATTTTACCCGACTTTTTAGTTGGGTTCGTAATTTTACCCGGACTTTTTAGTTGGGTTCGTAATTTTACCCGGAGTTTTAGTTGGGTTCGTAATTTTACCCGGACTTTTTAGTTGGGTTCGAATTTTTTACCCGGACTTTTAGTTGGGTTCATATTTTACCCGGAGTTTTAGTTGGGTTCGTAATTTTACCCGGACCTTTTAGTTGGGTTCGTATTTTGTACCCGGACTTTTAGTTGGGTTCGTAATTTTACCCGGA
>CAXIES010000338.1:0-13235 GCA_964023965.1 Melinopterus prodromus
CCCTGAACTGCCAAAGTAAATCAACTTCAGACCACGAACAACAACCCAAGAGCTATCATCTCGGCCAAAATCCAGGGCAAGACAACGTAGCTCTCCTGGACACAGGTGCAACCTACAATTTCATCTCCGAGGAAGTCATGGACCGCTATAAGAAGAAACGATCCCGATCAATTTAGCCAATACGATCCGATGGTCTAGATGCCATGGTCTAGGAAGGACAACAATCCAATTCTACGTAGGACGGAGATTTCGGGAGGAATTTCTAGCGACCCCAAACCTCGCATACCCGATGATCCTCGGCGAACCAGTAGGCGCCGTCGAGCCGCTGTATCAACGACGCGCCAATCAAACGCGCCCGCCACGAACACGGCAAGCATCTACTACCGCGCTCACCGCGCCAACCAATAGCGGCACCAGGAGCAGCAATAGGCGGGGCCTGAATACAGACTGGTCAGTCCAGCTCCAGCCATCTACCGACCACCACTTGAAATTACTTATTGTTTGATCGTATTAGTAAGGCGCGAAAGAGATATTTTGACTAGTTTTTGCTGCCGCGATGGCTCGCGGAAGGTATTTTGACCAGTTTTTATACCCGCGAAGGCGCGAAAGAGACATTTTGACTAGTTTTTGCTGCCGCGATGGCTCGCGGAAGGTATTTTGACCAGTTTTTATACACGCGAAGCCGCTAAAGAGACATTTTGACTAGTTTTTGCTGCCGCGATGGCTCGCGGAGGGTATTTTGACCACTTTTTATACCCGCGAAGGCGCGAAAGAGACATTTTGACTAGTTTTTGCTGCCGCGATGGCTCGCGGAAGGTATTTTGACCAGTTTTTATACACGCGAAGCCGCTAAAGAGACATTTTGACTAGTTTTTGCTGCCGCGATGGCTCGCGGAGGGTATTTTGACCACTTTTTATACCCGCGAAGGCGCGAAAGAGACATTTTGACTAGTTTTTGCTGCCGCGATGGCTCGCGGAAGATATTTTGACCAGTTTTTATACACGCGAAGCCGCAAAAGAGACATTTTGACTAGTTTTTGCTGCCGCGATGGCTCGTGGCAGGTATTTTGACCAGTTTTACTACGTTTTACTCGCAGTTTCGCGAGTATAAAAACTGGTCAAAATACCTGCCACGAGCCATCGCGGCAGCAAAAACTAGTCAAAATGTCTCTTTCGCGCCTTCGCGGGTATAAAAAGTGGTCAAAATACCTTCCGCGAGCCATCGCGGCAGCAAAAACTAGTCAAAATGTCTTTCTCGCGGCTTCGCGGGTATAAAAACTGGTCAAAATACCTTCCGCGAGCCATCGCGGCAGCAAAAACTAGTCAAAATGTCTGTCTCGCGCCTTCGCGGACATAAAAACTGGTCGAAAAACCTTGCGCGTGCCATCGCGGCAGCAAAAACTAGTCAAAATGTCTGACTCGCGCCTTCGCGGACATAAAAACTGGTCGAAAAACCTTGCGCGTGCCATCGCGGCAGCAAAAACTAGTCAAAATGTCTGTCTCGCGCCTTCGCGGACATAAAAACTGGTCGAAAAACCTTGCGCGTGCCATCGCGGCAGCAAAAACTAGTCAAAATGTCTGTCTCGCGCCTTCGCGGACATAAAAACTGGTCGAAAAACCTTGCGCGTGCCATCGCGGCAGCAAAAACTAGTCAAAATGTCTGTCTCGCGCCTTCGCGGACATAAAAACTGGTCGAAAAACCTTGCGCGTGCCATCGCGGCAGCAAAAACTAGTCAAAATGTCTGTCTCGCGCCTTCGCGGACATAAAAACTGGTCGAAAAACCTTGCGCGTGCCATCGCGGCAGCAAAAACTAGTAAAAATGTCTGTCTCGCGCCTTCGCGGACATAAAAACTGGTCGAAAAACCTTGCGCGTGCCATCGCGGCAGCAAAAACTAGTCAAAATGTCTGTCTCGCGCCTTCGCGGACATAAAAACTGGTCGAAAAACCTTGCGCGAGCCATCGCGGCAGCAAAAACTAGTCAAAATGTCTGTCTCGCGCCTTCGCGGACATAAAAACTGGTCGAAAAACCTTGCGCGTGCATCGCGGCAGCAAAAACTAGTCAAAATGTCTGTCTCGCGCCTTCGCGGACATAAAAACTGGTCGAAAAACCTTGCGCGTGCCATCGCGGCAGCAAAAACTAGTCAAAATGTCTGTCTCGCGCCTTCGCGGACATAAAAACTGGTCGAAAAACCTTGCGCGTGCCATCGCGGCAGCAAAAACTAGTCAAAATGTCTGTCTCGCGCCTTCGCGGACATAAAAACTGGTCGAAAAACCTTGCGCGTGCCATCGCGGCAGCAAAAACTAGTCAAAATGTCTGTCTCGCGCCTTCGCGGACATAAAAACTGGTCGAAAAACCTTGCGCGTGCCATCGCGGCAGCAAAAACTAGTCAAAATGTCTGTCTCGCGCCTTCGCGGACATAAAAACTGGTCGAAAAACCTTGCGCGTGCCATCGCGGCAGCAAAAACTAGTCAAAATGTCTGTCTCGCGCCTTCGCGGACATAAAAACTGGTCGAAAAACCTTGCGCGTGCCATCGCGGCAGCAAAAACTAGTCAAAATGTCTGTCTCGCGCCTTCGCGGACATAAAAACTGGTCGAAAAACCTTGCGCGTGCCATCGCGGCAGCAAAAACTAGTCAAAATGTCTGTCTCGCGCCTTCGCGGACATAAAAACTGGTCGAAAAACCTTGCGCGTGCCATCGCGGCAGCAAAAACTAGTCAAAATGTCTGTCTCGCGCCTTCGCGGACATAAAAACTGGTCGAAAAACCTTGCGCGAGCCATCGCGGCAGCAAAAACTAGTAAAAATGTCTGTCTCGCGCCTTCGCGGACATAAAAACTGGTCGAAAAACCTTGCGCGAGCCATCGCGGCAGCAAAAACTAGTAAAAATGTCTGTCTCGCGCCTTCGCGGACATAAAAACTGGTCGAAAAACCTTGCGCGTGCCATCGCGGCAGCAAAAACTAGTCAAAATGTCTGTCTCGCGCCTTCGCGGACATAAAAACTGGTCGAAAACCTTGCGCGTGCCATCGCGGCAGCAAAAACTAGTCAAAATGTCTGTCTCGCGCCTTCGCGGACATAAAAACTGGTCGAAAAACCTTGCGCGTGCCATCGCGGCAGCAAAAACTAGTCAAAATGTCTGTCTCGCGCCTTCGCGGACATAAAAACTGGTCGAAAAACCTTGCGCGTGCCATCGCGGCAGCAAAAACTAGTCAAAATGTCTGTCTCGCGCCTTCGCGGACATTAAAACTGGTCGAAAAACCTTGCGCGTGCCATCGCGGCAGCAAAAACTAGTCAAAATGTCTGTCTCGCGCCTTCGCGGACATAAAAACTGGTCGAAAACCTTGCGCGTGCCATCGCGGCAGCAAAAACTAGTCAAAATGTCTGTCTCGCGCCTTCGCGGACATAAAAACTGGTCGAAAAACCTTGCGCGTGCCATCGCGGCAGCAAAAACTAGTCAAAATGTCTGTCTCGCGCCTTCGCGGACATAAAAACTGGTCGAAAAACCTTGCGCGTGCCATCGCGGCAGCAAAAACTAGTCAAAATGTCTGTCTCGCGCCTTCGCGGACATAAAAACTGGTCGAAAAACCTTGCGCGTGCCATCGCGGCAGCAAAAACTAGTCAAAATGTCTGTCTCGCGCCTTCGCGGACATAAAAACTGGTCGAAAAACCTTGCGCGTGCCATCGCGGCAGCAAAAACTAGTCAAAATGTCTGTCTCGCGCCTTCGCGGACATAAAAACTGGTCGAAAAACCTTGCGCGTGCCATCGCGGCAGCAAAAACTAGTCAAAATGTCTGTCTCGCGCCTTCGCGGACATAAAAACTGGTCGAAAAACCTTGCGCGTGCCATCGCGGCAGCAAAAACTTGTCAAAATGTCTGTCTCGCGCCTTCGCGGACATAAAAACTGGTCGAAAAACCTTGCGCGTGCCATCGCGGCAGCAAAACTAGTCAAAATGTCTGTCTCGCGCCTTCGCGGACATAAAAACTGGTCGAAAAACCTTGCGCGTGCCATCGCGGCAGCAAAAACTAGTCAAAATGTCTGTCTCGCGCCTTCGCGGACATAAAAACTGGTCGAAAAACCTTGCGCGTGCCATCGCGGCAGCAAAAACTAGTCAAAATGTCTGTCTCGCGCCTTCGCGGACATAAAACCTGGTCGAAAAACCTTGCGCGTGCCATCGCGGCAGCAAAAACTAGTCAAAATGTCTGTCTCGCGCCTTCGCGGACATAAAAACTGGTCGAAAAACCTTGCGCGTGCCATCGCGGCAGCAAAAACTAGTCAAAATGTCTGTCTCGCGCCTTCGCGGACATAAAAACTGGTCGAAAAACCTTGCGCGTGCCATCGCGGCAGCAAAAACTAGTCAAAATGTCTGTTCGCGCCTTCGCGGACATAAAAACTGGTCGAAAAACCTTGCGCGTGCCATCGCGGCAGCAAAAACTAGTCAAAATGTCTGTCTCGCGCCTTCGCGGACATAAAAACTGGTCGAAAAACCTTGCGCGTGGCATCGCGGCAGCAAAAACTAGTCAAAATGTCTGTCTCGCGCCTTCGCGGACATAAAAACTGGTCGAAAAACCTTGCGCGTGCCATCGCGGCAGCAAAAACTAGTCAAAATGTCTGTCACGCGCCTTCGCGGACATAAAAACTGGTCGAAAAACCTTGCGCGAGCCATCGCGGCAGCAAAAACTAGTAAAAATGTCTGTCTCGCGCCTTCGCGGACATAAAAACTGGTCGAAAAACCTTGCGCGAGCCATCGCGGCAGCAAAAACTAGTAAAAATGTCTGTCTCGCGCCTTCGCGGACATAAAAACTGGTCGAAAACCTTGCGCGTGCCATCGCGGCAGCAAAAACTAGTCAAAATGTCTGTCTCGCGCCTTCGCGGACATAAAAACTGGTCGAAAAACCTTGCGCGTGCCATCGCGGCAGCAAAAACTAGTCAAAATGTCTGTCTCGCGCCTTCGCGGACATAAAAACTGGTCGAAAAACCTTGCGCGTGCCATCGCGGCAGCAAAAACTAGTCAAAATGTCTGTCTCGCGCCTTCGCGGACATAAAAACTGGTCGAAAAACCTTGCGCGTGCCATCGCGGCAGCAAAAACTAGTCAAATGTCTGTCTCGCGCCTTCGCGGACATAAAAACTGGTCGAAAAACCTTGCGCGTCCCATCGCGGCAGCAAAAACTAGTCAAAATGTCTGTCTCGCGCCTTCGCGGACATAAAAACTGGTCGAAAAACCTTGCGCGTGCCATCGCGGCAGCAAAAACTAGTCAAAATGTCTGTCTCGCGCCTTCGCGGACATAAAACTGGTCGAAAAACCTTGCGCGTGCCATCGCGGCAGCAAAACTAGTCAAAATGTCTGTCTCGCGCCTTCGCGGACATAAAAACTGGTCGAAAAACCTTGCGCGTGCCATCGCGGCAGCAAAAACTAGTCAAAATGTCTGTCTCGCGCCTTCGCGGACATAAAAACTGGTCGAAAAACCTTGCGCGTGCCATCGCGGCAGCAAAAACTAGTCAAAATGTCTGTCTCGCGCCTTCGCGGACAAAAACTGGTCGAAAAACCTTACGCGTGCCATCGCGGCAGCAAAACTAGTCAAAATGTCTGTCTCGCGCCTTCGCGGACATAAAAACTGGTCGAAAACCTTGCGCGAGCCATCGCGGCAGCAAAAACTAGTAAAAATGTCTGTCTCGCGCCTTCGCGGACATAAAAACTGGTCGAAAAACCTTGCGCGAGCCATCGCGGCAGCAAAAACTAGTAAAAATGTCTGTCTCGCGCCTTCGCGGACATAAAAACTGGTCGAAAAACCTTGCGCGTGCCATCGCGGCAGCAAAAACTAGTCAAAATGTCTGTCTCGCGCCTTCGCGGACATAAAAACTGGTCGAAAACCTTGCGCGTGCCATCGCGGCAGCAAAAACTAGTCAAAATGTCTGTCTCGCGCCTTCGCGGACATAAAAACTGGTCGAAAAACCTTGCGCGTGCCATCGCGGCAGCAAAAACTAGTCAAAATGTCTGTCTCGCGCCTTCGCGGACATAAAAACTGGTCGAAAAACCTTGCGCGTGCCATCGCGGCAGCAAAAACTAGTCAAAATGTCTGTCTCGCGCCTTCGCGGACATAAAACTGGTCGAAAAACCTTGCGCGTGCCATCGCGGCAGCAAAAACTAGTCAAAATGTCTGTCTCGCGCCTTCGCGGACATAAAAACTGGTCGAAAAACCTTGCGCGTGCCATCGCGGCAGCAAAAACTAGTCAAAATGTCTGTCTCGCGCCTTCGCGGACATAAAAACTGGTCGAAAAACCTTGCGCGTGCCATCGCGGCAGCAAAAACTAGTCAAAATGTCTGTCTCGCGCCTTCGCGGACATAAAAACTGGTCGAAAAACCTTGCGCGTGCCATCGCGGCAGCAAAAACTAGTCAAAATGTCTGTCTCGCGCCTTCGCGGACATAAAAACTGGTCGAAAAACCTTGCGCGTGCCATCGCGGCAGCAAAAACTAGTCAAAATGTCTGTCTCGCGCCTTCGCGGACATAAAAACTGGTCGAAAAACCTTGCGCGTGCCATCGCGGCAGCAAAAACTAGTCAAAATGTCTGTCTCGCGCCTTCGCGGACATAAAAACTGGTCGAAA
Organism: Melinopterus prodromus; assembly: GCA_964023965.1. Classification (NCBI taxonomy): domain Eukaryota; kingdom Metazoa; phylum Arthropoda; class Insecta; order Coleoptera; family Scarabaeidae; genus Melinopterus; species Melinopterus prodromus. Next base: position 6,604 of record CAXIES010000338.1, read on the forward strand.
AACCTTGCGCGTGCCATCGCGGCAGCAAAAACTAGTCAAAATGTCTGTCTCGCGCCTTCGCGGACATAAAAACTGGTCGAAAAACCTTGCGCGTGCCATCGCGGCAGCAAAAACTAGTCAAAATGTCTGTCTCGCGCCTTCGCGGACATAAAAACTGGTCGAAAAACCTTGCGCGTGCCATCGCGGCAGCAAAAACTAGTCAAAATGTCTGTCTCGCGCCTTCGCGGACATAAAAACTGGTCGAAAAACCTTGCGCGTGCCATCGCGGCAGCAAAAACTAGTCAAAATGTCTGTCTCGCGCCTTCGCGGACATAAAAACTGGTCGAAAAACCTTGCGCGTGCCATCGCGGCAGCAAAAACTAGTCAAAATGTCTGTCTCGCGCCTTCGCGGACATAAAAACTGGTCGAAAAACCTTGCGCGTGCCATCGCGGCAGCAAAAACTAGTCAAAATGTCTGTCTCGCGCCTTCGCGGACATAAAACCTGGTCGAAAAACCTTGCGCGTGCCATCGCGGCAGCAAAAACTAGTCAAAATGTCTGTCTCGCGCCTTCGCGGACATAAAAACTGGTCGAAAAACCTTGCGCGTGCCATCGCGGCAGCAAAAACTAGTCAAAATGTCTGTCTCGCGCCTTCGCGGACATAAAAACTGGTCGAAAAACCTTGCGCGTGCCATCGCGGCAGCAAAAACTAGTCAAAATGTCTGTCTCGCGCCTTCGCGGACATAAAAACTGGTCGAAAAACTTGCGCGTGCCATCGCGGCAGCAAAAACTAGTCAAAATGTCTGTCTCGCGCCTTCGCGGACATAAAAACTGGTCGAAAAACCTTGCGCGTGCCATCGCGGCAGCAAAAACTAGTCAAAATGTCTGTCTCGCGCCTTCGCGGACATAAAAACTGGTCGAAAAACCTTGCGCGTGCCATCGCGGCAGCAAAAACTAGTCAAAATGTCTGTCTCGCGCCTTCGCGGACATAAAAACTGGTCGAAAAACCTTGCGCGAGCCATCGCGGCAGCAAAAACTAGTAAAAATGTCTGTCTCGCGCCTTCGCGGACATAAAAACTGGTCGAAAAACCTTGCGCGTGCCATCGCGGCAGCAAAAACTAGTCAAAATGTCTGTCTCGCGCCTTCGCGGACATAAAAACTGGTCGAAAACCTTGCGCGTGCCATCGCGGCAGCAAAAACTAGTCAAAATGTCTGTCTCGCGCCTTCGCGGACATAAAAACTGGTCGAAAAACCTTGCGCGTGCCATCGCGGCAGCAAAAACTAGTCAAAATGTCTGTCTCGCGCCTTCGCGGACATAAAAACTGGTCGAAAAACCTTGCGCGTGCCATCGCGGCAGCAAAAACTAGTCAAAATGTCTGTCTCGCGCCTTCGCGGACATAAAAACTGGTCGAAAAACCTTGCGCGTGCCATCGCGCAGCAAAAACTAGTCAAAATGTCTGTCTCGCGCCTTCGCGGACATAAAAACTGGTCGAAAAACCTTGCGCGTGCCATCGCGGCAGCAAAAACTAGTCAAAATGTCTGTCTCGCGCCTTCGCGGACATAAAAACTGGTCGAAAAACCTTGCGCGTGCCATCGCGGCAGCAAAAACTAGTCAAAATGTCTGTCTCGCGCCTTCGCGGACATAAAAACTGGTCGAAAAACCTTGCGCGTGCCATCGCGGCAGCAAAAACTAGTCAAAATGTCTGTCTCGCGCCTTCGCGGACATAAAAACTGGTCGAAAAACCTTGCGCGTGCCATCGCGGCAGCAAAAACTAGTCAAAATGTCTGTCTCGCGCCTTCGCGGACATAAAAACTGGTCGAAAAACCTTGCGCGTGCCATCGCGGCAGCAAAAACTAGTCAAAATGTCTGTCTCGCGCCTTCGCGGACATAAAACTGGTCGAAAAACCTTGCGCGTGCCATCGCGGCAGCAAAAACTAGTCAAAATGTCTGTCTCGCGCCTTCGCGGACATAAAAACTGGTCGAAAACCTTGCGCGTGCCATCGCGGCAGCAAAAACTAGTCAAAATGTCTGTCTCGCGCCTTCGCGGACATAAAAAACTGGTCGAAAAACCTTGCGCGTGCCATCGCGGCAGCAAAAACTAGTCAAAATGTCTGTCTCGCGCCTTCGCGGACATAAAAACTGGTCGAAAAACCTTGCGCGTGCCATCGCGGCAGCAAAAACTAGTCAAAATGTCTGTCTCGCGCCTTCGCGGACATAAAAACTGGTCGAAAAACCTTGCGCGTGCCATCGCGGCAGCAAAAACTAGTCAAAATGTCTGTCTCGCGCCTTCGCGGACATAAAAACTGGTCGAAAAACCTTGCGCGTGCCATCGCGGCAGCAAAAACTAGTCAAAATGTCTGTCTCGCGCCTTCGCGGACATAAAAACTGGTCGAAAAACCTTGCGCGTGCCATCGCGGCAGCAAAAACTAGTCAAAATGTCTGTCTCGCGCCTTCGCGGACATAAAACTGGTCGAAAAACCTTGCGCGTGCCATCGCGGCAGCAAAAACTAGTCAAAATGTCTGTCTCGCGCCTTCGCGGACATAAAAACTGGTCGAAAAACCTTGCGCGTGCCATCGCGGCAGCAAAAACTAGTCAAAATGTCTGTCTCGCGCCTTCGCGGACATAAAAACTGGTCGAAAAACCTTGCGCGTGCCATCGCGGCAGCAAAAACTAGTCAAAATGTCTGTCTCGCGCCTTCGCGGACATAAAAACTGGTCGAAAAACCTTGCGCGTGCCATCGCGGCAGCAAAAACTAGTCAAAATGTCTGTCTCGCGCCTTCGCGGACATAAAAACTGGTCGAAAAACCTTGCGCGTGCCATCGCGGCAGCAAAAACTAGTCAAAATGTCTGTCTCGCGCCTTCGCGGACATAAAAACTGGTCGAAAAACCTTGCGCGTGCCATCGCGGCAGCAAAAACTAGTCAAAATGTCTGTCTCGCGCCTTCGCGGACATAAAAACTGGTCGAAAAACCTTGCGCGTGCCATCGCGGCAGCAAAAACTAGTCAAAATGTCTGTCTCGCGCCTTCGCGGACATAAAAACTGGTCGAAAAACCTTGCGCGTGCCATCGCGGCAGCAAAAACTAGTCAAAATGTCTGTCTCGCGCCTTCGCGGACATAAAAACTGGTCGAAAAACCTTGCGCGTGCCATCGCGGCAGCAAAAACTAGTCAAAATGTCTGTCTCGCGCCTTCGCGGACATAAAAACTGGTCGAAAAACCTTGCGCGTGCCATCGCGGCAGCAAAAACTAGTCAAAATGTCTGTCTCGCGCCTTCGCGGACATAAAAACTGGTCGAAAAACCTTGCGCGTGCCATCGCGGCAGCAAAAACTAGTCAAAATGTCTGTCTCGCGCCTTCGCGGACATAAAAACTGGTCGAAAAACCTTGCGCGTGCCATCGCGGCAGCAAAAACTAGTCAAAATGTCTGTCTCGCGCCTTCGCGGACATAAAAACTGGTCGAAAAACCTTGCGCGTGCCATCGCGGCAGCAAAAACTAGTCAAAATGTCTGTCTCGCGCCTTCGCGGACATAAAAACTGGTCGAAAAACCTTGCGCGTGCCATCGCGGCAGCAAAAACTAGTCAAAATGTCTGTCTCGCGCCTTCGCGGACATAAAAACTGGTCGAAAAACCTTGCGCGTGCCATCGCGGCAGCAAAAACTAGTCAAAATGTCTGTCTCGCGCCTTCGCGGACATAAAAACTGGTCGAAAAACCTTGCGCGTGCCATCGCGGCAGCAAAAACTAGTCAAAATGTCTGTCTCGCGCCTTCGCGGACATAAAAACTGGTCGAAAAACCTTGCGCGTGCCATCGCGGCAGCAAAAACTAGTCAAAATGTCTGTCTCGCGCCTTCGCGGACATAAAAACTGGTCGAAAAACCTTGCGCGTGCCATCGCGGCAGCAAAAACTAGTCAAAATGTCTGTCTCGCGCCTTCGCGGACATAAAAACTGGTCGAAAAACCTTGCGCGTGCCATCGCGGCAGCAAAAACTAGTCAAAATGTCTGTCTCGCGCCTTCGCGGACATAAAAACTGGTCGAAAAACCTTGCGCGTGCCATCGCGGCAGCAAAAACTAGTCAAAATGTCTGTCTCGCGCCTTCGCGGACATAAAAACTGGTCGAAAAACCTTGCGCGTGCCATCGCGGCAGCAAAAACTAGTCAAAATGTCTGTCTCGCGCCTTCGCGGACATAAAAACTGGTCGAAAAACCTTGCGCGTGCCATCGCGGCAGCAAAAACTAGTCAAAATGTCTGTCTCGCGCCTTCGCGGACATAAAAACTGGTCGAAAAACCTTGCGCGTGCCATCGCGGCAGCAAAAACTAGTCAAAATGTCTGTCTCGCGCCTTCGCGGACATAAAAACTGGTCGAAAAACCTTGCGCGTGCCATCGCGGCAGCAAAAACTAGTCAAAATGTCTGTCTCGCGCCTTCGCGGACATAAAAACTGGTCGAAAAACCTTGCGCGTGCCATCGCGGCAGCAAAAACTAGTCAAAATGTCTGTCTCGCGCCTTCGCGGACATAAAAACTGGTCGAAAAACCTTGCGCGTGCCATCGCGGCAGCAAAAACTAGTCAAAATGTCTGTCTCGCGCCTTCGCGGACATAAAACTGGTCGAAAAACCTTGCGCGTGCCATCGCGGCAGCAAAAACTAGTCAAAATGTCTGTCTCGCGCCTTCGCGGACATAAAAACTGGTCGAAAAACCTTGCGCGTGCCATCGCGGCAGCAAAAACTAGTCAAAATGTCTGTCTCGCGCCTTCGCGGACATAAAAACTGGTCGAAAAACCTTGCGCGTGCCATCGCGGCAGCAAAAACTAGTCAAAATGTCTGTCTCGCGCCTTCGCGGACATAAAAACTGGTCGAAAAACCTTGCGCGTGCCATCGCGGCAGCAAAAACTAGTCAAAATGTCTGTCTCGCGCCTTCGCGGACATAAAAACTGGTCGAAAAACCTTGCGCGTGCCATCGCGGCAGCAAAAACTAGTCAAAATGTCTGTCTCGCGCCTTCGCGGACATAAAAACTGGTCGAAAAACCTTGCGCGTGCCATCGCGGCAGCAAAAACTAGTCAAAATGTCTGTCTCGCGCCTTCGCGGACATAAAAACTGGTCGAAAACCTTGCGCGTGCCATCGCGGCAGCAAAAACTAGTCAAAATGTCTGTCTCGCGCCTTCGCGGACATAAAAACTGGTCGAAAAACCTTGCGCGTGCCATCGCGGCAGCAAAAACTAGTCAAAATGTCTGTCTCGCGCCTTCGCGGACATAAAAACTGGTCGAAAAACCTTGCGCGTGCCATCGCGGCAGCAAAAACTAGTCAAAATGTCTGTCTCGCGCCTTCGCGGACATAAAAACTGGTCGAAAAACCTTGCGCGTGCCATCGCGGCAGCAAAAACTAGTCAAAATGTCTGTCCTCGCGCCTTCGCGGACATAAAAACTGGTCGAAAAACCTTGCGCGTGCCATCGCGGCAGCAAAAACTAGTCAAAATGTCTGTCTCGCGCCTTCGCGGACATAAAAACTGGTCGAAAAACCTTGCGCGTGCCATCGCGGCAGCAAAAACTAGTCAAAATGTCTGTCTCGCGCCTTCGCGGACATAAAAACTGGTCGAAAAACCTTGCGCGTGCCATCGCGGCAGCAAAAACTAGTCAAAATGTCTGTCTCGCGCCTTCGCGGACATAAAAACTGGTCGAAAAACCTTGCGCGTGCCATCGCGGCAGCAAAAACTAGTCAAAATGTCTGTCTCGCGCCTTCGCGGACATAAAAACTGGTCGAAAAACCTTGCGCGTGCCATCGCGGCAGCAAAAACTAGTCAAAATGTCTGTCTCGCGCCTTCGCGGACATAAAAACTGGTCGAAAAACCTTGCGCGTGCCATCGCGGCAGCAAAAACTAGTCAAAATGTCTGTCTCGCGCCTTCGCGGACATAAAAACTGGTCGAAAAACCTTGCGCGTGCCATCGCGGCAGCAAAAACTAGTCAAAATGTCTGTCTCGCGCCTTCGCGGACATAAAAACTGGTCGAAAAACCTTGCGCGTGCCATCGCGGCAGCAAAAACTAGTCAAAATGTCTGTCTCGCGCCTTCGCGGACATAAAAACTGGTCGAAAAACCTTGCGCGTGCCATCGCGGCAGCAAAAACTAGTCAAAATGTCTGTCTCGCGCCTTCGCGGACATAAAAACTGGTCGAAAAACCTTGCGCGTGCCATCGCGGCAGCAAAAACTAGTCAAAATGTCTGTCTCGCGCCTTCGCGGACATAAAAACTGGTCGAAAAACCTTGCGCGTGCCATCGCGGCAGCAAAAACTAGTCAAAATGTCTGTCTCGCGCCTTCGCGGACATAAAAACTGGTCGAAAAACCTTGCGCGTGCCATCGCGGCAGCAAAAACTAGTCAAAATGTCTGTCTCGCGCCTTCGCGGACATAAAAACTGGTCGAAAAACCTTGCGCGTGCCATCGCGGCAGCAAAAACTAGTCAAAATGTCTGTCTCGCGCCTTCGCGGACATAAAAACTGGTCGAAAAACCTTGCGCGTGCCATCGCGGCAGCAAAAACTAGTCAAAATGTCTGTCTCGCGCCTTCGCGGACATAAAAACTGGTCGAAAAACCTTGCGCGTGCCATCGCGGCAGCAAAAACTAGTCAAAATGTCTGTCTCGCGCCTTCGCGGACATAAAAACTGGTC
>CAXIES010000339.1:0-76430 GCA_964023965.1 Melinopterus prodromus
AGTCCGGGTAAAATTACGAACCCAACTAAAACTCCGGGTAAAATTACGAACCCAACTAAAACTCCGGGTAAAATTACGAACCCAAGTAAAACTCCGGGTAAAATTACGAACCCAAGTAAAACTCCGGGTAAAATTACGAACCCAACTAAAACTCCGGGTAAAATTACGAACCCAACTAAAACTCCGGGTAAAATTACGAACCCAACTAAAAGTCCGGGTAAAATTACGAACCCAACTAAAACTCCGGGTAAAATTACGAACCCAACTAAAACTCCGGGTAAAATTACGAACCCAACTAAAAGTCCGGGTAAAAAATACGAACCCAACTAAAAAGTCCGGGTTAAAAATACGAACCCAACTAAAACTCCGGGTAAAATTACGAACCCAACTAAAACTCCGGGTAAAATTACGAACCCAACTAAAACTCCGGGTAAAATTACGAACCCAACTAAAACTCCTGGTAAAATTACGAACCCAACTAAAAAGTCCGGGTAAAATTACGAACCCAAATAAAACTCCGGGTAAAAAATACGAACCCAACTAAAAAGTCCGGGTAAAAATACGAACCTAACTTAAAACTCCAGGTAAAATTACGAACCCAACTAAAACTCCGGGTAAAAAATACGAACCAAACAAAAAAGTCCGGGTAACATTTAGAACCCAACTAAAACTCCGGGTAAAAAAATACGAACCCAACTAAAACTCCGGGCAAAAATACTAACCCAACTAAAAAGTCCGGGTAAAAAATACGAACCCAACTAAAACTCCGGCTAAAATTACGAACCCAAATAAAACTCCGGGTAAAAATACGAACCCAACTAAAACTCCGGGTAAAAATACGAACCCAACTAAAACTCCGGGTAAAAATACTAACCCAACTAAAAAGTCCGGGTAAAAAATACGAACCCAACTAAAACTCCGGGTAAAATTACGAACCCAACTAAAACTCCGGGTAAAAAATACGAACCCAACTAAAAAGTCCGGATAAAAAATACGAACCTAACTTAAGACTCCGGGTAAAATTACGAACCCAACTAAAACTCCGTGTAAAATTACGAACCCAACTAAAACTCCGGGTAAAAAATACGAACCCAACTAAAACTCCGGGCAAAAATACTAACCCAACTAAAAAGTCCGGGTAAAAAATACGAACCCAACTAAAACTCCGGATAAAATTACGAACCCAACTAAAACTCCGGGTAAAAATACGAACCCAACTAAAACTCCGGGTAAAAATACTAACCCAACTAAAAAGTCCGGGTTAAAAATACGAACCCAACTAAAACTCCGGGTAAAATTACCAACACAACTAAAACTCCGGGTAAAAATACGAACCCAACTAAAACTCCTTGTAAAAAATACGAATCCAACTAAAACTCCGGGTAAAAAATACGAACCCAACTAAAACTCCGGGTAAAATTACGAACCCAACTAAAAGTCCGGGTAAAAAATACGAACCCAACTAAAAAGTCCGGGTAAAATTACGAACCCAACTAAAACTCCGGGTAAAATTAAGAACCCAACTAAAACTCCGGGTAAAATTACGAACCCAAGTAAAACTCCGGGTAAAATTACGAACCCAAGTAAAACTCCGGGTAAAATTACGAACCCAACTAAAACTCCGGGTAAAATTACGAACCCAACTAAAACTCCGGGTAAAATTACGAACCCAACTAAAAGTCCGGGTAAAATTACGAACCCAACTAAAAGTGCGGGTAAAAAATACGAACCCAACTAAAAAGTCCGGGTTAAAAATACGAACCCAACAAAAACTCCGGGTAAAATTACGAACCCAACTAAAACTCCGGGTAAAATTACGAACCCAACTAAAACTCCGGGTAAAATTACGAACCCAACTAAAACTCCTGGTAAAATTACGAACCCAACTAAAAAGTCCGGGTAAAATTACGAACCCAAATAAAACTCCGGGTAAAAAATACGAACCCAACTAAAAAGTCCGGGTAAAAATACGAACCTAACTTAAAACTCCAGGTAAAATTACGAACCCAACTAAAACTCCGGGTAAAAAATACGAACCAAACAAAAAAGTCCGGGTAACATTTAGAACCCAACTAAAACTCCGGGTAAAAAAATACGAACCCAACTAAAACTCCGGGCAAAAATACTAACCCAACTAAAAAGTCCGGGTAAAAAATACGAACCCAACTAAAACTCCGGCTAAAATTACGAACCCAACTAAAACTCCGGGTAAAAATACGAACCCAACTAAAACTCCGGGTAAAAATACGAACCCAACTAAAACTCCGGGTAAAAATACCAACACAACTAAAACTCCGGGTAAAAATACGAACCCAACTAAAAAGTCCGGGTAAAAAATACGAACCCAACTAAAACTCCGGGTAAAATTACGAACCCAACTAAAACTCCGGGTAAAAAATACGAACCAAACAAAAAAGTCCGGGTAACATTTAGAACCCAACTAAAACTCCGGGTAAAAAAATACGAACCCAACTAAAACTCCGGGCAAAAATACTAACCCAACTAAAAAGTCCGGGTAAAAAATACGAACCCAACTAAAACTCCGGCTAAAATTACGAACCCAAATAAAACTCCGGGTAAAAATACGAACCCAACTAAAACTCCGGGTAAAAATACGAACCCAACTAAAACTCCGGGTAAAAATACTAACCCAACTAAAAAGTCCGGGTAAAAAATACGAACCCAACTAAAACTCCGGGTAAAATTACGAACCCAACTAAAACTCCGGGTAAAAAATACGAACCCAACTAAAAAGTCCTGATAAAAAATACGAACCTAACTTAAGACTCCGGGTAAAATTACGAACCCAACTAAAACTCCGTGTAAAATTACGAACCCAACTAAAACTCCGGGTAAAAAATACGAACCCAACTAAAACTCCGGGCAAAAATACTAACCCAACTAAAAAGTCCGGGTAAAAAATACGAACCCAACTAAAACTCCGGATAAAATTACGAACCCAACTAAAACTCCGGGTAAAAATACGAACCCAACTAAAACTCCGGGTAAAAATACTAACCCAACTAAAAAGTCCGGGTTAAAAATACGAACCCAACTAAAACTCCGGGTAAAATTACCAACACAACTAAAACTCCGGGTAAAAATACGAACCCAACTAAAACTCCTTGTAAAAAATACGAATCCAACTAAAACTCCGGGTAAAAAATACGAACCCAACTAAAACTCCGGGTAAAATTACGAACCCAACTAAAAGTCCGGGTAAAAAATACGAACCCAACTAAAAAGTCCGGGTAAAATTACGAACCCAACTAAAACTCCGGGTAAAATTAAGAACCCAACTAAAACTCCGGGTAAAATTACGAACCCAAGTAAAACTCCGGGTAAAATTACGAACCCAAGTAAAACTCCGGGTAAAATTACGAACCCAACTAAAACTCCGGGTAAAATTACGAACCCAACTAAAACTCCGGGTAAAATTACGAACCCAACTAAAAGTCCGGGTAAAATTACGAACCCAACTAAAAGTGCGGGTAAAAAATACGAACCCAACTAAAAAGTCCGGGTTAAAAATACGAACCCAACAAAAACTCCGGGTAAAATTACGAACCCAACTAAAACTCCGGGTAAAATTACGAACCCAACTAAAACTCCGGGTAAAATTACGAACCCAACTAAAACTCCTGGTAAAATTACGAACCCAACTAAAAAGTCCGGGTAAAATTACGAACCCAAATAAAACTCCGAAAGGAAAGAGAAGGAAGAACTGAGAGAGAGGGTGAGAATATTAGAAAACACATTGGAAAAGAACGAATTTGAAAAAATAGCAACAAACGTGATAATATCAGGTGTAGAAAGGCAGGAGAAAACAAACGAGGACACTAACAGAATAGTAATGAAAATAGCGAAAGCAATAAACCTTAAATTAGACCCCAACGATATAATTGATTCCTACCGAAAAGAAGACAAGAACCAAAGTGGTCCCTTAGTTGTAAAATTAAGCTCCCACGAAACCAAACGAGCTCTATTAGAGGCAAGAAAAGTGGCAGGCCCAATAACCACAAAAGAATGTGACTTAAAAGGCAGTAAGAACATCTACATCAACGAACAACTTACGACGTTCACAAATAACTTGTTCTATAGAGCACGGGAACTAAAGCGTGAAAATAAGATCACCCACGTGTGGAGCAGAGACGGGATCATATACATCAAAAAGACCGACAAGGGCATCAAAATTAAAATAAAAAACCTAGAAGACTTACAGCACGTAAAATAAAAAAAAATAAAAAAACAAAATAAAATAAAAAGAAAAAAAAATTAAATAAAAATTTTAAAAAAAAATATTAAAAGAAAAACATGACAAATACTTGCTGAAATGACACAATTTACTATATACCTTCACAACGTCAGAAGCGTTAGAAACAAGTTCGAGGAACTAGAAATAATTGCAAAGCTCCACAATCCAGACATCCTGGCGATCACAGAGACATGGCTCCAACCCCACGAAGAACGGACTCACCTCCTAAACGACTACCGAGCGGAATTTAACTCAAGACCAAAGAGAGGAGGCGGAATCGCATTGTACATAAAAAACGACATAAAATACAAAGTACTGACAAACACCACAATAAACAAAATAGAACTATTAAAGATAAAAATTGAAGAAAACGATACAGCGATCACCATAGTGTACAAACCCCCTCAGGTAGTATTTCGAACTTTTATGAGGACGATGCGAGAAAACATAATAAACCGTAAAAGAAACCACATTATTGTTGGAGACTTCAACATAAACATACGGAATAAAGATGTGAACACCCGTGAATACCTCAATCTTTTAACAGAGAACAATTATCAAATAGCCAATCGAACTACGGCAAAACATTGCACAAGAACAAACTCGAACGGATTGGGATCAATACTAGACCATGTAATAACCAATAAGAAGGAAAACATACAAAAGATAGAAATCATCACCACAGATTTATCAGACCACAACGCAGTTCTCACAACAATTAATAGTCAACCAAAGAATAACCCTAAATACGAGTATTACGAGTACACCAAGTCAAACATCAGAAACATTAACAACACGATCACCAACCTGCAAATCGACGACATAAATACTTGTGAGCAACTGTCAAAGACACTGGAAGCAATCATAACTAATAACCAGCACAAAATGAAAATAAAAAGAAAACCAGAAAGCGACTGGATAGACGAAAATATTATACAACAGATTACAGAACGAAACAAATTATACAGGAGGTTCAAAAAGTATCCACACAACATTATACTACGAGAACAGTACTACAACAAGAAACAAATCACTAAGAAAGCAATAAAGGAAAAAAAAGTACGATTCTACCAACAAAACCTGGAAAAACACAAAGATAACCCCAGAAAAATGTGGAACGCCATAAATAATGTAATTGGACAAAAACGTGAACAACAAACAATAGAAACGATGATGAGACAAGATGGAACACCAACAACAGACCAGAAGGAAATAGCAGAAATAATTAACACATATTTCATACAAATAGGAGAAATTCTGGCAAAAGACACAATCAGTACATCAAGAAAGAAACCAGAAACAACAACTACAACAAAATTTACGAGACCGGCAATTTTTAAAGCTACCGACCATGCAGAAATCAACAACATAATAAGACAACAAAAAAACAACACGGCTCCAGGGTTTGATAAGGTCACATCGAAGGTCATTAAAGAAAACGCCACAGCCTTAACTCCTATACTAGTAAAGCTAACAAACAAAGTACTGGAAGAAGGAATATACCCAGAACACCTAAAAAGAACAATAATAAAACCTATCCACAAATCTGGAGATAAAACAAAACCAGAAAATTACAGGCCAATAGCTCTATTATCTACTCTGAATAAGGTTCTGGAAAAAATACTTCAGAGACGACTAATGGATCATCTACAAAGTCACAGCATAATCAGTACGCAGCAATACGCATACCAACCCCACTCTGGAACGACATCTGCGGCTTATGATCTGATTAGTCAAGTAAAGGCACACCTTGATAAGAAAAACATAGTAGTCGGCTTATTCCTCGACCTGAAGAAGGCTTTTGACACCATCTCCAAACAAAAACTCCTCCACAAGCTGAAAGCAATAAACATCACAGACAAGCCCTTGCAACTCATAGAAACATACTTAACAAACAGACCACAAGAAACCAGATTAACCGAACACTACAGCAACCCCCAATACACACGAGAATACGGCATACCACAGGGAGGAAATCTACCACCGACGTTGTTTATTGTCTACACTAATGACATGACAGAACTGCAACTAAACGGAACGCCATACATGTACGCAGACGATACGTGCCTCATATACTCAGCCAAAACACAAGACGAATTACAAAATAAAATTAATGAAGACATGCTTATACTGACGGAGTGGTTCTACAATAATCTATTAACAGTAAACACAAAAAAGACGGAATACATCATCTTTGGAAGAAGAAACATCAATGTAAGCATATCAATAAGACTCAATGATGAAAACATTAAACAATCCCAAGAAATTACATACCTAGGACTCAAAATACAATCTAACTTGAAGTGGGACGCACACGTGAATAACCTAGTAGTAAAAAACTCTAAAACAATAGCTATCATCAAAAAACTTAAGAACATCATTCCACTCAGAAGTAGAAAATCCATCTACCACCCCCTATTCACCGCCCAAAACAACTACCTAATACATGTGTGGGGAGACACTACAAAGAGAAACATCACCAGAATTCAAGTCCAACAAAACAAAGTCTTAAAATTATTATACTCCCTGAATAGACTTACTCCCAGCACAGATGTCTACAAAATTTCACAAGAACTTAACATAGAGAAACTCAGAGCGCTGAATAACTTACTACTAATTCACAAAATAAAAAACAACAAAATCAAAACAAACACAACTCTTAAACTAAATCACGAGTTCCACGACTACCAAACCAGAACATGCACACACATAAGACCAAACAGATACCACAGCATAACCTGCTCACAGACACAACTGAGAGAAACCATACAGAAGTACAATGGCCTTCCAAACTGTATAAAAAACCTCACAATCGCCACTTTCAAGATAAAGATAAAGTACCTATTAATGACGCAACAGCTATAAGAACAACTGATAATACACGCACAGAAGTACCCTCCATACCGCTAGCCCGAGGTGGACCCCACTCATATGCGGAGCCCCAACCCCGAGGCGAGGACTGAGGGACGAAACCACTGCAATTATATATTTATATATATATATATATGTATTTTTTTTTATCTATATTACGATGTATGATTTTTTTTTTCATCAATAAATCCTTAATAATAATAATAAAAAAATACGAACCCAACTAAAAAGTCCGGGTAAAAATACGAACCTAACTTAAAACTCCAGGTAAAATTACGAACCCAACTAAAACTCCGGGTAAAAAATACGAACCAAACAAAAAAGTCCGGGTAACATTTAGAACCCAACTAAAACTCCGGGTAAAAAAATACGAACCCAACTAAAACTCCGGGCAAAAATACTAACCCAACTAAAAAGTCCGGGTAAAAAATACGAACCCAACTAAAACTCCGGCTAAAATTACGAACCCAACTAAAACTCCGGGTAAAAATACGAACCCAACTAAAACTCCGGGTAAAAATACGAACCCAACTAAAACTCCGGGTAAAAATACTAACCCAACTAAAAAGTCCGGGTAAAAAATACGAACCCAACTAAAACTCCGGGTAAAATTACGAACCCAACTAAAACTCCGGGTAAAAAATACGAACCCAACTAAAAAGTCCGGATAAAAAATACGAACCTAACTTAAGACTCCGGGTAAAATTACGAACCCAACTAAAACTCCGGGTAAAATTACGAACCCAACTAAAACTCCGGGTAAAAAATACGAACCCAACTAAAACTCCGGGCAAAAATACTAACCCAACTAAAAAGTCCGGGTAAAAAATACGAACCCAACTAAAACTCCGGATAAAATTACGAACCCAACTAAAACTCCGGGTAAAAATACGAACCCAACTAAAACTCCGGGTAAAAATACTAACCCAACTAAAAAGTCCGGGTTAAAAATACGAACCCAACTAAAACTCCGGGTAAAATTACGAACCCAACTAAAGCTCCGGGTAAAAATACGAACCCAACTAAAACTCCTTATAAAAAATACGAATCCAACTAAAACTCCGGGTAAAAAATACGAAACCAACTAAAACTCCGGGTAAAATTACGAACCCAACTAAAACTCCGGGTAAAATTACGAACCCAACTAAAAAGTCCGGGTAAAATTACGAACCCAACTAAAACTCCGGGTAAAAAATACGAACCAAACAAAAAAGTCCGGGTAACATTTAGAACCCAACTAAAACTCCGGGTAAAAAAATACGAACCCAACTAAAACTTCGGGCAAAAATACTAACCCAACTAAAAAGTCCGGGTAAAAAATACGAACCCAACTAAAACTCCGGATAAAATTACGAACCCAACTAAAACTCCGGGTAAAAATACGAACCCAACTAAAACTCCGGGTAAAAATACGAACCCAACTAAAACTCCGGGTAAAAAATACGAACCCAACTAAAACATCGGGTAAAAAATACGAACCCAACTAAAAGTCCGGTAAAAATATGAACCCAACTAAAACTCCGGGTAAAATTACCAACACAACTAAAACTCCGGGTAAAAATACGAACCCAACTAAAACTCCTTGTAAAAAATACGAATCCAACTAAAACTCCGGGTAAAAAATACGAACCCAACTAAAACTCCGGGTAAAATTACGAACCCAACTAAATAGTCCGGGTAAAAGATACGAACCCAACTAAAACTCCGGGAAAAATTACGAACCCAACTAAAACTCCGGGTAAAATTACGAACCCAACTAAAACTCCGGGTAAAATTACGAACTCAACTAAAACTCCGGGTAAAATTACGAACCCAACTAAAACTCCGGGTAAAATTACGAACCCAACTAAAAGTCCGGGTAAAAAATATGAACCCAACTAAAAAGTCCGGGTAAAATTACGAACCCAACTAAAACTCCGGGTAAAATTACGAACCCAACTAAAACTCCGGGTAAAATTACGAACCCAACTAAAACTCCGGGTAAAATTACGAACCCAACTAAAACTCCGGGTAAAATTACGAACCCAACTAAAAAGTCCGGGTAAAATTACGAACCCAACTAAAACTCCGGGTAAAAAATACGAACCAAACAAAAAAGTCCGGGTAACATTTAGAACCCAACTAAAACTCCGGGTAAAAAAATACGAACCCAACTAAAACTCCGGGCAAAAATACTAACCCAACTAAAAAGTCCGGGTAAAAAATACGAACCCAACTAAAACTCCGGATAAAATTACGAACCCAACTAAAACTCCGGGTAAAAATACGAACCCAACTAAAACTCCGGGTAAAAATACGAACCCAACTAAAACTCCGGGTAAA
Organism: Melinopterus prodromus; assembly: GCA_964023965.1. Taxonomy (NCBI): domain Eukaryota; kingdom Metazoa; phylum Arthropoda; class Insecta; order Coleoptera; family Scarabaeidae; genus Melinopterus; species Melinopterus prodromus. The sequence continues at coordinate 9,449 of CAXIES010000339.1, forward strand.
AAATACGAACCCAACTAAAACATCGGGTAAAAAATACGAACCCAACTAAAAGTCCGGTAAAAAATATGAACCCAACTAAAACTCCGGGTAAAATTACCAACACAACTAAAACTCCGGGTAAAAATACGAACCCAACTAAAACTCCTTGTAAAAAATACGAATCCAACTAAAACTCCGGGTAAAAAATACGAACCCAACTAAAACTCCGGGTAAAATTACGAACCCAACTAAAAGTCCGGGTAAAAAATACGAACCCAACTAAAAAGTCCGGGTAAAATTACGAACCCAACTAAAACTCCGGGTAAAATTACGAACCCAACTAAAACTCCGGGTAAAATTACGAACCCAAGTAAAACTCCGGGTAAAATTACGAACCCAAGTAAAACTCCGGGTAAAATTACGAACCCAACTAAAACTCCGGGTAAAATTACGAACCCAACTAAAACTCCGGGTAAAATTACGAACCCAACTAAAAGTCCGGGTAAAATTACGAACCCAACTAAAACTCCGGGTAAAATTACGAACCCAACTAAAACTCCGGGTAAAATTACGAACCCAACTAAAAGTCCGGGTAAAAAATACGAACCCAACTAAAAAGTCCGGGTTAAAAATACGAACCCAACTAAAACTCCGGGTAAAATTACGAACCCAACTAAAACTCCTGGTAAAATTACGAACGCAACTAAAAAGTCCGGGTAAAATTACGAACCCAAATAAAACTCCGGGTAAAAAATACGAACCCAACTAAAAAGTCCGGGTAAAAATACGAACCTAACTTAAAACTCCAGGTAAAATTACGAACCCAACTAAAACTCCGGGTAAAAAATACGAACCAAACAAAAAAGTCCGGGTAACATTTAGAACCCAACTAAAACTCCGGGTAAAAAAATACGAACCCAACTAAAACTCCGGGCAAAAATACTAACCCAACTAAAAAGTCCGGGTAAAAAATACGAACCCAACTAAAACTCCGTCTAAAATTACGAACCCAACTAAAACTCCGGGTAAAAATACGAACCCAACTAAAACTCCGGGTAAAAATACGAACCCAACTAAAACTCCGGGTAAAAATACTAACCCAACTAAAAAGTCCGGGTAAAAAATACGAACCCAACTAAAACTCCGGGTAAAATTACGAACCCAACTAAAACTCCGGGTAAAAAATACGAACCCAACTAAAAAGTCCGGATAAAAAATACGAACCTAACTTAAGACTCCGGGTAAAATTACGAACCCAACTAAAACTCCGGGTAAAATTACGAACCCAACTAAAACTCCGGGTAGAAAATACGAACCCAACTAAAACTCCGGGCAAAAATACTAACCCAACTAAAAAGTCCGGGTAAAAAATACGAACCCAACTAAAACTCCGGATAAAATTGCGAACCCAACTAAAACTCCGGGTAAAAATACGAACCCAACTAAAACTCCGGGTAAAAATACTAACCCAACTAAAAAGTCCGGGTTAAAAATACGAACCCAACTAAAACTTCGGGTAAAATTACGAACCCAACTAAAGCTCCGGGTAAAAATACAAACCCTACTAAAACTCCGGGTAAAAATACTAACCCAACTAAAAATTCCGGGTAAAAAATGCGAACCCAACTAAAACTCCGGGTAAAAAATACGAACCCAACTAAAACTCCGGGTAAAAAATACTAACCCAACTATATAGTCCGGGTAAAAGATACGAACCCAACTAAAACTCCGGGTAAAATTACGAACCCAACTAAAACTCCGGGTAAAATTACGAACCCAACTAAAACTCCGGGTAAAATTACGAACTCAACTAAAACTCCGGGTAAAATTACGAACCCAACTAAAACTCCGGGTAAAATTACGAACCCAACTAAAAGTCCGGGTAAAAAATACGAACCCAACTAAAAAGTCCGGGTAAAATTACGAACCCAACTAAAACTCCGGGTAAAATTACGTACCCAACTAAAACTCCGGGTAAAATTACGAACCTAACTAAAACTCCGGGTAAAATTACGAACCCAACTAAAACTCCGGGTAAAATTACGAACCCAACTAAAAAGTCCGGGTAAAATTACGAACCCAACTAAAACTCCGGGTAAAAAATACGAACCAAACAAAAAAGTCCGGGTAACATTTAGAACCCAACTAAAACTCCGGGTAAAAAAATACGAACCCAACTAAAACTCCGGGCAAAAATACTAACCCAACTAAAAAGTCCGGGTAAAAAATACGAACCCAACTAAAACTCCGGATAAAATTACGAACCCAACTAAAACTCCGGGTAAAAATACGAACCCAACTAAAACTCCGGGTAAAAATACGAACCCAACTAAAACTCCGGGTAAAAAATACGAACCCAACTAAAACATCGGGTAAAAAATACGAACCCAACTAAAAGTCCGGTAAAAAATATGAACCCAACTAAAACTCCGGGTAAAATTACCAACACAACTAAAACTCCGGGTAAAAATACGAACCCAACTAAAACTCCTTGTAAAAAATACGAATCCAACTAAAACTCCGGGTAAAAAATACGAACCCAACTAAAACTCCGGGTAAAATTACGAACCCAACTAAAACTCCGGGTAAAATTACGAACCCAACTAAAAAGTCCGGGTAAAATTACGAACCCAACTAAAAAGTCCGGGTAAAATTACGAACCCAACTAAAACTCCGTGTAAAATTACGAACTCAACTAAAACTCCGGGTAAAATTACGAACCCAACTAAAACTCCGGGTAAAATTACGAACCCAACTAAAAGTCCGGGTAAAAAATACGAACCCAACTAAAAAGTCCGGGTAAAATTACGAACCCAACTAAATCTCCGGGTAAAATTACGAACCCAACTAAAACTCCGGGTAAAATTACGAACCCAAGTAAAACTCCGGGTAAAATTACGAACCCAAGTACAACTCCGGGTAAAATTACGAACGCAACTAAAACTCCGGGTAAAATTACGAACCCAACTAAAAGTCCGGGTAAAATTACGAACCCAACTAAAAAGTCCGGGTAAAATTACGAACCCAACTAAAAAGTCCGGGTAAAATTACGAACCCAACTAAAACTCCGGGTAAAATTACGAACCCAACTAAAACTCCGGGTAAAATTACGAACCCAACTAAAAGTCCGGGTAAAAAATACGAACCCAACTAAAAAGTCCGGGTAAAATTGCGAACCCAACTAAAACTCCGGGTAAAATTACGAACCCAACTAAAACTCCGGGTAAAAATTACGAACCCAACTAAAAAGTCCGGGTAAAATTACGAACCCAACTAAAACTCCGGGTAAAATTACTAACTCAACTAAAACTCCGGGTAAAATTACGAACCCAACTAAAACTCCGGGTAAAATTACGAACCCAACTAAAATTCCGGGTAAAAAATACGAACCCAACTAAAAAGTCCGGGTAAAATTACGAACCCAACTAAAACTCCGGGTAAAATTACGAACCCACGTAAAACTCCGGGTAAAATTACGAACCCAAGTAAAACTCCGGGTAAAAATACGAACCCAACTAAAACTTCGGGTAAAAAATACGAACCCAACTAAAACATCGGGTAAAAAATACGAACCCAACTAAAAGTCCGGTAAAAAATATGAACCCAACTAAAACTCCGGGTAAAATTACCAACACAACTAAAACTCCGGGTGAAAATACGAACCCAACTAAAACTCCTTGTAAAAAATACGAATCCAACTAAAACTCCGGGTAAAAAATACGAACCCAACTAAAACTCCGGGTAAAATTACGAACCCAACTAAAAGTCCGGGTAAAAAATACGAACCCAACTAAAAAGTCCTGGTAAAATTACGAACCCAACTAAAACTCCGGGTAAAATTACGAACCCAACTAAAACTCCGGGTAAAATTACGAACCCAAGTAAAACTCCGGGTAAAATTACGAACCCAAGTAAAACTCCGGGTAAAATTACGAACCCAACTAAAACTCCGGGTAAAATTACGAACCCAACTAAAACTCCGGGTAAAATTACGAACCCAACTAAAAGTCCGGGTAAAATTACGAACCCAACTAAAACTCCGGGTAAAATTACGAACCCAACTAAAACTCCGGGTAAAATTACGAACCCAACTAAAAGTCCGGGTAAAAAATACGAACCCAACTAAAAAGTCCGGGTTAAAAATACGAACCCAACTAAAACTCCGGGTAAAATTACGAACCCAACTAAAACTCCGGGTAAAATTACGAACCCAACTAAAACTCCGGGTAAAATTACGAACCCAACTAAAACTCCTGGTAAAATTACGAACCCAACTAAAAAGTCCGGGTAAAATTACGAACCCAAATAAAACTCCGGGTAAAAAATACGAACCCAACTAAAAAGTCCGGGTAAAAATACGAACCTAACTTAAAACTCCAGGTAAAATTACGAACCCAACTAAAACTCCGGGTAAAAAAATACGAACCCAACTAAAACTCCGGGCAAAAATACTAACCCAACTAAAAAGTCCGGGTAAAAAATACGAACCCAACTAAAACTCCGGCTAAAATTACGAACCCAACTAAAACTCCGGGTAAAAATACGAACCCAACTAAAACTCCGGGTAAAAATACGAACCCAACTAAAACTCCGGGTAAAAATACTAACCCAACTAAAAAGTCCGGGTAAAAAATACGAACCCAACTAAAACTCCGGGTAAAATTACGAACCCAACTAAAACTCCGGGTAAAAAATACGAACCCAACTAAAAAGTCCGGATAAAAAATACGAACCTAACTTAAGACTCCGGGTAAAATTACGAACCCAACTAAAACTCCGTGTAAAATTACGAACCCAACTAAAACTCCGGGCAAAAATACTAACCCAACTAAAAAGTCCGGGTAAAAAATACGAACCCAACTAAAACTCCGGATAAAATTACGAACCCAACTAAAACTCCGGGTAAAAATACGAACCCAACTAAAACTCCGGGTAAAAATACTAACCCAACTAAAAAGTCCGGGTTAAAAATACGAACCCAACTAAAACTCCGGGTAAAATTACGAACCCAACTAAAGCTCCGGGTAAAAATACAAACCCTACTAAAACTCCGGGTAAAAATACTAACCCAACTAAAAATTCCGGGTAAAAAATGCGAACCCAACTAAAACTCCGGGTAAAAAATACGAACCCAACTAAAACTCCGGGTAAAAAATACTAACCCAACTATATAGTCCGGGTAAAAGATACGAACCCAACTAAAACTCCGGGTAAAATTACGAACCCAACTAAAACTCCGGGTAAAATTACGAACCCAACTAAAACTCCGGGTAAAATTACGAACTCAACTAAAACTCCGGGTAAAATTACGAACCCAACTAAAACTCCGGGTAAAATTACGAACCCAACTAAAAGTCCGGGTAAAAAATACGAACCCAACTAAAAAGTCCGGGTAAAATTACGAACCCAACTAAAACTCCGGGTAAAATTACGAACCCAACTAAAACTCCGGGTAAAATTACGAACCCAACTAAAACTCCGGGTAAAATTACGAACCCAACTAAAACTCCGGGTAAAATTACGAACCCAACTAAAAAGTCCGGGTAAAATTCCTTACCCAACTAAAACTCCGGGTAAAAAATACGAACCAAACAAAAAAGTCCGGGTAACATTTAGAACCCAACTAAAACTCCGGGTAAAAAAATACGAACCCAACTAAAACTCCGGGCAAAAATACTAACCCAACTAAAAAGTCCGGGTAAAAAATACGAACCCAACTAAAACTCCGGATAAAATTACGAACCCAACTAAAACTCCGGGTAAAAATACGAACCCAACTAAAACTCCGGGTAAAAATACGAACCCAACTAAAACTCCGGGTAAAAAATACGAACCCAACTAAAACATCGGGTAAAAAATACGAACCCAACTAAAAGTCCGGTAAAAAATATGAACCCAACTAAAACTCCGGGTAAAATTACCAACACAACTAAAACTCCGGGTAAAAATACGAACCCAACTAAAACTCCTTGTAAAAAATACGAATCCAACTAAAACTCCGGGTAAAAAATACGAACCCAACTAAAACTCCGGGTAAAATTACGAACCCAACTAAAACTCCGGGTAAAATTACGAACCCAACTGAAAAGTCCGGGTAAAATTACGAACCCAACTAAAACTCCGGGTAAAAAATACGAACCAAACAAAAAAGTCCGGGTAACATTTAGAACCCAACTAAAACTCCGGGTAAAAAAATACGAACCCAACTAAAACTTCGGGCAAAAGTACTAACCCAACTAAAAAGTCCGGGTAAAAAATACGAACCCAACTAAAACTCCGGATAAAATTACGACCCAACTAAAACTCCGGGTAAAAATACGAACCCAACTAAAACTCCGGGTAAAAATACGAACCCAACTAAAACTCCGGGTAAAAAATACGAACCCAACTAAAACATCGGGTAAAAAATACGAACCCAACTAAAAGTCCGGTAAAAATATGAACCCAACTAAAACTCCGGGTAAAATTACCAACACAACTAAAACTCCGGGTAAAAATACGAACCCAACTAAATAGTCCGGGTAAAAGATACGAACCCAACTAAAACTCCGGGTAAAATTACGAACCCAACTAAAACTCCGGGTAAAATTACGAACCCAACTAAAACTCCGGGTAAAATTACGAACTCAAGTAAAACTCCGGGTAAAATTACGAACCCAACTAAAACTCCGGGTAAAATTACGAACCCAACTAAAAGTCCGGGTAAAAAATACGAACCCAACTAAAAAGTCCGGGTAAAATTACGAACCCAACTAAAACTCCGGGTAAAATTACGAACCCAACTAAAACTCCGGGTAAAATTACGAACCCAACTAAAACTCCGGGTAAAATTACGAACCCAACTAAAACTCCGGGTAAAATTACGAACCCAACTAAAAAGTCCGGGTAAAATTACGAACGCAACTAAAACTCCGGGTAAAAAATACGAACCAAACAAAAAAGTGCGGGTAACATTTAGAACCCAACTAAAACTCCGGGTAAAAAAATACGAACCCAACTAAAACTCCGGGCAAAAATACTAACCCAACTAAAAAGTCCGGGTAAAAAATACGAACCCAACTAAAACTCCGGATAAAATTACGAACCCAACTAAAACTCCGGGTAAAAATACGAACCCAACTAAAACTCCGGGTAAAAATACGAACCCAACTAAAACTCCGGGTAAAAAATACGAACCCAACTAAAACATCGGGTAAAAAATACGAACCCAACTAAAAGTCCGGTAAAAAATATGAACCCAACTAAAACTCCGGGTAAAATTACCAACACAACTAAAACTCCGGGTAAAAATACGAACCCAACTAAAACTCCTTGTAAAAAATACGAATCCAACTAAAACTCCGGGTAAAAAATACGAACCCAACTAAAACTCCGGGTAAAATTACGAACCCAACTAAAAGTCCGGGTAAAAAATACGAACCCAACTAAAAAGTCCGGGTAAAATTACGAACCCAACTAAAACTCCGGGTAAAATTACGAACCCAACTAAAACTCCGGGTAAAATTACGAACCCAAGTAAAACTCCGGGTAAAATTACGAACCCAAGTAAAACTCCGGGTAAAATTACGAACCCAACTAAAACTCCGGGTAAAATTACGAACCCAACTAAAACTCCGGGTAAAATTACGAACCCAACTAAAAGTCCGGGTAAAATTACGAACCCAACTAAAAGTCCGGGTAAAAAATACGAACCCAACTAAAAAGTCCGGGTTAAAAATACGAACCCAACTAAAACTCCGGGTAAAATTACGAACCCAACTAAAACTCCGGGTAAAATTACGAACCCAACTAAAACTCCGGGTAAAATTACGAACCCAACTAAAACTCCTGGTAAAATTACGAACCCAACTAAAAAGTCCGGGTAAAATTACGAACCCAAATAAAACTCCGGGTAAAAAATACGAACCCAACTAAAAAGTCCGGGTAAAAATACGAACCTAACTTAAAACTCCAGGTAAAATTACGAACCCAACTAAAACTCCGGGTAAAAAATACGAACCAAACAAAAAAGTCCGGGTAACATTTAGAACCCAACTAAAACTCCGGGTAAAAAAATACGAACCCAACTAAAACTCCGGGCAAAAATACTAACCCAACTAAAAAGTCCGGGTAAAAAATACGAACCCAACTAAAACTCCGGCTAAAATTACGAACCCAACTAAAACTCCGGGTAAAAATACGAACCCAACTAAAACTCCGGGTAAAAATACGAACCCAACTAAAACTCCGGGTAAAAATACTAACCCAACTAAAAAGTCCGGGTAAAAAATACGAACCCAACTAAAACTCCGGGTAAAATTACGAACCCAACTAAAACTCCGGGTAAAAAATACGAACCCAACTAAAAAGTCCGGATAAAAAATACGAACCTAACTTAAGACTCCGGGTAAAATTACGAACCCAACTAAAACTCCGGGTAAAATTACGAACCCAACTAAAACTCCGGGTAAAAAATACGAACCCAACTAAAACTCCGGGCAAAAATACTAACCCAACTAAAAAGTCCGGGTAAAAAATACGAACCCAACTAAAACTCCGGATAAAATTACGAACCCAACTAAAACTCCGGGTAAAAATACGAACCCAACTAAAACTCCGGGTAAAAATACTAACCCAACTAAAAAGTCCGGGTTAAAAATACGAACCCAACTAAAACTCCGGGTAAAATTACGAACCCAACTAAAGCTCCGGGTAAAAATACGAACCCAACTAAAACTCCTTATAAAAAATACGAATCCAACTAAAACTCCGGGTAAAAAATACGAAACCAACTAAAACTCCGGGTAAAATTACGAACCCAACTAAAACTCCGGGTAAAATTACGAACCCAACTAAAAAGTCCGGGTAAAATTACGAACCCAACTAAAACTCCGGGTAAAAAATACGAACCAAACAAAAAAGTCCGGGTAACATTTAGAACCCAACTAAAACTCCGGGTAAAAAAATACGAACCCAACTAAAACTTCGGGCAAAAATACTAACCCAACTAAAAAGTCCGGGTAAAAAATACGAACCCAACTAAAACTCCGGATAAAATTACGAACCCAACTAAAACTCCGGGTAAAAATACGAACCCAACTAAAACTCCGGGTAAAAATACGAACCCAACTAAAACTCCGGGTAAAAAAAACGAACCCAACTAAAACATCGGGTAAAAAATACGAACCCAACTAAAAGTCCGGTAAAAATATGAACCCAACTAAAACTCCGGGTAAAATTACCAACACAACTAAAACTCCGGGTAAAAATACGAACCCAACTAAAACTCCTTGTAAAAAATACGAATCCAACTAAAACTCCGGGTAAAAAATACGAACCCAACTAAAACTCCGGGTAAAATTACGAACCCAACTAAATAGTCCGGGTAAAAGATACGAACCCAACTAAAACTCCGGGAAAAATTACGAACCCAACTAAAACTCCGGGTAAAATTACGAACCCAACTAAAACTCCGGGTAAAATTACGAACTCAACTAAAACTCCGGGTAAAATTACGAACCCAACTAAAACTCCGGGTAAAATTACGAACCCAACTAAAAGTCCGAGTAAAAAGTATGAACCCAACTAAAAAGTCCGGGTAAAATTACGAACCCAACTAAAACTCCGGGTAAAATTACGAACCCAACTAAAACTCCGGGTAAAATTACGAACCCAACTAAAACTCCGGGTAAAATTACGAACCCAACTAAAACTCCGGGTAAAATTACGAACCCAACTAAAAAGTCCGGGTAAAATTACGAACCCAACTAAAACTCCGGGTAAAAAATACGAACCAAACAAAAAAGTCCGGGTAACATTTAGAACCCAACTAAAACTCCGGGTAAAAAAATACGAACCCAACTAAAACTCCGGGCAAAAATACTAACCCAACTAAAAAGTGTGGGTAAAAAATACGAACCCAACTAAAACTCCGGATAAAATTACGAACCCAACTAAAACTCCGGGTAAAAATACGAACCCAACTAAAACTCCGGGTAAAAATACGAACCCAACTAAAACTCCGGGTAAAAAATACGAACCCAACTAAAACATCGGGTAAAAAATACGAACCCAACTAAAAGTCCGGTAAAAAATATGAACCCAACTAAAACTCCGGGTAAAATTACCAACACAACTAAAGCTCCGGGTAAAAATACGAACCCAACTAAAACTCCTTGTAAAAAATACGAATCCAACTAAAACTCCGGGTAAAAAATACGAACCCAACTAAAACTCCGGGTAAAATTACGAACCCAACTAAAAGTCCGGGTAAAAAATACGAACCCAACTAAAAAGTCCGGGTAAAATTACGAACCCAACTAAAACTCCGGGTAAAATTACGAACCCAACTAAAACTCCGGGTAAAATTACGAACCCAAGTAAACTCCGGGTAAAATTACGAACCCAAGTAAAACTCCGGGTAAAATTACGAACCCAACTAAAACTCCGGGTAAAATTACGAACCCAACTAAAACTCCGGGTAAAATTACGAACCCAACTAAAAGTCCGGGTAAAATTACGAACCCAACTAAAACTCCGGGTAAAATTACGAACCCAACTAAAACTCCGGGTAAAATTACGAACCCAACTAAAAGTCCGGGTAAAAAATACGAACCCAACTAAAAAGTCCGGGTTAAAAATACGAACCCAACTAAAACTCCGGGTAAAATTACGAACCCAACTAAAACTCCTGGTAAAATTACGAACGCAACTAAAAAGTCCGGGTAAAATTACGAACCCAAATAAAACTCCGGGTAAAAAATACGAACCCAACTAAAAAGTCCGGGTAAAAATACGAACCTAACTTAAAACTCCAGGTAAAATTACGAACCCAACTAAAACTCCGGGTAAAAAATACGAACCAAACAAAAAAGTCCGGGTAACATTTAGAACCCAACTAAAACTCCGGGTAAAAAAATACGAACCCAACTAAAACTCCGGGCAAAAATACTAACCCAACTAAAAAGTCCGGGTAAAAAATACGAACCCAACTAAAACTCCGTCTAAAATTACGAACCCAACTAAAACTCCGGGTAAAAATACGAACCCAACTAAAACTCCGGGTAAAAATACGAACCCAACTAAAACTCCGGGTAAAAATACTAACCCAACTAAAAAGTCCGGGTAAAAAATACGAACCCAACTAAAACTCCGGGTAAAATTACGAACCCAACTAAAACTCCGGGTAAAAAATACGAACCCAACTAAAAAGTCCGGATAAAAAATACGAACCTAACTTAAGACTCCGGGTAAAATTACGAACCCAACTAAAACTCCGGGTAAAATTACGAACCCAACTAAAACTCCGGGTAAAAAATACGAACCCAACTAAAACTCCGGGCAAAAATACTAACCCAACTAAAAAGTCCGGGTAAAAAATACGAACCCAACTAAAACTCCGGATAAAATTGCGAACCCAACTAAAACTCCGGGTAAAAATACGAACCCAACTAAAACTCCGGGTAAAAATACTAACCCAACTAAAAAGTCCGGGTTAAAAATACGAACCCAACTAAAACTTCGGGTAAAATTACGAACCCAACTAAAGCTCCGGGTAAAAATACAAACCCTACTAAAACTCCGGGTAAAAATACTAACCCAACTAAAAATTCCGGGTAAAAAATGCGAACCCAACTAAAACTCCGGGTAAAAAATACGAACCCAACTAAAACTCCGGGTAAAAAATACTAACCCAACTATATAGTCCGGGTAAAAGATACGAACCCAACTAAAACTCCGGGTAAAATTACGAACCCAACTAAAACTCCGGGTAAAATTACGAACCCAACTAAAACTCCGGGTAAAATTACGAACTCAACTAAAACTCCGGGTAAAATTACGAACCCAACTAAAACTCCGGGTAAAATTACGAACCCAACTAAAAGTCCGGGTAAAAAATACGAACCCAACTAAAAAGTCCGGTAAAATTACGAACCCAACTAAAACTCCGGGTAAAATTACGAACCCAACTAAAACTCCGGGTAAAATTACGAACCCAACTAAAACTCCGGGTAAAATTACGAACCCAACTAAAACTCCGGGTACAATTACGAACCCAACTAAAAAGTCCGGGTAAAATTACGAACCCAACTAAAACTCCGGGTAAAATTACGAACCCAACTAAAACTCCGGGTAAAATTACGAACCCAAGTAAACTCCGGGTAAAATTACGAACCCAAGTAAAACTCCGGGTAAAATTACGAACCCAACTAAAACTCCGGGTAAAATTACGAACCCAACTAAAACTCCGGGTAAAATTACGAACCCAACTAAAAGTCCGGGTAAAATTACGAACCCAACTAAAACTCCGGGTAAAATTACGAACCCAACTAAAACTCCGGGTAAAATTACGAACCCAACTAAAAGTCCGGGTAAAAAATACGAACCCAACTAAAAAGTCCGGGTTAAAAATACGAACCCAACTAAAACTCCGGGTAAAATTACGAACCCAACTAAAACTCCTGGTAAAATTACGAACGCAACTAAAAAGTCCGGGTAAAATTACGAACCCAAATAAAACTCCGGGTAAAAAATACGAACCCAACTAAAAAGTCCGGGTAAAAATACGAACCTAACTTAAAACTCCAGGTAAAATTACGAACCCAACTAAAACTCCGGGTAAAAAATACGAACCAAACAAAAAAGTCCGGGTAACATTTAGAACCCAACTAAAACTCCGGGTAAAAAAATACGAACCCAACTAAAACTCCGGGCAAAAATACTAACCCAACTAAAAAGTCCGGGTAAAAAATACGAACCCAACTAAAACTCCGTCTAAAATTACGAACCCAACTAAAACTCCGGGTAAAAATACGAACCCAACTAAAACTCCGGGTAAAAATACGAACCCAACTAAAACTCCGGGTAAAAATACTAACCCAACTAAAAAGTCCGGGTAAAAAATACGAACCCAACTAAAACTCCGGGTAAAATTACGAACCCAACTAAAACTCCGGGTAAAAAATACGAACCCAACTAAAAAGTCCGGATAAAAAATACGAACCTAACTTAAGACTCCGGGTAAAATTACGAACCCAACTAAAACTCCGGGTAAAATTACGAACCCAACTAAAACTCCGGGTAAAAAATACGAACCCAACTAAAACTCCGGGCAAAAATACTAACCCAACTAAAAAGTCCGGGTAAAAAATACGAACCCAACTAAAACTCCGGATAAAATTGCGAACCCAACTAAAACTCCGGGTAAAAATACGAACCCAACTAAAACTCCGGGTAAAAATACTAACCCAACTAAAAAGTCCGGGTTAAAAATACGAACCCAACTAAAACTTCGGGTAAAATTACGAACCCAACTAAAGCTCCGGGTAAAAATACAAACCCTACTAAAACTCCGGGTAAAAATACTAACCCAACTAAAAATTCCGGGTAAAAAATGCGAACCCAACTAAAACTCCGGGTAAAAAATACGAACCCAACTAAAACTCCGGGTAAAAAATACTAACCCAACTATATAGTCCGGGTAAAAGATACGAACCCAACTAAAACTCCGGGTAAAATTACGAACCCAACTAAAACTCCGGGTAAAATTACGAACCCAACTAAAAAGTCCGGGTAAAATTACGAACCCAACTAAAACTCCGGGTAAAAAATACGAACCAAACAAAAAAGTCCGGGTAACATTTAGAACCCAACTAAAACTCCGGGTAAAAAAATACGAACCCAACTAAAACTTCGGGCAAAAATACTAACCCAACTAAAAAGTCCGGGTAAAAAATACGAACCCAACTAAAACTCCGGATAAAATTACGAACCCAACTAAAACTCCGGGTAAAAATACGAACCCAACTAAAACTCCGGGTAAAAATACGAACCCAACTAAAACTCCGGGTAAAAAAAACGAACCCAACTAAAACATCGGGTAAAAAATACGAACCCAACTAAAAGTCCGGTAAAAATATGAACCCAACTAAAACTCCGGGTAAAATTACGAACCCAACTAAAACTCCGGGTAAAAATACGAACCCAACTAAAACTCCGGGTAAAAAATACGAACCCAACTAAAACTCCGGGTAAAATTACGAACCCAACTAAATAGTCCGGGTAAAAGATACGAACCCAACTAAAACTCCGGGAAAAATTACGAACCCAACTAAAACTCCGGGTAAAATTACGAACCCAACTAAAACTCCGGGTAAAATTACGAACTCAACTAAAACTCCGGGTAAAATTACGAACCCAACTAAAACTCCGGGTAAAATTACGAACCCAACTAAAAGTCCGGGTAAAAAGTATGAACCCAACTAAAAAGTCCGGGTAAAATTACGAACCCAACTAAAACTCCGGGTAAAATTACGAACCCAACTAAAACTCCGGGTAAAATTACGAACCCAACTAAAACTCCGGGTAAAATTACGAACCCAACTAAAACTCCGGGTAAAATTACGAACCCAACTAAAAAGTCCGGGTAAAATTACGAACCCAACTAAAACTCCGGGTAAAAAATACGAACCAAACAAAAAAGTCCGGGTAACATTTAGAACCCAACTAAAACTCCGGGTAAAAAAATACGAACCCAACTAAAACTCCGGGCAAAAATACTAACCCAACTAAAAAGTGTGGGTAAAAAATACGAACCCAACTAAAACTCCGGATAAAATTACGAACCCAACTAAAACTCCGGGTAAAAATACGAACCCAACTAAAACTCCGGGTAAAAATACGAACCCAACTAAAACTCCGGGTAAAAAATACGAACCCAACTAAAACATCGGGTAAAAAATACGAACCCAACTAAAAGTCCGGTAAAAAATATGAACCCAACTAAAACTCCGGGTAAAATTACCAACACAACTAAAACTCCGGGTAAAAATACGAACCCAACTAAAACTCCTTGTAAAAAATACGAATCCAACTAAAACTCCGGGTAAAAAATACGAACCCAACTAAAACTCCGGGTAAAATTACGAACCCAACTAAAAGTCCGGGTAAAAAATACGAACCCAACTAAAAAGTCCGGGTAAAATTACGAACCCAACTAAAACTCCGGGTAAAATTACGAACCCAACTAAAACTCCGGGTAAAATTACGAACCCAAGTAAACTCCGGGTAAAATTACGAACCCAAGTAAAACTCCGGGTAAAATTACGAACCCAACTAAAACTCCGGGTAAAATTACGAACCCAACTAAAACTCCGGGTAAAATTACGAACCCAACTAAAAGTCCGGGTAAAATTACGAACCCAACTAAAACTCCGGGTAAAATTACGAACCCAACTAAAACTCCGGGTAAAATTACGAACCCAACTAAAAGTCCGGGTAAAAAATACGAACCCAACTAAAAAGTCCGGGTTAAAAATACGAACCCAACTAAAACTCCGGGTAAAATTACGAACCCAACTAAAACTCCTGGTAAAATTACGAACGCAACTAAAAAGTCCGGGTAAAATTACGAACCCAAATAAAACTCCGGGTAAAAAATACGAACCCAACTAAAAAGTCCGGGTAAAAATACGAACCTAACTTAAAACTCCAGGTAAAATTACGAACCCAACTAAAACTCCGGGTAAAAAATACGAACCAAACAAAAAAGTCCGGGTAACATTTAGAACCCAACTAAAACTCCGGGTAAAAAAATACGAACCCAACTAAAACTCCGGGCAAAAATACTAACCCAACTAAAAAGTCCGGGTAAAAAATACGAACCCAACTAAAACTCCGTCTAAAATTACGAACCCAACTAAAACTCCGGGTAAAAATACGAACCCAACTAAAACTCCGGGTAAAAATACGAACCCAACTAAAACTCCGGGTAAAAATACTAACCCAACTAAAAAGTCCGGGTAAAAAATACGAACCCAACTAAAACTCCGGGTAAAATTACGAACCCAACTAAAACTCCGGGTAAAAAATACGAACCCAACTAAAAAGTCCGGATAAAAAATACGAACCTAACTTAAGACTCCGGGTAAAATTACGAACCCAACTAAAACTCCGGGTAAAATTACGAACCCAACTAAAACTCCGGGTAAAAAATACGAACCCAACTAAAACTCCGGGCAAAAATACTAACCCAACTAAAAAGTCCGGGTAAAAAATACGAACCCAACTAAAACTCCGGATAAAATTGCGAACCCAACTAAAACTCCGGGTAAAAATACGAACCCAACTAAAACTCCGGGTAAAAATACTAACCCAACTAAAAAGTCCGGGTTAAAAATACGAACCCAACTAAAACTTCGGGTAAAATTACGAACCCAACTAAAGCTCCGGGTAAAAATACAAACCCTACTAAAACTCCGGGTAAAAATACTAACCCAACTAAAAATTCCGGGTAAAAAATGCGAACCCAACTAAAACTCCGGGTAAAAAATACGAACCCAACTAAAACTCCGGGTAAAAAATACTAACCCAACTATATAGTCCGGGTAAAAGATACGAACCCAACTAAAACTCCGGGTAAAATTACGAACCCAACTAAAACTCCGGGTAAAATTACGAACCCAACTAAAACTCCGGGTAAAATTACGAACTCAACTAAAACTCCGGGTAAAATTACGAACCCAACTAAAACTCCGGGTAAAATTACGAACCCAACTAAAAGTCCGGGTAAAAAATACGAACCCAACTAAAAAGTCCGGTAAAATTACGAACCCAACTAAAACTCCGGGTAAAATTACGAACCCAACTAAAACTCCGGGTAAAATTACGAACCCAACTAAAACTCCGGGTAAAATTACGAACCCAACTAAAACTCCGGGTACAATTACGAACCCAACTAAAAAGTCCGGGTAAAATTACGAACCCAACTAAAACTCCGGGTAAAATTACGAACCCAACTAAAACTCCGGGTAAAATTACGAACCCAAGTAAACTCCGGGTAAAATTACGAACCCAAGTAAAACTCCGGGTAAAATTACGAACCCAACTAAAACTCCGGGTAAAATTACGAACCCAACTAAAACTCCGGGTAAAATTACGAACCCAACTAAAAGTCCGGGTAAAATTACGAACCCAACTAAAACTCCGGGTAAAATTACGAACCCAACTAAAACTCCGGGTAAAATTACGAACCCAACTAAAAGTCCGGGTAAAAAATACGAACCCAACTAAAAAGTCCGGGTTAAAAATACGAACCCAACTAAAACTCCGGGTAAAATTACGAACCCAACTAAAACTCCTGGTAAAATTACGAACGCAACTAAAAAGTCCGGGTAAAATTACGAACCCAAATAAAACTCCGGGTAAAAAATACGAACCCAACTAAAAAGTCCGGGTAAAAATACGAACCTAACTTAAAACTCCAGGTAAAATTACGAACCCAACTAAAACTCCGGGTAAAAAATACGAACCAAACAAAAAAGTCCGGGTAACATTTAGAACCCAACTAAAACTCCGGGTAAAAAAATACGAACCCAACTAAAACTCCGGGCAAAAATACTAACCCAACTAAAAAGTCCGGGTAAAAAATACGAACCCAACTAAAACTCCGTCTAAAATTACGAACCCAACTAAAACTCCGGGTAAAAATACGAACCCAACTAAAACTCCGGGTAAAAATACGAACCCAACTAAAACTCCGGGTAAAAATACTAACCCAACTAAAAAGTCCGGGTAAAAAATACGAACCCAACTAAAACTCCGGGTAAAATTACGAACCCAACTAAAACTCCGGGTAAAAAATACGAACCCAACTAAAAAGTCCGGGTAAAAAATACGAACCCAACTAAAACTCCGGGTAAAATTACGAACCCAACTAAAACTCCGGGTAAAAAATACGAACCCAACTAAAAAGTCCGGATAAAAAATACGAACCTAACTTAAGACTCCGGGTAAAATTACGAACCCAACTAAAACTCCGGGTAAAATTACGAACCCAACTAAAACTCCGGGTAAAAAATACGAACCCAACTAAAACTCCGGGCAAAAATACTAACCCAACTAAAAAGTCCGGGTAAAAAATACGAACCCAACTAAAACTCCGGATAAAATTGCGAACCCAACTAAAACTCCGGGTAAAAATACGAACCCAACTAAAACTCCGGGTAAAAATACTAACCCAACTAAAAAGTCCGGGTTAAAAATACGAACCCAACTAAAACTTCGGGTAAAATTACGAACCCAACTAAAGCTCCGGGTAAAAATACAAACCCTACTAAAACTCCGGGTAAAAATACTAACCCAACTAAAAATTCCGGGTAAAAAATGCGAACCCAACTAAAACTCCGGGTAAAAAATACGAACCCAACTAAAACTCCGGGTAAAAAATACTAACCCAACTATATAGTCCGGGTAAAAGATACGAACCCAACTAAAACTCCGGGTAAAATTACGAACCCAACTAAAACTCCGGGTAAAATTACGAACCCAACTAAAACTCCGGGTAAAATTACGAACTCAACTAAAACTCCGGGTAAAATTACGAACCCAACTAAAACTCCGGGTAAAATTACGAACCCAACTAAAAGTCCGGGTAAAAAATACGAACCCAACTAAAAAGTCCGGTAAAATTACGAACCCAACTAAAACTCCGGGTAAAATTACGAACCCAACTAAAACTCCGGGTAAAATTACGAACCCAACTAAAACTCCGGGTAAAATTACGAACCCAACTAAAACTCCGGGTACAATTACGAACCCAACTAAAAAGTCCGGGTAAAATTACGAACCCAACTAAAACTCCGGGTAAAATTACGAACCCAACTAAAACTCCGGGTAAAATTACGAACCCAAGTAAACTCCGGGTAAAATTACGAACCCAAGTAAAACTCCGGGTAAAATTACGAACCCAACTAAAACTCCGGGTAAAATTACGAACCCAACTAAAACTCCGGGTAAAATTACGAACCCAACTAAAAGTCCGGGTAAAATTACGAACCCAACTAAAACTCCGGGTAAAATTACGAACCCAACTAAAACTCCGGGTAAAATTACGAACCCAACTAAAAGTCCGGGTAAAAAATACGAACCCAACTAAAAAGTCCGGGTTAAAAATACGAACCCAACTAAAACTCCGGGTAAAATTACGAACCCAACTAAAACTCCTGGTAAAATTACGAACGCAACTAAAAAGTCCGGGTAAAATTACGAACCCAAATAAAACTCCGGGTAAAAAATACGAACCCAACTAAAAAGTCCGGGTAAAAATACGAACCTAACTTAAAACTCCAGGTAAAATTACGAACCCAACTAAAACTCCGGGTAAAAAATACGAACCAAACAAAAAAGTCCGGGTAACATTTAGAACCCAACTAAAACTCCGGGTAAAAAAATACGAACCCAACTAAAACTCCGGGCAAAAATACTAACCCAACTAAAAAGTCCGGGTAAAAAATACGAACCCAACTAAAACTCCGTCTAAAATTACGAACCCAACTAAAACTCCGGGTAAAAATACGAACCCAACTAAAACTCCGGGTAAAAATACGAACCCAACTAAAACTCCGGGTAAAAATACTAACCCAACTAAAAAGTCCGGGTAAAAAATACGAACCCAACTAAAACTCCGGGTAAAATTACGAACCCAACTAAAACTCCGGGTAAAAAATACGAACCCAACTAAAAAGTCCGGATAAAAAATACGAACCTAACTTAAGACTCCGGGTAAAATTACGAACCCAACTAAAACTCCGGGTAAAATTACGAACCCAACTAAAACTCCGGGTAAAAAATACGAACCCAACTAAAACTCCGGGCAAAAATACTAACCCAACTAAAAAGTCCGGGTAAAAAATACGAACCCAACTAAAACTCCGGATAAAATTGCGAACCCAACTAAAACTCCGGGTAAAAATACGAACCCAACTAAAACTCCGGGTAAAAATACTAACCCAACTAAAAAGTCCGGGTTAAAAATACGAACCCAACTAAAACTTCGGGTAAAATTACGAACCCAACTAAAGCTCCGGGTAAAAATACAAACCCTACTAAATCTCCGAGTAAAAATACTAACCCAACTAAAAATTCCGGGTAAAAAATGCGAACCCAACTAAAACTCCGGGTAAAAAATACGAACCCAACTAAAACTCCGGGTAAAAAATACTAACCCAACTATATAGTCCGGGTAAAAGATACGAACCCAACTAAAACTCCGGGTAAAATTACGAACCCAACTAAAACTCCGGGTAAAATTACGAACCCAACTAAAACTCCGGGTAAAATTACGAACTCAACTAAAACTCCGGGTAAAATTACGAACCCAACTAAAACTCCGGGTAAAATTACGAACCCAACTAAAAGTCCGGGTAAAAAATACGAACCCAACTAAAAAGTCCGGTAAAATTACGAACCCAACTAAAACTCCGGGTAAAATTACGAACCCAACTAAAACTCCGGGTAAAATTACGAACCCAACTAAAACTCCGGGTAAAATTACGAACCCAACTAAAACTCCGGGTACAATTACGAACCCAACTAAAAAGTCCGGGTAAAATTACGAACCCAACTAAAACTCCGGGTAAAAAATACGAACCAAAAAAAAAGTCCGGGTAACATTTAGAACCCAACTAAAACTCTGGGTAAAAAAATACGAACCCAACTAAAACTCCGGGCAAAAATACTAACCCAACTAAAAAGTCCGGGTAAAAAATACGAACCCAACTAAAACTCCGGATAAAATTACGAACCCAACTAAAACTCCGGGTAAAAATACGAACCCAACTAAAACTCCGGGTAAAAATACGAACCCAACTAAAACTCCGGGTAAAAAATACGAACCCAACTAAAACATCGGGTAAAAAATACGAACCCAACTAAAAGTCCGGTAAAAAATATGAACCCAACTAAAACTCCGTGTAAAATTACCAACACAACTAAAACTCCGGGTAAAAATACGAACCCAACTAAAACTCCTTGTAAAAAATACGAATCCAACTAAAACTCCGGGTAAAAAATACGAACCCAACTAAAACTCCGGGTAAAATTACGAACCCAACTAAAACTCCGGGTAAAATTACGAACCCAACTAAAAAGTCCGGGTAAAATTACGAACCCAACTAAAAAGTCCGGGTAAAATTACGAACCCAACTAAAACTCCGTGTAAAATTACGAACTCACCTAAAACTCCGGGTAAAATTACGAACCCAACTAAAACTCCGGGTAAAATTACGAACCCAACTAAAAGTCCGGGTAAAAAATACGAACCCAACTAAAAAGTCCGGGTAAAATTACGAACCCAACTAAATCTCCGGGTAAAATTACGAACCCAACTAAAACTCCGGGTAAAATTACGAACCCAAGTAAAACTCCGGGTAAAATTACGAACCCAAGTACAACTCCGGGTAAAATTACGAACGCAACTAAAACTCCGGGTAAAATTACGAACCCAACTAAAAGTCCGGGTAAAATTACGAACCCAACTAAAAAGTCCGGGTAAAATTACGAACCCAACTAAAAAGTCCGGGTAAAATTACGAACCCAACTAAAACTCCGGGTAAAATTACGAACCCAACTAAAACTCCGGGTAAAATTACGAACCCAACTAAAAGTCCGGGTAAAAAATACGAACCCAACTAAAAAGTCCGGGTAAAATTGCGAACCCAACTAAAACTCCGGGTAAAATTACGAACCCAACTAAAACTCCGGGTAAAAATTACGAACCCAACTAAAAAGTCCGGGTAAAATTACGAACCCAACTAAAACTCCGGGTAAAATTACTAACTCAACTAAAACTCCGGGTAAAATTACGAACCCAACTAAAACTCCGGGTAAAATTACGAACCCAACTAAAATTCCGGGTAAAAAATACGAACCCAACTAAAAAGTCCGGGTAAAATTACGAACCCAACTAAAACTCCGGGTAAAATTACGAACCCAACTAAAACTCCGGGTAAAATTACGAACCCACGTAAAACTCCGGGTAAAATTACGAACCCAAGTAAAACTCCGGGTAAAATTACGAACCCAACTAAAACTCCGGGTAAAATTACGAACCCAACTAAAACTCCGGGTAAAATTACGAACCCAACTAAAAGTCCGGGTAAAAATACGAACCCAACTAAAAAGCCCGGGTAACTCAAGACTCCGGGTAAAA
The DNA here is from genome assembly GCA_964023965.1 of Melinopterus prodromus. Lineage (NCBI taxonomy): Eukaryota > Metazoa > Arthropoda > Insecta > Coleoptera > Scarabaeidae > Melinopterus > Melinopterus prodromus. Next base: position 31,395 of record CAXIES010000339.1, read on the forward strand.
TTACGAACCCAACTAAAACACCGGGTAAAATTACGAACCCAACTAAAACTCCGGGTAAAATTACGAACCCAACTAAAAGTCCGGGTAAAAAATACGAACCCAACTAAAAAGTCCGGGTTAAAAATACGAACCCAACTAAAACTCCGGGTAAAATTACGAACCCAACTAAAACTCCGGGTAAAATTACGAACCCAACTAAAACTCCGGGTAAAATTACGAACCCAACTAAATCTCCGGGTAAAATTACGAACCCAACTAAAACTCCGTGTAAAATTACGAACCCAACTAAAAGTCCGGGTAAAAAATACGAACCCAACTAAAAAGTCCGGGTAAAATTACGAACCCAAGTAAAACTCCGGGTAAAATTACGAACCCAACTAAAACTCCGGGTAAAATTACCAACACAACTAAAACTCCGGGTAAAAATACGAACCCAACTAAAACTCCTTGTAAAAATACGAATCCAACTAAAACTCCGGGTAAAAAATACGAACCCAACTAAAACTCCGGGTAAAATTACGAACCCAACTAAAACTCCGGGTAAAATTACGAACCCAACTAAAAAGTCCGGGTAAAATTACGAACCCAACTAAAACTCCGGGTAAAAAATACGAACCAAACAAAAAAGTCCGGGTAACATTTAGAACCCAACTAAAACTCCGGGTAAAAAAATACGAACCCAACTAAAACTCCGGGCAAAAATACTAACCCAACTAAAAAGTGTGGGTAAAAAATACGAACCCAACTAAAACTCCGGATAAAATTACGAACCCAACTAAAACTCCGGGTAAAAATACGAACCCAACTAAAACTCCGGGTAAAAATACGAACCCAACTAAAACTCCGGGTAAAAAATACGAACCCAACTAAAACATCGGGTAAAAAATACGAACCCAACTAAAAGTCCGGTAAAAAATATGAACCCAACTAAAACTCCGGGTAAAATTACCAACACAACTAAAACTCCGGGTAAAAATACGAACCCAACTAAAACTCCTTGTAAAAAATACGAATCCAACTAAAACTCCGGGTAAAAAATACGAACCCAACTAAAACTCCGGGTAAAATTACGAACCCAACTAAAAGTCCGGGTAAAAAATACGAACCCAACTAAAAAGTCCGGGTAAAATTACGAACCCAACTAAAACTCCGGGTAAAATTACGAACCCAACTAAAACTCCGGGTAAAATTACGAACCCAAGTAAACTCCGGGTAAAATTACGAACCCAAGTAAAACTCCGGGTAAAATTACGAACCCAACTAAAACTCCGGGTAAAATTACGAACCCAACTAAAACTCCGGGTAAAATTACGAACCCAACTAAAAGTCCGGGTAAAATTACGAACCCAACTAAAACTCCGGGTAAAATTACGAACCCAACTAAAACTCCGGGTAAAATTACGAACCCAACTAAAAGTCCGGGTAAAAAATACGAACCCAACTAAAAAGTCCGGGTTAAAAATACGAACCCAACTAAAACTCCGGGTAAAATTACGAACCCAACTAAAACTCCTGGTAAAATTACGAACGCAACTAAAAAGTCCGGGTAAAATTACGAACCCAAATAAAACTCCGGGTAAAAAATACGAACCCAACTAAAAAGTCCGGGTAAAAATACGAACCTAACTTAAAACTCCAGGTAAAATTACGAACCCAACTAAAACTCCGGGTAAAAAATACGAACCAAACAAAAAAGTCCGGGTAACATTTAGAACCCAACTAAAACTCCGGGTAAAAAAATACGAACCCAACTAAAACTCCGGGCAAAAATACTAACCCAACTAAAAAGTCCGGGTAAAAAATACGAACCCAACTAAAACTCCGTCTAAAATTACGAACCCAACTAAAACTCCGGGTAAAAATACGAACCCAACTAAAACTCCGGGTAAAAATACGAACCCAACTAAAACTCCGGGTAAAAATACTAACCCAACTAAAAAGTCCGGGTAAAAAATACGAACCCAACTAAAACTCCGGGTAAAATTACGAACCCAACTAAAACTCCGGGTAAAAAATACGAACCCAACTAAAAAGTCCGGATAAAAAATACGAACCTAACTTAAGACTCCGGGTAAAATTACGAACCCAACTAAAACTCCGGGTAAAATTACGAACCCAACTAAAACTCCGGGTAAAAAATACGAACCCAACTAAAACTCCGGGCAAAAATACTAACCCACCTAAAAAGTCCGGGTAAAAAATACGAACCCAACTAAAACTCCGGATAAAATTGCGAACCCAACTAAAACTCCGGGTAAAAATACGAACCCAACTAAAACTCCGGGTAAAAATACTAACCCAACTAAAAATTCCGGGTTAAAAATACGAACCCAACTAAAACTTCGGGTAAAATTACGAACCCAACTAAAGCTCCGGGTAAAAATACAAACCCTACTAAAACTCCGGGTAAAAATACTAACCCAACTAAAAATTCCGGGTAAAAAATGCGAACCCAACTAAAACTCCGGGTAAAAAATACGAACCCAACTAAAACTCCGGGTAAAAAATACTAACCCAACTATATAGTCCGGGTAAAAGATACGAACCCAACTAAAACTCCGGGTAAAATTACGAACCCAACTAAAACTCCGGGTAAAATTACGAACCCAACTAAAACTCCGGGTAAAATTACGAACTCAACTAAAACTCCGGGTAAAATTACGAACCCAACTAAAACTCCGGGTAAAATTACGAACCCAACTAAAAGTCCGGGTAAAAAATACGAACCCAACTAAAAAGTCCGGTAAAATTACGAACCCAACTAAAACTCCGGGTAAAATTACGAACCCAACTAAAACTCCGGGTAAAATTACGAACCCAACTAAAACTCCGGGTAAAATTACGAACCCAACTAAAACTCCGGGTACAATTACGAACCCAACTAAAAAGTCCGGGTAAAATTACGAACCCAACTAAAACTCCGGGTAAAAAATACGAACCAAACAAAAAAGTCCGGGTAACATTTAGAACCCAACTAAAACTCCGGGTAAAAAAATACGAACCCAACTAAAACTCCGGGCAAAAATACTAACCCAACTAAAAAGTCCGGGTAAAAAATACGAACCCAACTAAAACTCCGGATAAAATTACGAACCCAACTAAAACTCCGGGTAAAAATACGAACCCAACTAAAACTCCGGGTAAAAATACGAACCCAACTAAAACTCCGGGTAAAAAATACGAACCCAACTAAAACATCGGGTAAAAAATACGAACCCAACTAAAAGTCCGGTAAAAAATATGAACCCAACTAAAACTCCGGGTAAAATTACCAACACAACTAAAACTCCGGGTAAAAATACGAACCCAACTAAAACTCCTTGTAAAAAATACGAATCCAACTAAAACTCCGGGTAAAAAATACGAACCAACTAAAACTCCGGGTAAAATTACGAACCCAACTAAAACTCCGGGTAAAATTACGAACCCAACTAAAAAGTCCGGGTAAAATTACGAACCCAACTAAAAAGTCCGGGTAAAATTACGAACCCAACTAAAACTCCGTGTAAAATTACGAACTCACCTAAAACTCCGGGTAAAATTACGAACCCAACTAAAACTCCGGGTAAAATTACGAACCCAACTAAAAGTCCGGGTAAAAAATACGAACCCAACTAAAAAGTCCGGGTAAAATTACGAACCCAACAAAATCTCCGGGTAAAATTACGAACCCAACTAAAACTCCGGGTAAAATTACGAACCCAAGTAAAACTCCGGGTAAAATTACGAACCCAAGTACAACTCCGGGTAAAATTACGAACGCAACTAAAACTCCGGGTAAAATTACGAACCCAACTAAAAGTCCGGGTAAAATTACGAACCCAACTAAAAAGTCCGGGTAAAATTACGAACCCAACTAAAAAGTCCGGGTAAAATTACGAACCCAACTAAAACTCCGGGTAAAATTACGAACCCAACTAAAACTCCGGGTAAAATTACGAACCCAACTAAAAGTCCGGGTAAAAAATACGAACCCAACTAAAAAGTCCGGGTAAAATTGCGAACCCAACTAAAACTCCGGGTAAAATTACGAACCCAACTAAAACTCCGGGTAAAAATTACGAACCCAACTAAAAAGTCCGGGTAAAATTACGAACCCAACTAAAACTCCGGGTAAAATTACTAACTCAACTAAAACTCCGGGTAAAATTACGAACCCAACTAAAACTCCGGGTAAAATTACGAACCCAACTAAAATTCCGGGTAAAAAATACGAACCCAACTAAAAAGTCCGGGTAAAATTACGAACCCAACTAAAACTCCGGGTAAAATTACGAACCCAACTAAAACTCCGGGTAAAATTACGAACCCACGTAAAACTCCGGGTAAAATTACGAACCCAAGTAAAACTCCGGGTAAAATTACGAACCCAACTAAAACTCCGGGTAAAATTACGAACCCAACTAAAACTCCGGGTAAAATTACGAACCCAACTAAAAGTCCGGGTAAAAATACGAACCCAACTAAAAAGCCCGGGTAACTCAAGACTCCGGGTAAAATTACGAACCCAACTAAAACACCGGGTAAAATTACGAACCCAACTAAAACTCCGGGTAAAATTACGAACCCAACTAAAAGTCCGGGTAAAAAATACGAACCCAACTAAAAAGTCCGGGTTAAAAATACGAACCCAACTAAAACTCCGGGTAAAATTACGAACCCAACTAAAACTCCGGGTAAAATTACGAACCCAACTAAAACTCCGGGTAAAATTACGAACCCAACTAAATCTCCGGGTAAAATTACGAACCCAACTAAAACTCCGTGTAAAATTACGAACCCAACTAAAAGTCCGGGTAAAAAATACGAACCCAACTAAAAAGTCCGGGTAAAATTACGAACCCAAGTAAAACTCCGGGTAAAAATACGAACCCAACTAAAACTCCGGGTAAAATTACCAACACAACTAAAACTCCGGGTAAAAATACGAACCCAACTAAAACTCCTTGTAAAAAATACGAATCCAACTAAAACTCCGGGTAAAAAATACGAACCCAACTAAAACTCCGGGTAAAATTACGAACCCAACTAAAACTCCGGGTAAAATTACGAACCCAACTAAAAAGTCCGGGTAAAATTACGAACCCAACTAAAAAGTCCGGGTAAAATTACGAACCCAACTAAAACTCCGTGTAAAATTACGAACTCAACTAAAACTCCGGGTAAAATAACGAACCCAACTAAAACTCCGGGTAAAATTACGAACCCAACTAAAAGTCCGGGTAAAAAATACGAACCCAACTAAAAAGTCCGGGTAAAATTACGAACCCAACTAAATCTCCGGGTAAAATTACGAACCCAACTAAAACTCCGGGTAAAATTACGAACCCAAGTAAAACTCCGGGTAAAATTACGAACCCAAGTACAACTCCGGGTAAAATTACGAACGCAACTAAAACTCCGGGTAAAATTACGAACCCAACTAAAAGTCCGGGTAAAATTACGAACCCAACTAAAAAGTCCGGGTAAAATTACGAACCCAACTAAAAAGTCCGGGTAAAATTACGAACCCAACTAAAACTCCGGGTAAAATTACGAACCCAACTAAAACTCCGGGTAAAATTACGAACCCAACTAAAAGTCCGGGTAAAAAATACGAACCCAACTAAAAAGTCCGGGTAAAATTGCGAACCCAACTAAAACTCCGGGTAAAATTACGAACCCAACTAAAACTCCGGGTAAAAATTACGAACCCAACTAAAAAGTCCGGGTAAAATTACGAACCCAACTAAAACTCCGGGTAAAATTACTAACTCAACTAAAACTCCGGGTAAAATTACGAACCCAACTAAAACTCCGGGTAAAATTACGAACCCAACTAAAATTCCGGGTAAAAAATACGAACCCAACTAAAAAGTCCGGGTAAAATTACGAACCCAACTAAAACTCCGGGTAAAATTACGAACCCAACTAAAACTCCGGGTAAAATTACGAACCCACGTAAAACTCCGGGTAAAATTACGAACCCAAGTAAAACTCCGGGTAAAATTACGAACCCAACTAAAACTCCGGGTAAAATTACGAACCCAACTAAAACTCCGGGTAAAATTACGAACCCAACTAAAAGTCCGGGTAAAAATACGAACCCAACTAAAAAGCCCGGGGAACTCAAGACTCCGGGTAAAATTACGAACCCAACTAAAACACCGGGTAAAATTACGAACCCAACTAAAACTCCGGGTAAAATTACGAACCCAACTAAAAGTCCGGGTAAAAAATACGAACCCAACTAAAAAGTCCGGGTTAAAAATACGAACCCAACTAAAACTCCGGGTAAAATTACGAACCCAACTAAAACTCCGGGTAAAATTACGAACCCAACTAAAACTCCGGGTAAAATTACGAACCCAACTAAATCTCCGGGTAAAATTACGAACCCAACTAAAACTCCGTGTAAAATTACGAACCCAACTAAAAGTCCGGGTAAAAAATACGAACCCAACTAAAAAGTCCGGGTAAAATTACGAACCCAAGTAAAACTCCGGGTAAAATTACGAACCCAACTAAAACTCCGGGTAAAATTACGAACCCAACTAAAAAGTCCGGGTAAAATTACGAACCCAAATAAAAAGTCCGGGTAAAATTACGAACCCAACTAAAACTCCGGGTAAAATTACGAACTCAACTAAAACTCCGGGTAAAATTACGAACCCAACTAAAACTCCGGGTAAAATTACGAACCCAACTAAAAGTCCGGGTAAAAAATACGAACCCAACTAAAAAGTCCGGGTAAAATTACGAACCCAACTAAAACTCCGGGTAAAATTACGAACCCAACTAAAACTCCGGGTAAAATTACGAACCCAACTAAAACTCCGGGTAAAATTACGAACCCAACTAAAACTCCGGGTAAAATTACGAACCCAACTAAAAAGTCCGGGTAAAATTACGAACCCAACTAAAACTCCGGGTAAAAAATACGAACCAAACAAAAAAGTCCGGGTAACATTTAGAACCCAACTAAAACTCCGGGTAAAAAAATACGAACCCAACTAAAACTCCGGGCAAAAATACTAACCCAACTAAAAAGTCCGGGTAAAAAATACGAACCCAACTAAAACTCCGGATAAAATTACGAACCCAACTAAAACTCCGGGTAAAAAATACGAACCCAACTAAAACTCCGGGTAAAATTACGAACCCAACTAAAACTCCGGGTAAAATTACGAACCCAACTAAAAAGTCCGGGTAAAATTACGAACCCAACTAAAAAGTCCGGGTAAAATTACGAACCCAACTAAAACTCCGGGTAAAATTACGAACTCAACTAAAACTCCGGGTAAAATTACGAACCCAACTAAAACTCCGGGTAAAATTACGAACCCAACTAAAAGTCCGGGTAAAAAATACGAACCCAACTAAAAAGTCCGGGTAAAATTACGAACCCAACTAAATCTCCGGGTAAAATTACGAACCCAACTAAAACTCCGGGTAAAATTACGAACCCAAGTAAAACTCCGGGTAAAATTACGAATCCAAGTACAACTCCGGGTAAAATTACGAACGCAACTAAAACTCCGGGTAAAATTACGAACCCAACTAAAAGTCCGGGTAAAATTACGAACCCAACTAAAAAGTCCGGGTAAAATTACGAACCCAACTAAAAAGTCCGGGTAAAATTACGAACCCAACTAAAACTCCGGGTAAAATTACGAACCCAACTAAAACTCCGGGTAAAATTACGAACCCAACTAAAAGTCCGGGTAAAAAATACGAACCCAACTAAAAAGTCCGGGTAAAATTGCGAACCCAACTAAAACTCCGGGTAAAATTACGAACCCAACTAAAACTCCGGGTAAAAAATACGAACCCAACTAAAAAGTCCGGATAAAAAATACGAACCTAACTTAAGACTCCGGGTAAAATTACGAACCCAACTAAAAAGTCCGGGTAAAATTACGAACCCAACTAAAACTCCGGGTAAAATTACTAACTCAACTAAAACTCCGGGTAAAATTACGAACCCAACTAAAACTCCGGGTAAAATTACGAACCCAACTAAAATTCCGGGTAAAAAATACGAACCCAACTAAAAAGTCCGGGTAAAATTACGAACCCAACTAAAACTCCGGGTAAAATTACGAACCCAACTAAAAAGTCCGGGTAAAATTACGAACCCAACTAAAAAGTCCGGGTAAAATTACGAACCCAACTAAAACTCCGGGTAAAATTACGAACCCACGTAAAACTCCGGGTAAAATTACGAACCCAAGTAAAACTCCGGGTAAAATTACGAACCCAACTAAAACTCCGGGTAAAATTACGAACCCAACTAAAACTCCGGGTAAAATTACGAACCCAACTAAAAGTCCGGGTAAAAATACGAACCCAACTAAAAAGCCCGGGTAACTCAAGACTCCGGGTAAAATTACGAACCCAACTAAAACTCCGGGTAAAATTACGAACCCAACTAAAACTCCGGGTAAAATTACGAACCCAACTAAAAGTCCGGGTAAAAAATACGAACCCAACTAAAAAGTCCGGGTTAAAAATACGAACCCAACTAAAACTCCGGGTAAAATTACGAACCCAACTAAAACTCCGGGTAAAATTACGAACCCAACTAAAACTCCAGGTCAAATTACGAACCCAACTAAAACTCCGGGTAAAATTACGAACCCAACTAAATCTCCGTGTAAAATTACGAACCCAACTAAAAGTCCGGGTAAAAAATACGAACCCAACTAAAAAGTCCGGGTAAAATTACGAACCCAAGTAAAACTCCGGGTAAAATTACGAACCCAACTAAAACTCCGGGTAAAATTACGAACCCAACTAAAAAGTCCGGGTAAAATTACGAACCCAAATAAAAAGTCCGGGTAAAATTACGAACCCAACTAAAACTCCGGGTAAAATTACGACCCAACTAAAACTCCGGGTAAAATTACGAACCCAACTAAAACTCCGGGTAAAATTACGAACCCAACTAAAACTCCGGGTAAAATTACGAACCCAACTAAAAAGTCCGGGTAAAATTACGAACCCAACTAAAACTCCGGGTAAAAAATACGAACCAAACAAAAAAGTCCGGGTAACATTTAGAACCCAACTAAAACTCCGGGTAAAATTACGAACCCAACTAAAACTCCGGGTAAAATTACGAACCCAACTAAAAAGTCCGGGTAAAATTACGAACCCAACTAAAACTCCGGGTAAAAAATACGAACCAAACAAAAAAGTCCGGGTAACATTTAGAACCCAACTAAAACTCCGGGTAAAAAAATACGAACCCAACTAAAACTCCGGGCAAAAATACTAACCCAACTAAAAAGTCCGGGTAAAAAATACGAACCCAACTAAAACTCCGGATAAAATTACGAACCCAACTAAAACTCCGGGTAAAAATACGAACCCAACTAAAACTTCGGGTAAAAATACGAACCCAACTAAAACTCCGGGTAAAAATACTAACCCAACTAAAAAGTCCGGGTACAAAATACGAACCCAACTAAAACTCCGGGTAAAAATACGAACCCAACTAAAACTCCTTGTAAAAAATACGAATCCAACTAAAACTCCGGGTAAAAAATACGAACCCAACTAAAACTCCGCGTAAAATTACGAACACAACTAAAAGTCCGGGTAAAAAATACGAACCCAACTAAAAAGTCCGGGTAAAATTACGAACCCAACTGAAACTCCGGGTAAAATTACGAACCCAACTAAAACTCCGGGTAAAAAATACGAACCCAACTAAAAAGTCCGGATAAAAAATACGAACCTAACTTAAGACTCCGGGTAAAATTACGAACCCAACTAAAAAGTCCGGGTAAAATTACGAACCCAACTAAAAAGTCCGGGTAAAATTACGAACCCAACTAAAACTCCGGGTAAAATACGAACTCAACTAAAACTCCGGGTAAAATTACGAACCCAACTAAAACTCCGGGTAAAATTACGAACCCAACTAAAAGTCCGGGTAAAAAATACGAACCCAACTAAAAAGTCCGGGTAAAATTACGAACCCAACTAAAACTCCGGGTAAAATTACGAACCCAACTAAAACTCCGGGTAAAATTACGAACCCAAGTAAAACTCCGGGTAAAATTACGAACCCAAGTACAACTCCGGGTAAAATTACGAACGCAACTAAAACTCCGGGTAAAATTACGAACCCAACTAAAACTCCGGGTAAAATTACGAACCCAACTAAAAGTCCGGGTAAAATTACGAACCCAACTAAAAAGTCCGGGTAAAATTACGAACCCAACTAAAAAGTCCGGGTAAAATTACGAACCCAACTAAAACTCCGGGTAAAATTACGAACCCAACTAAAAGTCCGGGTAAAAAATACGAACCCAACTAAAAAGTCCGGGTAAAATTGCGAACCCAACTAAAACTCCGGGTAAAATTACGAACCCAACTAAAACTCCGGGTAAAAAATACGAACCCAACTAAAAAGTCCGGATAAAAAATACGAACCTAACTTAAGACTCCGGGTAAAATTACGAACCCAACTAAAAAGTCCGGGTAAAATTACGAACCCAACTAAAACTCCGGGTAAAATTACTAACTCAACTAAAACTCCGGGTAAAATTACGAACCCAACTAAAACTCCGGGTAAAATTACGAACCCAACTAAAAGTCCGGGTAAAAAATACAAACCCAACTAAAAAGTCCGGGTAAAATTACGAACCCAACTAAAACTCCGGGTAAAAAATACGAACCCAACTAAAACTCCGCGTAAAATTACGAACACAACTAAAAGTCCGGGTAAAAAATACGAACCCAACTAAAAAGTCCGGGTAAAATTACGAACCCAACTGAAACTCCGGGTAAAATTACGAACCCAACTAAAACTCCGGGTAAAAAATACGAACCCAACTAAAAAGTCCGGATAAAAAATACGAACCTAACTTAAGACTCCGGGTAAAATTACGAACCCAACTAAAAAGTCCGGGTAAAATTACGAACCCAACTAAAAAGTCCGGGTAAAATTACGAACCCAACTAAAACTCCGGGGTAAAATTACGAACTCAACTAAAACTCCGGGTAAAATTACGAACCCAACTAAAACTCCGGGTAAAATTACGAACCCAACTAAAAGTCCGGGTAAAAAATACGAACCCAACTAAAAAGTCCGGGTTAAAATTACGAACCCAACTAAAACTCCGGGTAAAATTACGAACCCAACTAAAACTCCGGGTAAAATTACGAACCCAAGTAAAACTCCGGGTAAAATTACGAACCCAAGTACAACTCCGGGTAAAATTACGAACGCAACTAAAACTCCGGGTAAAATTACGAACCCAACTAAAACTCCGGGTAAAATTACGAACCCAACTAAAAGTCCGGGTAAAATTACGAACCCAACTAAAAAGTCCGGGTAAAATTACGAACCCAACTAAAAAGTCCGGGTAAAATTACGAACCCAACTAAAACTCCGGGTAAAATTACGAACCCAACTAAAAGTCCGGGTAAAAAATACGAACCCAACTAAAAAGTCCGGGTAAAATTGCGAACCCAACTAAAACTCCGGGTAAAATTACGAACCCAACTAAAACTCCGGGTAAAAAATACGAACCCAACTAAAAAGTCCGGATAAAAAATACGAACCTAACTTAAGACTCCGGGTAAAATTACGAACCCAACTAAAAAGTCCGGGTAAAATTACGAACCCAACTAAAACTCCGGGTAAAAATTACTAACTCAACTAAAACTCCGGGTAAAATTACGAACCCAACTAAAACTCCGGGTAAAATTACGAACCCAACTAAAAGTCCGGGTAAAAAATACAAACCCAACTAAAAAGTCCGGGTAAAATTACGAACCCAACTAAAACTCCGGGTAAAATTACGAACCCAACTAAAACTCCGGGTAAAATTACGAACCCAAGTAAAACTCCGGGTAAAATTACGAACCCAAGTAAAACTCCGGGTAAAATTACGAACCCAACTAAATCTCCGGGTAAAATTACGAACCCAACTAAAACTCCGGGTAAAATTACGAACCCAACTAAAACTTCGGGTAAAAATACGAACCCAACTAAAACTCCGGGTAAAAATACTAACCCAACTAAAAAGTCCGGGTACAAAATACGAACCCAACTAAAACTCCGGGTAAAAATACGAACCCAACTAAAACTCCTTGTAAAAAATACGAATCCAACTAAAACTCCGGGTAAAAAATACGAACCCAACTAAAACTCCGCGTAAAATTACGAACACAACTAAAAGTCCGGGTAAAAAATACGAACCCAACTAAAAAGTCCGGGTAAAATTACGAACCCAATGGAAACTCCGGGTAAAATCACGAACCCAACTAAAACTCCGGGTAAAAAATACGAACCCAACTAAAAAGTCCGGATAAAAAATACGAACCTAACTTAAGACTCCGGGTAAAATTACGAACCCAACTAAAAAGTCCGGGTAAAATTACGAACCCAAATAAAACTCCGGGTAAAAAATACGAACCCAACTAAAAAGTCCGGGTAAAAATACGAACCTAACTTAAAACTCCAGGTAAAATTACGAACTCAACTAAAACTCCGGGTAAAAAATACGAACCAAACAAAAAAGTCCGGGTAACATTTAGAACCCAACTAAAACTCCGGGTAAAAAAATACAAACCCAACTAAAACTCCGGGCAAAAATACTAACCCAACTAAAAAGTCCGGGTAAAAAATACGAACCCAACTAAAACTCCGGCTAAAATTACGAACCCAACTAAAACTCCGGGTAAAAATACGAACCCAACTAAAACTCCGGGCAAAAATACGAACCCAACTAAAACTCCGGGTAAAAATACTAACCCAACTAAAAAATCCGGGTAAAAAATACGAACCCAACTAAAACTCCGGGTAAAATTACGAACCCAACTAAAACTCCGGGTAAAAAATACGAACCCAACTAAAAAGTCCGGATAAAAAATACGAACCTAACTTAAGACTCCGGGTAAAATTACGAACCCAACTAAAACTCCGGGTAAAATTACGAACCCAACTAAAACTCCGGGTAAAAAATACGAACCCAACGAAAACTCCGCGTAAAATTACGAACACAACTAAAAGTCCGGGTAAAAAATACGAACCCAACTAAAAAGTCCGGGTAAAATTACGAACCCAACTGAAACTCCGGGTAAAATTACGAACCCAACTAAAACTCCGGGTAAAAAATACGAACCCAACTAAAAAGTCCGGATAAAAAATACGAACCTAACTTAAGACTCCGGGTAAAATTACGAACCCAACTAAAAAGTCCGGGTAAAATTACGAACCCAAATAAAACTCCGGGTAAAAAATACGAACCCAACTAAAAAGTCGGGGTAAAAATACGAACCTAACTTAAAACTCCAGGTAAAATTACGAACTCAACTAAAACTCCGGGTAAAAAATACGAACCAAACAAAAAAGTCCGGGTAACATTTAGAACCCAACTAAAACTCCGGGTAAAAAAATACAAACCCAACTAAAACTCCGGGCAAAAATACTAACCCAACTAAAAAGTCCGGGTAAAAAATACGAACCCAACTAAAACTCCGGCTAAAATTACGAACCCAACTAAAACTCCGGGTAAAAATACGAACCCAACTAAAACTCCGGGCAAAAATACGAACCCAACTAAAACTCCGGGTAAAAATACTAACCCAACTAAAAAATCCGGGTAAAAAATACGAACCCAACTAAAACTCCGGGTAAAATTACGAACCCAACTAAAACTCCGGGTAAAAAATACGAACCCAACTAAAAAGTCCGGATAAAAAATACGAACCTAACTTAAGACTCCGGGTAAAATTACGAACCCAACTAAAACTCCGGGTAAAATTACGAACCCAACTAAAACTCCGGGTAAAAAATACGAACACAACTAAAACTCCGGGCAATAATACTAACCCAACTAAAAAGTCCGGGTAAAAAATACGAACCCAACTAAAACTCCGGATAAAATTACGAACCCAACTAAAACTCCGGGTAAAAATACGAACCCAACTAAAACTCCGGGTAAAAATACTAACCCAACTAAAAAGTCCGGGTTAAAAATACGAACCCAACTAAAACTCCGGGTAAAATTACGAACCCAACTAAAGCTCCGGGTAAAAATACAAACCCTACTAAAACTCCGGGTAAAAATACTAACCCAACTAAAAATTCCGGGTAAAAAATGCGAACCCAACTAAAACTCCGGGTAAAAAATACGAACCCAACTAGAACTCCGGGTAAAAAATACTAACCCAACTAAATAGTCCGGGTAAAAGATACGAACCCAACTAAAACTCCGGGTAAAATTACGAACCCAACTAAAACTCCGGGTAAAATTACGAACCCAACTAAAACTCCGGGTAAAATTACGAACTCAACTAAAACTCCGGGTAAAATTACGAACCCAACTAAAACTCCGGGTAAAATTACGAACCCAACTAAAAGTCCGGGTAAAAAATACGAACCCAACTAAAAAGTCCGGGTAAAATTACGAACCCAACTAAAACTCCGGGTAAAATTACGAACCCAACTAAAACTCCGGGTAAAATTACGAACCCAACTAAAACTCCGGGTAAAATTACGAACCCAACTAAAACTCCGGGTAAAATTACGAACCCAACTAAAAAGTCCGGGTAAAATTACGAACCCAACTAAAACTCCGGGTAAAAAATACGAACCAAACAAAAAAGTCCGGGTAACATTTAGAACCCATCTAAAACTCCGGGTAAAAAAATACGAACCCAACTAAAACTCCGGGCAAAAATACTAACCCAACTAAAAAGTCCGGGTAAAAAATACGAACCCAACTAAAACTCCGGATAAAATTACGAACCCAACTAAAACTCCGGGTAAAAATACGAACCCAACTAAAACTTCGGGTAAAAATACGAACCCAACTAAAACTCCGGGTAAAAATACTAACCCAACTAAAAAGTCCGGGTACAAAATACGAACCCAACTAAAACTCCGGGTAAAAATACGAACCCAACTAAAACTCCTTGTAAAAAATACGAATCCAACTAAAACTCCGGGTAAAAAATACGAACCCAACTAAAACTCCGCGTAAAATTACGAACACAACTAAAAGTCCGGGTAAAAAATACGAACCCAACTAAAAAGTCCGGGTAAAATTACGAACCCAACTGAAACTCCGGGTAAAATTACGAACCCAACTAAAACTCCGGGTAAAAAATACGAACCCAACTAAAAAGTCCGGATAAAAAATACGAACCTAACTTAAGACTCCGGGTAAAATTACGAACCCAACTAAAAAGTCCGGGTAAAATTACGAACCCAACTAAAAAGTCCGGGTAAAATTACGAACCCAACTAAAACTCCGGGTAAAATTACGAACTCAACTAAAACTCCGGGTAAAATTACGAACCCAACTAAAACTCCGGGTAAAATTACGAACCCAACTAAAAGTCCGGGTAAAAAATACGAACCCAACTAAAAAGTCCGGGTAAAATTACGAACCCAACTAAAACTCCGGGTAAAATTACGAACCCAACTAAAACTCCGGGTAAAATTACGAACCCAAGTAAAACTCCGGGTAAAATTACGAACCCAAGTACAACACCGGGTAAAATTACGAACGCAACTAAAACTCCGGGTAAAATTACGAACCCAACTAAAACTCCGGGTAAAATTACGAACCCAACTAAAAGTCCGGGTAAAATTACGAACCCAACTAAAAAGTCCGGGTAAAATTACGAACCCAACTAAAAAGTCCGGGTAAAATTACGAACCCAACTAAAACTCCGGGTAAAATTACGAACCCAACTAAAACTTCGGGTAAAATTACGAACCCAACTAAAAGTCCGGGTAAAAAATACGAACCCAACTAAAAAGTCCGGGTAAAATTGCGAACCCAACTAAAACTCCGGGTAAAATTACGAACCCAACTAAAACTCCGGGTAAAAAATACGAACCCAACTAAAAAGTCCGGATAAAAAATACGAACCTAACTTAAGACTCCGGGTAAAATTACGAACCCAACTAAAAAGTCCGGGTAAAATTACGAACCCAACTAAAACTCCGGGTAAAATTACTAACTCAACTAAAACTCCGGGTAAAATTACGAACCCAACTAAAACTCCGGGTAAAATTACGAACCCAACTAAAAGTCCGGGTAAAAAATACAAACCCAACTAAAAAGTCCGGGTAAAATTACGAACCCAACTAAAACTCCGGGTAAAATTACGAACCCAACTAAAACTCCGGGTAAAATTACGAACCCAAGTAAAACTCCGGGTAAAATTACGAACCCAAGTAAAACTCCGGGTAAAATTACGAACCCAACTAAATCTCCGGGTAAAATTACGAACCCAACTAAAACTCCGGGTAAAATTACGAACCCAACTAAAAGTCCGGGTAAAAATACGAACCCAACTAAAAAGTCCGGGTAACTCAAGACTCCGGGTAAAATTACGAACCCAACTAAAACTCCGGGTAAAAATACGAACCCAACTAAAACTCCGGGTAAAAATACTAACCCAACTAAAAAGTCCGGGTACAAAATACGAACCCAACTAAAACTCCGGGTAAAAATACGAACCCAACTAAAACTCCTTGTAAAAAATACGAATCCAACTAAAACTCCGGGTAAAAAATACGAACCCAACTAAAACTCCGCGTAAAATTACGAACACAACTAAAAGTCCGGGTAAAAAATACGAACCCAACTAAAAAGTCCGGGTAAAATTACGAACCCAACTGAAACTCCGGGTAAAATTACGAACCCAACTAAAACTCCGGGTAAAAAATACGAACCCAACTAAAAAGTCCGGATAAAAAATACGAACCTAACTTAAGACTCCGGGTAAAATTACGAACCCAACTAAAAAGTCCGGGTAAAATTACGAACCCAAATAAAACTCCGGGTAAAGAATACGAACCCAACTAAAAACTCCGGGTAAAAATACGAACCTAACTTAAAACTCCAGGTAAAATTACGAACTCAACTAAAACTCCGGGTAAAAAATACGAACCAAACAAAAAAGTCCGGGTAACATTTAGAACCCAACTAAAACTCCGGGTAAAAAAATACAAACCCAACTAAAACTCCGGGCAAAAATACTAACCCAACTAAAAAGTCCGGGTAAAAAATACGAACCCAACTAAAACTCCGGCTAAAATTACGAACCCAACTAAAACTCCGGGTAAAAATACGAACCCAACTAAAACTCCGGGCAAAAATACGAACCCAACTAAAACTCCGGGTAAAAATACTAACCCAACTAAAAAATCCGGGTAAAAAATACGAACCCAACTAAAACTCCGGGTAAAATTACGAACCCAACTAAAACTCCGGGTAAAAAATACGAACCCAACTAAAAAGTCCGGATAAAAAATACGAACCTAACTTAAGACTCCGGGTAAAATTACGAACCCAACTAAAACTCCGGGTAAAATTACGAACCCAACTAAAACTCCGGGTAAAAAATACGAACACAACTAAAACTCCGGGCAATAATACTAACCCAACTAAAAAGTCCGGGTAAAAAATACGAACCCAACTAAAACTCCGGATAAAATTACGAACCCAACTAAAACTCCGGGTAAAAATACGAACCCAACTAAAACTCCGGGTAAAAATACTAACCCAACTAAAAAGTCCGGGTTAAAAATACGAACCCAACTAAAACTCCGGGTAAAATTACGAACCCAACTAAAGCTCCGGGTAAAAATACAAACCCTACTAAAACTCCGGGTAAAAATACTAACCCAACTAAAAATTCCGGGTAAAAAATGCGAACCCAACTAAAACTCCGGGTAAAAAATACGAACCCAACTAGAACTCCGGGTAAAAAATACTAACCCAACTAAATAGTCCGGGTAAAAGATACGAACCCAACTAAAACTCCGGGTAAAATTACGAACCCAACTAAAACTCCGGGTAAAATTACGAACCCAACTAAAACTCCGGGTAAAATTACGAACTCAACTAAAACTCCGGGTAAAATTACGAACCCAACTAAAACTCCGGGTAAAATTACGAACCCAACTAAAAGTCCGGGTAAAAAATACGAACCCAACTAAAAAGTCCGGGTAAAATTACGAACCCAACTAAAACTCCGGGTAAAATTACGAACCCAACTAAAACTCCGGGTAAAATTACGAACCCAACTAAAACTCCGGGTAAAATTACGAACCCAACTAAAACTCCGGGTAAAATTACGAACCCAACTAAAAAGTCCGGGTAAAATTACGAACCCAACTAAAACTCCGGGTAAAAAATACGAACCAAACAAAAAAGTCCGGGTAACATTTAGAACCCAACTAAAACTCCGGGTAAAAAAATACGAACCCAACTAAAACTCCGGGCAAAAATACTAACCCAACTAAAAAGTCCGGGTAAAAAATACGAACCCAACTAAAACTCCGGATAAAATTACGAACCCAACTAAAACTCCGGGTAAAAATACGAACCCAACTAAAACTTCGGGTAAAAATACGAACCCAACTAAAACTCCGGGTAAAAATACTAACCCAACTAAAAAGTCCGGGTACAAAATACGAACCCAACTAAAACTCCGGGTAAAAATACGAACCCAACTAAAACTCCTTGTAAAAAATACGAATCCAACTAAAACTCCGGGTAAAAAATACGAACCCAACTAAAACTCCGCGTAAAATTACGAACACAACTAAAAGTCCGGGTAAAAAATACGAACCCAACTAAAAAGTCCGGGTAAAATTACGAACCCAACTGAAACTCCGGGTAAAATTACGAACCCAACTAAAACTCCGGGTAAAAAATACGAACCCAACTAAAAAGTCCGGATAAAAAATACGAACCTAACTTAAGACTCCGGGTAAAATTACGAACCCAACTAAAAAGTCCGGGTAAAATTACGAACCCAACTAAAAAGTCCGGGTAAAATTACGAACCCAACTAAAACTCCGGGTAAAATTACGAACTCAACTAAAACTCCGGGTAAAATTACGAACCCAACTAAAACTCCGGGTAAAATTACGAACCCAACTAAAAGTCCGGGTAAAAAATACGAACCCAACTAAAAAGTCCGGGTAAAATTACGAACCCAACTAAAACTCCGGGTAAAATTACGAACCCAACTAAAACTCCGGGTAAAATTACGAACCCAAGTAAAACTCCGGGTAAAATTACGAACCCAAGTACAACTCCGGGTAAAATTACGAACGCAACTAAAACTCCGGGTAAAATTACGAACCCAACTAAAACTCCGGGTAAAATTACGAACCCAACTAAAAGTCCGGGTAAAATTACGAACCCAACTAAAAAGTCCGGGTAAAATTACGAACCCAACTAAAAAGTCCGGGTAAAATTACGAACCCAACTAAAACTCCGGGTAAAATTACGAACCCAACTAAAACTTCGGGTAAAATTACGAACCCAACTAAAAGTCCGGGTAAAAAATACGAACCCAACTAAAAAGTCCGGGTAAAATTGCGAACCCAACTAAAACTCCGGGTAAAATTACGAACCCAACTAAAACTCCGGGTAAAAAATACGAACCCAACTAAAAAGTCCGGATAAAAAATACGAACCTAACTTAAGACTCCGGGTAAAATTACGAACCCAACTAAAAAGTCCGGGTAAAATTGCGAACCCAACTAAAACTCCGGGTAAAATTACGAACCCAACTAAAACTCCGGGTAAAAAATACGAACCCAACTAAAAAGTCCGGATAAAAAATACGAACCTAACTTAAGACTCCGGGTAAAATTACGAACCCAACTAAAAAGTCCGGGTAAAATTACGAACCCAACTAAAACTCCGGGTAAAATTACTAACTCAACTAAAACTCCGGGTAAAATTACGAACCCAACTAAAACTCCGGGTAAAATTACGAACCCAACTAAAAGTCCGGGTAAAAAATACAAACCCAACTAAAAAGTCCGGGTAAAATTACGAACCCAACTAAAACTCCGGGTAAAATTACGAACCCAACTAAAACTCCGGGTAAAATTACGAACCCAAGTAAAACTCCGGGTAAAATTACGAACCCAAGTAAAACTCCGGGTAAAATTACGAACCCAACTAAATCTCCGGGTAAAATTACGAACCCAACTAAAACTCCGGGTAAAATTACGAACCCAACTAAAAGTCCGGGTAAAAATACGAACCCAACTAAAAAGTCCGGGTAACTCAAGACTCCGGGTAAAATTACGAACCCAACTAAAACTCCGGGTAAAAATACGAACCCAACTAAAACTCCGGGTAAAAATACTAACCCAACTAAAAAGTCCGGGTACAAAATACGAACCCAACTAAAACTCCGGGTAAAAATACGAACCCAACTAAAACTCCTTGTAAAAAATACGAATCCAACTAAAACTCCGGGTAAAAAATACGAACCCAACTAAAACTCCGCGTAAAATTACGAACACAACTAAAAGTCCGGGTAAAAAATACGAACCCAACTAAAAAGTCCGGGTAAAATTACGAACCCAACTGAAACTCCGGGTAAAATTACGAACCCAACTAAAACTCCGGGTAAAAAATACGAACCCAACTAAAAAGTCCGGATAAAAAATACGAACCTAACTTAAGACTCCGGGTAAAATTACGAACCCAACTAAAAAGTCCGGGTAAAATTACGAACCCAAATAAAACTCCGGGTAAAGAATACGAACCCAACTAAAAACTCCGGGTAAAAATACGAACCTAACTTAAAACTCCAGGTAAAATTACGAACTCAACTAAAACTCCGGGTAAAAAATACGAACCAAACAAAAAAGTCCGGGTAACATTTAGAACCCAACTAAAACTCCGGGTAAAAAAATACAAACCCAACTAAAACTCCGGGCAAAAATACTAACCCAACTAAAAAGTCCGGGTAAAAAATACGAACCCAACTAAAACTCCGGCTAAAATTACGAACCCAACTAAAACTCCGGGTAAAAATACGAACCCAACTAAAACTCCGGGCAAAAATACGAACCCAACTAAAACTCCGGGTAAAAATACTAACCCAACTAAAAAATCCGGGTAAAAAATACGAACCCAACTAAAACTCCGGGTAAAATTACGAACCCAACTAAAACTCCGGGTAAAAAATACGAACCCAACTAAAAAGTCCGGATAAAAAATACGAACCTAACTTAAGACTCCGGGTAAAATTACGAACCCAACTAAAACTCCGGGTAAAATTACGAACCCAACTAAAACTCCGGGTAAAAAATACGAACACAACTAAAACTCCGGGCAATAATACTAACCCAACTAAAAAGTCCGGGTAAAAAATACGAACCCAACTAAAACTCCGGATAAAATTACGAACCCAACTAAAACTCCGGGTAAAAATACGAACCCAACTAAAACTCCGGGTAAAAATACTAACCCAACTAAAAAGTCCGGGTTAAAAATACGAACCCAACTAAAACTCCGGGTAAAATTACGAACCCAACTAAAGCTCCGGGTAAAAATACAAACCCTACTAAAACTCCGGGTAAAAATACTAACCCAACTAAAAATTCCGGGTAAAAAATGCGAACCCAACTAAAACTCCGGGTAAAAAATACGAACCCAACTAGAACTCCGGGTAAAAAATACTAACCCAACTAAATAGTCCGGGTAAAAGATACGAACCCAACTAAAACTCCGGGTAAAATTACGAACCCAACTAAAACTCCGGGTAAAATTACGAACCCAACTAAAACTCCGGGTAAAATTACGAACTCAACTAAAACTCCGGGTAAAATTACGAACCCAACTAAAACTCCGGGTAAAATTACGAACCCAACTAAAAGTCCGGGTAAAAAATACGAACCCAACTAAAAAGTCCGGGTAAAATTACGAACCCAACTAAAACTCCGGGTAAAATTACGAACCCAACTAAAACTCCGGGTAAAATTACGAACCCAACTAAAACTCCGGGTAAAATTACGAACCCAACTAAAACTCCGGGTAAAATTACGAACCCAACTAAAAAGTCCGGGTAAAATTACGAACCCAACTAAAACTCCGGGTAAAAAATACGAACCAAACAAAAAAGTCCGGGTAACATTTAGAACCCAACTAAAACTCCGGGTAAAAAAATACGAACCCAACTAAAACTCCGGGCAAAAATACTAACCCAACTAAAAAGTCCGGGTAAAAAATACGAACCCAACTAAAACTCCGGATAAAATTACGAACCCAACTAAAACTCCGGGTAAAAATACGAACCCAACTAAAACTTCGGGTAAAAATACGAACCCAACTAAAACTCCGGGTAAAAATACTAACCCAACTAAAAAGTCCGGGTACAAAATACGAACCCAACTAAAACTCCGGGTAAAAATACGAACCCAACTAAAACTCCTTGTAAAAAATACGAATCCAACTAAAACTCCGGGTAAAAAATACGAACCCAACTAAAACTCCGCGTAAAATTACGAACACAACTAAAAGTCCGGGTAAAAAATACGAACCCAACTAAAAAGTCCGGGTAAAATTACGAACCCAACTGAAACTCCGGGTAAAATTACGAACCCAACTAAAACTCCGGGTAAAAAATACGAACCCAACTAAAAAGTCCGGATAAAAAATACGAACCTAACTTAAGACTCCGGGTAAAATTACGAACCCAACTAAAAAGTCCGGGTAAAATTACGAACCCAACTAAAAAGTCCGGGTAAAATTACGAACCCAACTAAAACTCCGGGTAAAATTACGAACTCAACTAAAACTCCGGGTAAAATTACGAACCCAACTAAAACTCCGGGTAAAATTACGAACCCAACTAAAAGTCCGGGTAAAAAATACGAACCCAACTAAAAAGTCCGGGTAAAATTACGAACCCAACTAAAACTCCGGGTAAAATTACGAACCCAACTAAAACTCCGGGTAAAATTACGAACCCAAGTAAAGCTCCGGGTAAAATTACGAACCCAAGTACAACTCCGGGTAAAATTACGAACGCAACTAAAACTCCGGGTAAAATTACGAACCCAACTAAAACTCCGGGTAAAATTACGAACCCAACTAAAAGTCCGGGTAAAATTACGAACCCAACTAAAAAGTCCGGGTAAAATTACGAACCCAACTAAAAAGTCCGGGTAAAATTACGAACCCAACTAAAACTCCGGGTAAAATTACGAACCCAACTAAAACTTCGGGTAAAATTACGAACCCAACTAAAAGTCCGGGTAAAAAATACGAACCCAACTAAAAAGTCCGGGTAAAATTGCGAACCCAACTAAAACTCCGGGTAAAATTACGAACCCAACTAAAACTCCGGGTAAAAAATACGAACCCAACTAAAAAGTCCGGATAAAAAATACGAACCTAACTTAAGACTCCGGGTAAAATTACGAACCCAACTAAAAAGTCCGGGTAAAATTACGAACCCAACTAAAACTCCGGGTAAAATTACTAACTCAACTAAAACTCCGGGTAAAATTACGAACCCAACTAAAACTCCGGGTAAAATTACGAACCCAACTAAAAGCCGGGTAAAAAATACAAACCCAACTAAAAAGTCCGGGTAAAATTACGAACCCAACTAAAACTCCGGGTAAAATTACGAACCCAACTAAAACTCCGGGTAAAATTACGAACCCAAGTAAAACTCCGGGTAAAATTACGAACCCAAGTAAAACTCCGGGTAAAATTACGAACCCAACTAAATCTCCGGGTAAAATTACGAACCCAACTAAAACTCCGTTTAAAATTACGAACCCAACTAAAAGTCCGGGTAAAAATACGAACCCAACTAAAAAGTCCGGGTAACTCAAGACTCCGGGTAAAATTACGAACCCAACTAAAACTCCGGGTAAAATTACGAACCCAACTAAAACTCCGGGTAAAATTACGAACCCAACTAAAAGTCCGGGTAAAGAATACGAACCCAACTAAAAAGTCCAGGTTAAAAATACGAACCCAACTAAAACTCCGGGTAAAATTACGAACCCAACTAAAACTCCGGGTAAAATTACGAACCCAACTAAAACTCCGGGTAAAATTACGAACCCAACTAAAACTCCGGGTAAAATTACGAACCCAACTAAAAAGTCCGGGTAAAATTACGAACCCAAATAAAACTCCGGGTAAAAAATACGAACCCAACTAAAAAGTCCGGGTAAAAATACGAACCTAACTTAAAACTCCAGGTAAAATTACGAACTCAACTAAAACTCCGGGTAAAAAATACGAACCAAACAAAAAAGTCCGGGTAACATTTAGAACCCAACTAAAACTCCGGGTAAAAAAATACAAACCCAACTAAAACTCCGGGCAAAAATACTAACCCAACTAAAAAGTCCGGGTAAAAAATACGAACCCAACTAAAACTCCGGCTAAAATTACGAACCCAACTAAAACTCCGGGTAAAAATACGAACCCAACTAAAACTCCGGGTAAAAATACGAACCCAACTAAAACTCCGGGTAAAAATACTAACCCAACTAAAAAATCCGGGTAAAAAATACGAACCCAACTAAAACTCCGGGTAAAATTACGAACCCAACTAAAACTCCGGGTAAAAAATACGAACCCAACTAAAAAGTCCGGATAAAAAATACGAACCTAACTTAAGACTCCGGGTAAAATTACGAACCCAACTAAAACTCCGGGTAAAATTACGAACCCAACTAAAACTCCGGGTAAAAAATACGAACCCAACTAAAACTCCGGGCAATAATACTAACCCAACTAAAAAGTCCGGGTAAAAAATACGAACCCAACTAAAACTCCGGATAAAATTACGAACCCAACTAAAACTCCGGGTAAAAATACGAACCCAACTAAAACTCCGGGTAAAAATACTAACCCAACTAAAAAGTCCGGGTTAAAAATACGAACCCAACTAAAACTCCGGGTAAAATTACGAACCCAACTAAAGCTCCGGGTAAAAATACAAACCCTACTAAAACTCCGGGTAAAAATACTAACCCAACTAAAAATTCCGGGTAAAAAATGCGAACCCAACTAAAACTCCGGGTAAAAAATACGAACCCAACTAAAACTCCGGGTAAAAAATACTAACCCAACTAAATAGTCCGGGTAAAAGATACGAACCCAACTAAAACTCCGGGTAAAATTACGAACCCAACTAAAACTCCGGGTAAAATTACGAACCCAACTAAAACTCCGGGTAAAATTACGAACTCAACTAAAACTCCGGGTAAAATTACGAACCCAACTAAAACTCCGGGTAAAATTACGAACCCAACTAAAAGTCCGGGTAAAAAATACGAACCCAACTAAAAAGTCCGGGTAAAATTACGAACCCAACTAAAACTCCGGGTAAAATTTCGAACCCAACTAAAACTCCGGGTAAAATTACGAACCCAACTAAAACTCCGGGTAAAATTACGAACCCAACTAAAACTCCGGGTAAAATTACGAATCCAACTAAAAAGTCCGGGTAAAATTACGAACCCAACTAAAACTCCGGGTAAAAAATACGAACCAAACAAAAAAGTCCGGGTAACATTTAGAACCCAACTAAAACTCCGGGTAAAAAAATACAAACCCAACTAAAACTCCGGGCAAAAATACTAACCCAACTAAAAAGTCCGGGTAAAAAATACGAACCCAACTAAAACTCCGGGTAAAATTACGAACCCAACTAAAACTCCGGGTAAAAAATACGAACCCAACTAAAAAGTCCGGATAAAAAATTCGAACCTAACTTAAGACTCCGGGTAAAATTACGAACCCAACTAAAACTCCGGGTAAAATTACGAACCCAACTAAAACTCCGGGTAAAAAATACGAACCCAACTAAAACTCCGGGCAATAATACTAACCCAACTAAAAAGTCCGGGTAAAAAATACGAACCCAACTAAAACTCCGGATAAAATTACGAACCCAACTAAAACTCCGGGTAAAAATACGAACCCAACTAAAACTCCGGGTAAAAATACTAACCCAACTAAAAAGTCCGGGTTAAAAATACGAACCCAACTAAAACTCCGGGTAAAATTACGAACCCAACTAAAGCTCCGGGTAAAAATACAAACCCTACTAAAACTCCGGGTAAAAATACTAACCCAACTAAAAATTCCGGGTAAAAAATGCGAACCCAACTAAAACTCCGGGTAAAAAATACGAACCCAACTAAAACTCCGGGTAAAAAATACTAACCCAACTAAATAGTCCGGGTAAAAGATACGAACCCAACTAAAACTCCGGGTAAAATTACGAACCCAACTAAAACTCCGGGTAAAATTACGAACCCAACTAAAACTCCGGGTAAAATTACGAACTCAACTAAAACTCCGGGTAAAATTACGAACCCAACTAAAACTCCGGGTAAAATTACGAACCCAACTAAAAGTCCGGGTAAAAAATACGAACCCAACTAAAAAGTCCGGGTAAAATTACGAACCCAACTAAAACTCCGGGTAAAATTACGAACCCAACTAAAACTCCGGGTAAAATTACGAACCCAACTAAAACTCCGGGTAAAATTACGAACCCAACTAAAACTCCGGGTAAAATTACGAACCCAACTAAAAAGTCCGGGTAAAATTACGAACCCAAATAAAACTCCGGGTAAAAAATACGAACCCAACTAAAAAGTCCGGGTAAAAATACGAACCTAACTTAAAACTCCAGGTAAAATTACGAACTCAACTAAAACTCCGGGTAAAAAATACGAACCAAACAAAAAAGTCCGGGTAACATTTAGAACCCAACTAAAACTCCGGGTAAAAAAATACAAACCCAACTAAAACTCCGGGCAAAAATACTAACCCAACTAAAAAGTCCGGGTAAAAAATACGAACCCAACTAAAACTCCGGCTAAAATTACGAACCCAACTAAAACTCCGGGTAAAAATACGAACCCAACTAAAACTCCGGGTAAAAATACGAACCCAACTAAAACTCCGGGTAAAAATACTAACCCAACTAAAAAATCCGGGTAAAAAATACGAACCCAACTAAAACTCCGGGTAAAATTACGAACCCAACTAAAACTCCGGGTAAAAAATACGAACCCAACTAAAAAGTCCGGATAAAAAATACGAACCTAACTTAAGACTCCGGGTAAAATTACGAACCCAACTAAAACTCCGGGTAAAATTACGAACCCAACTAAAACTCCGGGTAAAAAATACGAACCCAACTAAAACTCCGGGCAATAATACTAACCCAACTAAAAAGTCCGGGTAAAAAATACGAACCCAACTAAAACTCCGGATAAAATTACGAACCCAACTAAAACTCCGGGTAAAAATACGAACCCAACTAAAACTCCGGGTAAAAATACTAACCCAACTAAAAAGTCCGGGTTAAAAATACGAACCCAACTAAAACTCCGGGTAAAATTACGAACCCAACTAAAGCTCCGGGTAAAAATACAAACCCTACTAAAACTCCGGGTAAAAATACTAACCCAACTAAAAATTCCGGGTAAAAAATGCGAACCCAACTAAAACTCCGGGTAAAAAATACGAACCCAACTAAAACTCCGGGTAAAAAATACTAACCCAACTAAATAGTCCGGGTAAAAGATACGAACCCAACTAAAACTCCGGGTAAAATTACGAACCCAACTAAAACTCCGGGTAAAATTACGAACCCAACTAAAACTCCGGGTAAAATTACGAACTCAACTAAAACTCCGGGTAAAATTACGAACCCAACTAAAACTCCGGGTAAAATTACGAACCCAACTAAAAGTCCGGGTAAAAAATACGAACCCAACTAAAAAGTCCGGGTAAAATTACGAACCCAACTAAAACTCCGGGTAAAATTTCGAACCCAACTAAAACTCCGGGTAAAATTACGAACCCAACTAAAACTCCGGGTAAAATTACGAACCCAACTAAAACTCCGGGTAAAATTACGAATCCAACTAAAAAGTCCGGGTAAAATTACGAACCCAACTAAAACTCCGGGTAAAAAATACGAACCAAACAAAAAAGTCCGGGTAACATTTAGAACCCAACTAAAACTCCGGGTAAAAAAATACAAACCCAACTAAAACTCCGGGCAAAAATACTAACCCAACTAAAAAGTCCGGGTAAAAAATACGAACCCAACTAAAACTCCGGGTAAAATTACGAACCCAACTAAAACTCCGGGTAAAAAATACGAACCCAACTAAAAAGTCCGGATAAAAAATTCGAACCTAACTTAAGACTCCGGGTAAAATTACGAACCCAACTAAAACTCCGGGTAAAATTACGAACCCAACTAAAACTCCGGGTAAAAAATACGAACCCAACTAAAACTCCGGGCAATAATACTAACCCAACTAAAAAGTCCGGGTAAAAAATACGAACCCAACTAAAACTCCGGATAAAATTACGAACCCAACTAAAACTCCGGGTAAAAATACGAACCCAACTAAAACTCCGGGTAAAAATACTAACCCAACTAAAAAGTCCGGGTTAAAAATACGAACCCAACTAAAACTCCGGGTAAAATTACGAACCCAACTAAAGCTCCGGGTAAAAATACAAACCCTACTAAAACTCCGGGTAAAAATACTAACCCAACTAAAAATTCCGGGTAAAAAATGCGAACCCAACTAAAACTCCGGGTAAAAAATACGAACCCAACTAAAACTCCGGGTAAAAAATACTAACCCAACTAAATAGTCCGGGTAAAAGATACGAACCCAACTAAAACTCCGGGTAAAATTACGAACCCAACTAAAACTCCGGGTAAAATTACGAACCCAACTAAAACTCCGGGTAAAATTACGAACTCAACTAAAACTCCGGGTAAAATTACGAACCCAACTAAAACTCCGGGTAAAATTACGAACCCAACTAAAAGTCCGGGTAAAAAATACGAACCCAACTAAAAAGTCCGGGTAAAATTACGAACCCAACTAAAACTCCGGGTAAAATTACGAACCCAACTAAAACTCCGGGTAAAATTACGAACCCAACTAAAACTCCGGGTAAAATTACGAACCCAACTAAAACTCCGGGTAAAATTACGAACCCAACTAAAAAGTCCGGGTAAAATTACGAACCCAACTAAAACTCCGGGTAAAAAATACGAACCAAACAAAAAAGTCCGGGTAACATTTAGAACCCAACTAAAACTCCGGGTAAAAAAATACGAACCCAACTAAAACTCCGGGCAAAAATACTAACCCAACTAAAAAGTCCGGGTAAAAAATACGAACCCAACTAAAACTCCGGATAAAATTACGAACCCAACTAAAACTCCGGGTAAAAATACGAAGCCAACTAAAACTCCGGGTAAAAATACGAACCCAACTAAAACTCCGGGTAAAAAATACGAACCCAACTAAAACATCGGGTAAAAAATACGAACCCAACTAAAAGTCCGGTAAAAAATATGAACCCAACTAAAACTCCGGGTAAAATTACCAACACAACTAAAACTCCGGGTAAAATTACGAACCCAACTAAAACTCCGGGTAAAATTACGAACCCAACTAAAAGTCCGGGTAAAAAATACGAACCCAACTAAAAAGTCCGGGTAAAATTACGAACCCAACTAAAACTCCGGGTAAAATTACGAACCCAACTAAAACTCCGGGTAAAATTACGAACCCAACTAAAACTCCGGGTAAAATTACGAACCCAACTAAAACTCCGGGTAAAATTACGAACCCAACTAAAAAGTCCGGGTAAAATTACGAACCCAACTAAAACTCCGGGTAAAAAATACGAACCAAATAAAAAAGTCCGGGTAACATTTAGAACCCAACTAAAACTCCGGGTAAAAAAATACGAACCCAACTAAAACTCCGGGCAAAAATACTAACCCAACTAAAAAGTCCGGGTAAAAAATACGAACCCAACTAAAACTCCGGATAAAATTACGAACCCAACTAAAACTCCGGGTAAAAATACGAACCCAACTAAAACTCCGGGTAAAAATACGAACCCAACTAAAACTCCGGGTAAAAAATACGAACCCAACTAAAACATCGGGTAAAAAATACGAACCCAACTAAAAGTCCGGTAAAAAATATGAACCCAACTAAAACTCCGGGTAAAATTACCAACACAACTAAAACTCCGGGTAAAAATACAAACCCAACTAAAACTCCTTGTAAAAAATACGAATCCAACTAAAACTCCGGGTAAAAAATACGAACCCAACTAAAACTCCGGGTAAAATTACGAACCCAACTAAAACTCCGGGTAAAATTACGAACCCAACTAAAAAGTCCGGGTAAAATTACGAACCCAACTAAAACTCCGGGTAAAAAATACGAACCAAACAAAAAAGTCCGGGTAACATTTAGAACCCAACTAAAACTCCGGGTAAAAAAATACGAACCCAACTAAAACTCCGGGCAAAAATACTAACCCAACTAAAAAGTCCGGGTAAAAAATACGAACCCAACTAAAACTCCGGATAAAATTACGAACCCAACTAAAACTCCGGGTAAAAATACGAACCCAACTGAAACTCCGGGTAAAAATACGAACCCAACTAAAACTCCGGGTAAAAAATACGAACCCAACTAAAACATCGGGTAAAAAATACGAACCCAACTAAAAGTCCGGTAAATATATGAACCCAACTAAAACTCCGGGTAAAATTACCAACACAACTAAAACTCCGGGTAAAAATACGAACCCAACTAAAACTCCTTGTAAAAAATACGAATCCAACTAAAACTCCGGGTAAAAAATACGAACCCAACTAAAACTCCGGGTAAAATTACGAACCCAACTAAAAGTCCGGGTAAAAAATACGAACCCAACTAAAAAGTCCGGGTAAAATTACGAACCCAACTAAAACTCCGGGTAAAATTACGAACCCAACTAAAACTCCGGGTAAAAAATACGAACCCAACTAAAAAGTCCGGATAAAAAATACGAACCTAACTTAAGACTCCGGGTAAAATTACGAACCCAACTAAAAAGTCCGGGTAAAATTACGAACCCAACTAAAAAGTCCGGGTAAAATTACGAACCCAACTAAAACTCCGGGTAAAATTACGAACTCAACTAAAACTCCGGGTAAAATTACGAACCCAACTAAAACTCCGGGTAAAATTACGAACCCAACTAAAAGTCCGGGTAAAAAATACGAACCCAACTAAAAAGTCCGGGTAAAATTACGAACCCAACTAAATCTCCGGGTAAAATTACGAACCCAACTAAAACTCCGGGTAAAATTACGAACCCAAGTAAAACTCCGGGTAAAATTACGAACCCAAGTACAACTCCGGGTAAAATTACGAACGCAACTAAAACTCCGGGTAAAATTACGAACCCAACTAAAACTCCGGGTAAAATTACGAACCCAACTAAAAGTCCGGGTAAAATTACGAACCCAACTAAAAAGTCCGGGTAAAATTACGAACCCAACTAAAAAGTCCGGGTAAAATTACGAACCCAACTAAAACTCCGGGTAAAATTACGAACCCAACTAAAACTCCGGGTAAAATTACGAACCCAACTAAAAGTCCGGGTAAAAAATACGAACCCAACTAAAAAGTCCGGGTAAAATTGCGAACCCAACTAAAACTCCGGGTAAAATTACGAACCCAACTAAAACTCCGGGTAAAAAATACGAACCCAACTAAAAAGTCCGAATAAAAAATACGAACCTAACTTAAGACTCCGGGTAAAATTACGAACCCAACTAATAAGTCCGGGTAAAATTACGAACCCAACTAAAACTCCGAGTAAAATTACTAACTCAACTAAAACTCCGGGTAAAATTACGAACCCAACTAAACCTCCGGGTAAAATTACGAACCCAACTAAAAGTCCGGGTAAAAAATACGAACCCAACTAAAAAGTTCGGGTAAAATTACGAACCCAACTAAAACTCCGGGTAAAATTACGAACCCAACTAAAACTCCGGGTAAAATTACGAACCCAAGTAAAACTCCGGGTAAAATTACGAACCCAAGTAAAACTCCGGGTAAAATTACGAACCCAACTAAAACTCCGGGTAAAAAATACGAACCCAACTAAAACATCGGGTAAAAAATACGAACCCAACTAAAAGTCCGGTAAATATATGAACCCAACTAAAACTCCGGGTAAAATTACCAACACAACTAAAACTCCGGGTAAAAATACGAACCCAACTAAAACTCCTTGTAAAAAATACGAATCCAACTAAAACTCCGGGTAAAAAATACGAACCCAACTAAAACTCCGGGTAAAATTACGAACCCAACTAAAAGTCCGGGTAAAAAATACGAACCCAACTAAAAAGTCCGGGTAAAATTACGAACCCAACTAAAACTCCGGGTAAAATTACGAACCCAACTAAAACTCCGGGTAAAAAATACGAACCCAACTAAAAAGTCCGGATAAAAAATACGAACCTAACTTAAGACTCCGGGTAAAATTACGAACCCAACTAAAAAGTCCGGGTAAAATTACGAACCCAACTAAAAAGTCCGGGTAAAATTACGAACCCAACTAAAACTCCGGGTAAAATTACGAACTCAACTAAAACTCCGGGTAAAATTACGAACCCAACTAAAACTCCGGGTAAAATTACGAACCCAACTAAAAGTCCGGGTAAAAAATACGAACCCAACTAAAAAGTCCGGGTAAAATTACGAACCCAACTAAATCTCCGGGTAAAATTACGAACCCAACTAAAACTCCGGGTAAAATTACGAACCCAAGTAAAACTCCGGGTAAAATTACGAACCCAAGTACAACTCCGGGTAAAATTACGAACGCAACTAAAACTCCGGGTAAAATTACGAACCCAACTAAAACTCCGGGTAAAATTACGAACCCAACTAAAAGTCCGGGTAAAATTACGAACCCAACTAAAAAGTCCGGGTAAAATTACAAACCCAACTAAAAAGTCCGGGTAAAATTACGAACCCAACTAAAACTCCGGGTAAAATTACGAACCCAACTAAAACTCCGGGTAAAATTACGAACCCAACTAAAAGTCCGGGTAAAAAATACGAACCCAACTAAAAAGTCCGGGTAAAATTGCGAACCCAACTAAAACTCCGGGTAAAATTACGAACCCAACTAAAACTCCGGGTAAAAAATACGAACCCAACTAAAAAGTCCGAATAAAAAATACGAACCTAACTTAAGACTCCGGGTAAAATTACGAACCCAACTAATAAGTCCGGGTAAAATTACGAACCCAACTAAAACTCCGGGTAAAATTACTAACTCAACTAAAACTCCGGGTAAAATTACGAACCCAACTAAAACTCCGGGTAAAATTACGAACCCAACTAAAAGTCCGGGTAAAAAATACGAACCCAACTAAAAAGTCCGGGTAAAATTACGAACCCAACTAAAACTCCGGGTAAAATTACGAACCCAACTAAAACTCCGGGTAAAATTACGAACCCAAGTAAAACTCCGGGTAAAATTACGAACCCAAGTAAAACTCCGGGTAAAATTACGAACCCAACTAAAACTCCGGGTAAAAAATACGAACCCAACTAAAAAGTCCGAATAAAAAATACGAACCTAACTTAAGACTCCGGTAAAATTACGAACCCAACTAATAAGTCCGGGTAAAATTACGAACCCAACTAAAACTCCGGGTAAAATTACTAACTCAACTAAAACTCCGGGTAAAATTACGAACCCAACTAAAACTCCGGGTAAAATTACGAACCCAACTAAAAGTCCGGGTAAAAAATACGAACCCAACTAAAAAGTCCGGGTAAAATTACGAACCCAACTAAAACTCCGGGTAAAATTACGAACCCAACTAAAACTCCGGGTAAAATTACGAACCCAAGTAAAACTCCGGGTAAAATTACGAACCCAAGTAAAACTCCGGGTAAAATTACGAACCCAACTAAAACTCCGGGTAAAATTACGAACCCAACTAAAACTCCGGGTAAAATTACGAACCCAACTAAAAGTCCGGGTAAAAATACGAACCCAACTAAAAAGTCCGGGTAACTCAAGACTCCGGGTAAAATTCCGAACCCAACTAAAACTCCGGGTAAAATTACGAACCCAACTAAAACTCCGGGTAAAATTACGAACCCAACTAAAAGTCCGGGTAAAAAATACGAACCCAACTAAAAAGTCCGGGTTAAAAATACGAACCCAACTAAAACTCCGGGTAAAATTACGAACCCAACTAAAACTCCGGGTAAAATTACGAACCCAACTAAAACTCCGGGTAAAATTACGAACCCAACTAAAACTCCGGGTAAAATTACGAACCCAACTAAAAAGTCCGGGTAAAATTACGAACCCAAATAAAACTCCGGGTAAAAAATACGAACCCAACTAAAACTCCGGGTAAAATTACGAACCCAACTAAAACTCCAGGTAAAAAATACGAACCCAACTAAAACTCCGGGCAAAAATACTAACCCAACTAAAAAGTCCGGGTAAAAAATACGAACCCAACTAAAACTCCGGATAAAATTACGAACCCAACTAAAACTCCGGGTAAAAATACTAACCCAACTAAAAAGTCCGGGTTAAAAATACGAACCCAACTAAAACTCCGGGTAAAATAACGAACCCAACTAAAACTCCGGGTAAAAATACAAACCCTACTAAAACTCCGGGTAAAAATACTAACCCAACTAAAAATTCCGGGTAAAAAATGCGAACCCAACTAAAACTCCGGGTAAAAAATACGAACCCAACTAAAACTCCGGGTAGAAAATACTAACCCAACTAAATAGTCCGGGTAAAAGATACGAACCCAACTAAAACTCCGGGTAAAATTACGAACCCAACTAAAACTCCGGGTAAAAATACGAACCCAACTAAAACTCCGGGTAAAAATACTTACCCAACTAAAAAGTCCGGGTAAAAAATACGAACCCAAATAAAACTCCAGGTAAAAAATACGAACCCAACTAAAACTCCGGGTAAAAAGTACGAACCCAACTAAAACTCCGGGTAAAAAATGCTAACCCAACTAAAATGTCCGGGTAAAAAATACGAACCCAACTAAAACTCCGGGTAAAATTACGAACCCAACTAAAACTCCGGGTAAAAATACGAACCCAACTAAAACTCCGGGTAAAAATACTAACCCCAACTAAAAAGTCCAGGTAAAAAATACGAACCCAACTAAAACTCCGGGTAAAATTACGAACCCAACTAAAACTCCGGGTGAAATTACGAACCCAACTAAAACTCCGGGTAAAATTACGAACCCAACTAAAAGTCCGGGTAAAAAATACGAACCCAACTAAAAAGTCCGGGTAAAATTACGAACCCAAGTAAAACTCCGGGTAAAATTACGAACCCAACTAAAACTCCGGGTAAAATTACGAACCCAACTAAAAAGTCCGGGTAAAATTACGAACCCAAATAAAAAGTCCGGGTAAAATTACGAACCCAACTAAAACTCCGGGTAAAATTACGAACTCAACTAAAACTCCGGGTAAAATTACGAACCCAACTAAAACTCCGGGTAAAATTACGAACCCAACTAAAAGTCCGGGTAAAAAATACGAACCCAACTAAAAAGTCCGGGTAAAATTACGAACCCAACTAAAACTCCGGGTAAAATTACGAACCCAACTAAAACTCCGGGTAAAATTACGAACCCAACTAAAACTCCGGGTAAAATTACGAACCCAACTAAAACTCCGGGTAAAATTACGAACCCAACTAAAAAGTCCGGATAAAATTACGAACCCAAATAAAAAGTCCGGGAAAATTACGAACCCAACTAAAACTCCGGGTAAAATTACGAACCCAACTAAAACTCCGGGTGAAATTACGAACCCAACTAAAACTCCGGGTAAAATTACGAACCCAACTAAAAGTCCGGGTAAAAAATACGAACCCAACTAAAAAGTCCGGGTAAAATTACGAACCCAAGTAAAACTCCGGGTAAAATTACGAACCCAACTAAACCTCCGGGTAAAATTACGAACCCAACTAAAAAGTCCGGGTAAAATTACGAACCCAAATAAAAAGTCCGGGTAAAATTACGAACCCAACTAAAACTCCGGGTAAAATTACGAACCCAACTAAAACTCCGGGTGAAATTACGAACCCAACTAAAACTCCGGGTAAAATTACGAACCCAACTAAAAGTCCGGGTAAAAAATACGAACCCAACTAAAAAGTCCGGGTAAAATTACGAACCCAAGTAAAACTCCGGGTAAAATTACGAACCCAACTAAAACTCCGGGTAAAATTACGAACCCAACTAAAAAGTCCGGGTAAAATTACGAACCCAAATAAAAAGTCCGGGTAAAATTACGAACCCAACTAAAACTCCGGGTAAAATTACGAACTCAACTAAAACTCCGGGTAAAATTACGAACCCAACTAAAACTCCGGGTAAAATTACGAACCCAACTAAAAGTCCGGGTAAAAAATACGAACCCAACTAAAAAGTCCGGGTAAAATTACGAACCCAACTAAAACTCCGGGTAAAATTACGAACCCAACTAAAACTCCGGGTAAAATTACGAACCCAACTAAAACTCCGGGTAAAATTACGAACCCAACTAAAACTCCGGGTAAAATTACGAACCCAACTAAAAAGTCCGGGTAAAATTACGAACCCAAATAAAAAGTCCGGGAAAATTACGAACCCAACTAAAACTCCGGGTAAAATTACGAACCCAACTAAAACTCCGGGTGAAATTACGAACCCAACTAAAACTCCGGGTAAAATTACGAACCCAACTAAAAGTCCGGGTAAAAAATACGAACCCAACTAAAAAGTCCGGGTAAAATTACGAACCCAAGTAAAACTCCGGGTAAAATTACGAACCCAACTAAACCTCCGGGTAAAATTACGAACCCAACTAAAAAGTCCGGGTAAAATTACGAACCCAAATAAAAAGTCCGGGTAAAATTACGAACCCAACTAAAACTCCGGGTAAAATTACGAACCCAACTAAAACTCCGGGTAAAAAATACGAACCCAACTAAAACTCCGTGTAAAAAATACGAACCCAACTAAAACTCCGGGTAAAAAGTACAAACCCAACTAAAACTCCGGGTAATAAATGCTAACCCAACTAAAATGTCCGGGTAAAAAATACGAACCCAACTAAAAAGTCCGGGTAAAATTGCGAACCCAACTAAAACTCCGGGTAAAATTACGAACCCAACTAAAACTCCGGGTAAAATTACGAACCCAACTAAAACTCCGGGTAAAATTACGAACCCAACTAAAAAGTCCGGGTAAAATTACGAACCCAAATAAAACTCCGGGTAAAAAATACGAACCCAACTAAAAAGTCCGGGTAAAAATACGAACCTAACTTAAAACTCCAGGTAAAATTACGAACCCAACTAAAACTCCGGGTAAAATTACGAACCCAACTAAAACTCCGGGTAAAAAATACGAACCCAACTAAAACTCCGGGCAAAAATACTAACCCAACTAAAAAGTCCGGGTAAAAAATACGAACCCAACTAAAACTCCGGATAAAATTACGAACCCAACTAAAACTCCGGGTAAAAATACTAACCCAACTAAAAAGTCCGGGTTAAAAATACGAACCCAACTAAAACTCCGGGTAAAATTACGAACCCAACTAAAACTCCGGGTAAAAATACAAACCCTACTAAAACTCCGGGTAAAAATACTAACCCAACTAAAAATTTCCGGGTAAAAAATGCGAACCCAACTAAAACTCCGGGTAAAAAATACGAACCAACAAAAACTCCGGGTAGAAAATACTAACCCAACTAAATAGTCCGGGTAAAAGATACGAACCCAACTAAAACTCCGGGTAAAATTACGAACCCAACTAAAACTCCGGGTAAAAATACGAACCCAACTAAAACTCCGGGTAAAAATACTTAAACAACTAAAAAGTCCGGGTAAAAAATACGAACCCAAATAAAACTCCGGGTAAAAAATACGAACCCAACTAAAACTCCGGGTAAAAAATACGAACCCAACTAAAACTCCGGGCAATAATACTAACCCAACTAAAAAGTCCGGGTAAAAGATACGAACCCAACTAAAACTCCGGGTAAAAAATGCTAACCCAACTAAAATGTCCGGGTAAAAAATACGAACCCAACTAAAACTCCGGGTAAAATTACGAACCCAACTAAAACTCCGGGTAAAAATACGAACCCAACTAAAACTCCGGGTAAAAATACTAACCCCAACTAAAAAGTCCAGGTAAAAAATACGAACCCAACTAAAACTCCGGGTAAAATTACGAACCCAACTAAAACTCCGGGTGAAATTACGAACCCAACTAAAACTCCGGGTAAAATTACGAACCCAACTAAAAGTCCGGGTAAAAAATACGAACCCAACTAAAAAGTCCGGGTAAAATTACGAACCCAAGTAAAACTCCGGGTAAAATTACGAACCCAACTAAAACTCCGGGTAAAATTACGAACCCAACTAAAAAGTCGGGTAAAATTACGAACCCAAATAAAAAGTCCGGGTAAAATTACGAACCCAACTAAAACTCCGGGTAAAATTACGAACTCAACTAAAACTCCGGGTAAAATTACGAACCCAACTAAAACTCCGGGTAAAATTACGAACCCAACTAAAAGTCCGGGTAAAAAATACGAACCCAACTAAAAAGTCCGGGTAAAATTACGAACCCAACTAAAACTCCGGGTAAAATTACGAACCCAACTAAAACTCCGGGTAAAATTACGAACCCAACTAAAACTCCGGGTAAAATTACGAACCCAACTAAAACTCCGGGTAAAATTACGAACCCAACTAAAACTCCGGGTGAAATTACGAACCCAACTAAAACTCCGGGTAAAATTACGAACCCAACTAAAAGTCCGGGTAAAAAATACGAACCCTACTAAAAAGTCCGGGTAAAATTACGAACCCAAGTAAAACTCCGGGTAAAATTACGAACCCAACTAAAACTCCGGGTAAAATTACGAACCCAACTAAAAAGTCCGGGTAAAATTACGAACCCAAATAAAAAGTCCGGGTAAAATTACGAACCCAACTAAAACTCCGGGTAAAATTACGAACCCAACTAAAACTCCGGGTAAAAAATACGAACCCAACTAAAACTCCGGGTAAAAAATACGAACCCAACTAAAACTCCGGGTAAAATTACGAACCCAACTAAAACTCCGGGTAAAAATACGAACCCAACTAAAACTCCGGGTAAAAATACTAACCCCAACTAAAAAGTCCGGGTAAAAAATACGAACCCAACTAAAACTCCGGGTAAAATTACGAACCCAACTAAAACTCCGGGTAAAATTACGAACCCAACTAAAACTCCGGGTAAAATTACGAACCCAACTAAAAGTCCGGGTAAAAAATACGAACCCAACTAAAAAGTCCGGGTAAAATTACGAACCCAAGTAAAACTCCGGGTAAAATTACGAACCCAACTAAAACTCCGGGTAAAATTACGAACCCAACTAAAAAGTCCGGGTAAAATTACGAACCCAAATAAAAAGTCCGGGTAAAATTACGAACCCAACTAAAACTCCGGGTAAAATTACGAACTCAACTAAAACTCCGGGTAAAATTACGAACCCAACTAAAAGTCCGGTAAAATTACGAACCCAACTAAAAAGTCCGGGTAAAATTACGAACCCAACTAAAAAGTCGGGTAAAATTACGAACCCAACTAAAACTCCGGGTAAAATTACGAACCCAACTAAAACTCCGGGTAAAATTACGAACCCAACTAAAAGTCCGGGTAAAAAATACGAACCCAACTAAAAAGTCCGGGTAAAATTGCGAACCC
The DNA here is from genome assembly GCA_964023965.1 of Melinopterus prodromus. NCBI lineage: Eukaryota > Metazoa > Arthropoda > Insecta > Coleoptera > Scarabaeidae > Melinopterus > Melinopterus prodromus. Next base: position 70,834 of record CAXIES010000339.1, read on the forward strand.
AACTAAAACTCCGGGTAAAATTACGAACCCAACTAAAACTCCGGGTAAAAAATACGAACCCAACTAAAAAGTCCGGATAAAAAATACGAACCTAACTTAAGACTCCGGGTAAAATTACGAACCCAACTAAAAAGCCCGGGTAAAATTACGAACCCAACTAAAACTCCGGGGGAAAATTACTAACTCAACTAAAACTCCGGGTAAAATTACGAACCCAACTAAAACTCCGGGTAAAATTACGAACCCAACTAAAAGTCCGGGTAAAAAATACGAACCCAACTAAAAAGTCCGGGTAAAATTACGAACCCAACTAAAACTCCGGGTAAAATTACGAACCCAACTAAAACTCCGGGTAAAATTACGAACCCAAGTAAAACTCCGGGTAAAATTACGAACCCAAGTAAAACTCCGGGTAAAATTACGAACCCAACTAAAACTCCGGGTAAAATTACGAACCCAACTAAAACTCCGGGTAAAATTACGAACCCAACTAAAAGTCCGGGTAAAAATACGAACCCAACTAAAAAGTCCGGGTAACTCAAGACTCCGGGTAAAATTACAAACCCAACTAAAACTCCGGTTAAAATTACGAACCCAACTAAAACTCCGGGTAAAATTACGAACCCAACTAAAAGTCCGGGTAAAAAATACGAACCCAACTAAAAAGTCCGGGTTAAAAATACGAACCCAACTAAAACTCCGGGTAAAATTACGAACCCAACTAAAACTCCGGGTAAAATTACGAACTAAAACTCCGGGTAAAATTACGAACCCAACTAAAACTCCGGGTAAAATTACGAACCCAACTAAAAAGTCCGGGTAAAATTACGAACCCAAATAAAACTCCGGGTAAAAAATACGAACCCAACTAAAAAGTCCGGGTAAAAATACGAACCTAACTTAAAACTCCAGGTAAAATTACGAACCCAACTAAAACACCGGGTAAAAAATACGAACCAAACAAAAAAGTCCGGGTAACATTTAGAACCCAACTAAAACTCCGGGTAAAAAAATACGAACCCAACTAAAACTCCGGGCAAAAATACTAACCCAACTAAAAAGTCCGGGTAAAAAATACGAACCCAACTAAAACTCCGGCTAAAATTACGAACCCAACTAAAACTCCGGGTAAAAATACGAACCCAACTAAAACTCCGGGTAAAAATACGAACCCAACTAAAACTCCGGGTAAAAATACTAACCCAACTAAAAAGTCCGGGTAAAATTACGAACCCAACTAAAAAGTCCGGGTAAAATTACGAACCCAAATAAAAAGTCCGGGTAAAATTACGAACCCAACTAAAACTCCGGGTAAAATTACGAACCCAACTAAAACTCCGGGTAAAAAATACGAACCCAACTAAAACTCCGGGTAAAAAATACGAACCCAACTAAAACTCCGGGTAAAAAGTACAAACCCAACTAAAACTCCGGGTAAAAAATGCTAACCCAACTAAAATGTCCGGGTAAAAAATACGAACCCAACTAAAACTCCGGGTAAAATTACGAACCCAACTAAAACTCCGGGTAAAATTACGAACCCAACTAAAACTCCTGGTAAAATTACGAACCCAACTAAAAGTCCGGGTAAAAAATACGAACCCAACTAAAAAGTCCGGGTAAAATTACGAACCCAAGTAAAACTCCGGGTAAAATTACGAACCCAACTAAAACTCCGGGTAAAATTACGAACCCAACTAAAAAGTACGGGTAAAATTACGAACCCAAATAAAAAGTCCGGGTAAAATTACGAACCCAACTAAAACTCCGGGTAAAATTACGAACTCAACTAAAACTCCGGGTAAAATTACGAACCCAACTAAAACTCCGGGTAAAATTACGAACCCAACTAAAAGTCCGGGTAAAAAATACGAACCCAACTAAAAAGTCCGGGTAAAATTACGAACCCAACTAAAACTCCGGGTAAAATTACGAACCCAACTAAAACTCCGGGTAAAATTACGAACCCAACTAAAACTCCGGGTAAAATTACGAACCCAACTAAAACTCCGGGTAAAATTACGAACCCAACTAAAACTCCGGGTGAAATTACGAACCCAACTAAAACTCCGGGTAAAATTACGAACCCAACTAAAAGTCCGGGTAAAAAATACGAACCCTACTAAAAAGTCCTGGTAAAATTACGAACCCAAGTAAAACTCCGGGTAAAATTACGAACCCAACTAAAACTCCGGGTAAAATTACGAACCCAACTAAAAAGTCCGGGTAAAATTACGAACCCAAATAAAAAGTCCGGGTAAAATTACGAACCCAACTAAAACTCCGGGTAAAATTACGAACCCAACTAAAACTCCGGGTAAAAAATACGAACCCAACTAAAACTCCGGGTAAAAAATACGAACCCAACTAAAACTCCGGGTAAAAAGTACAAACCCAACTAAAACTCCGGGTAAAAAATGCTAACCCAACTAAAATGTCCGGGTAAAAAATACGAACCCAACTAAAACTCCGGGTAAAATTACGAACCCAACTAAAACTCCGGGTAAAAATACGAACCCAACTAAAACTCCGGGTAAAAATACTAACCCCAACTAAAAAGTCCGGGTAAAAAATACGAACCCAACTAAAACTCCGGGTAAAATTACGAACCCAACTAAAACTCCGGGTAAAATTACGAACCCAACTAAAACTCCGGGTAAAATTACGAACCCAACTAAAAGTCCGGGTAAAAAATACGAACCCAACTAAAAAGTCCGGGTAAAATTACGAACCCAAGTAAAACTCCGGGTAAAATTACGAACCCAACTAAAACTCCGGGTAAAATTACGAACCCAACTAAAAAGTCCGGGTAAAATTACGAACCCAAATAAAAAGTCCGGGTAAAATTACGAACCCAACTAAAACTCCGGGTAAAATTACGAACTCAACTAAAACTCCGGGTAAAATTACGAACCCAACTAAAAGTCCGGGTAAAATTACGAACCCAACTAAAAAGTCCGGGTAAAATTACGAACCCAACTAAAAAGTCCGGGTAAAAAATACGAACCCAACTAAAAAGTCCGGGTAAAATTACGAACCCAACTAAAAAGTCCGGGTAAAATTACGAACCCAAATAAAAAGTCCGGGTAAAATTACGAACCCAACTAAAACTCCGGGTAAAATTACGAACTCAACTAAAACTCCGGGTAAAATTACGAACCCAACTAAAAGTCCGGGTAAAATTACGAACCCAACTAAAAAGTCCGGGTAAAATTACGAACCCAACTAAAACTCCGGGTAAAATTACGAACCCAACTAAAACTCCGGGTAAAATTACGAACCCAACTAAAAGTCCGGGTAAAAAATACGAACCCAACTAAAAAGTCCGGGTAAAATTGCGAACCCAACTAAAACTCCGGGTAAAATTACGAACCCAACTAAAACTCCGGGTAAAAAATACGAACCCAACTAAAAAGTCCGGATAAAAAATACGAACCTAACTTAAGACTCCGGGTAAAATTACGAACCCAACTAAAAAGCCCGGGTAAAATTACGAACCCAACTAAAACTCCGGGTAAAATTACTAACTCAACTAAAACTCCGGGTAAAATTACGAACCCAACTAAAACTCCGGGTAAAATTACGAACCCAACTAAAAGTCCGGGTAAAAAATACGAACCCAACTAAAAAGTCCGGGTAAAATTACGAACCCAACTAAAACTCCGGGTAAAATTACGAACCCAACTAAAACTCCGGGTAAAATTACGAACCCAAGTAAAACTCCGGGTAAAATTACGAACCCAAGTAAAACTCCGGGTAAAATTACGAACCCAACTAAAACTCCGGGTAAAATTACGAACCCAACTAAAACTCCGGGTAAAATTACGAACCCAACTAAAAGTCCGGGTAAAAATACGAACCCAACTAAAAAGTCCGGGTAACTCAAGACTCCGGGTAAAATTACGAACCCAACTAAAACTCCGGTTAAAATTACGAACCCAACTAAAACTCCGGGTAAAATTACGAACCCAACTAAAAGTCCGGGTAAAAAATACGAACCCAACTAAAAAGTCCGGGTTAAAAATACGAACCCAACTAAAACTCCGGGTAAAATTACGAACCCAACTAAAACTCCGGGTAAAATTACGAACCCAACTAAAACTCCGGGTAAAATTACGAACCCAACTAAAACTCCGGGTAAAATTACGAACCCAACTAAAAAGTCCGGGTAAAATTACGAACCCAAATAAAACTCCGGGTAAAAAATACGAACCCAACTAAAAAGTCCGGGTAAAAATACGAACCTAACTTAAAATTCCAGGTAAAATTACGAACCCAACTAAAACTCCGGGTAAAAAATACGAACCAAACAAAAAAGTCCGGGTAACATTTAGAACCCAACTAAAACTCCGGGTAAAAAAATACGAACCCAACTAAAACTCCGGGCAAAAATACTAACCCAACTAAAAAGTCCGGGTAAAAAATACGAACCCAAATAAAAAGTCCGGGTAAAATTACGAACCCAACTAAAACTCCGGGTAAAATTACGAACCCAACTAAAACTCCGGGTAAAAAATACGAACCCAACTAAAACTCCGGGTAAAAAATACGAACCCAACTAAAACTCCGGGTAAAAAGTACAAACCCAACTAAAACTCCGGGTAAAAAATGCTAACCCAACTAAAATGTCCGGGTAAAAAATACGAACCCAACTAAAACTCCGGGTAAAAATACGAACCCAACTAAAACTCCGGGTAAAAAGTACAAACCCAACTAAAACTCCGGGTAAAAAATGCTAACCCAACTAAAATGTCCGGGTAAAAAATACGAACCCAACTAAAACTCCGGGTAAAAAGTACAAACCCAACTAAAACTCCGGGTAAAAAATGCTAACCCAACTAAAATGTCCGGGTAAAAAATACGAACCCAACTAAAACTCCGGGTAAAAATACGAACCCAACTAAAACTCCGGGTAAAAATACTAACCCCAACTAAAAAGTCCGGGTAAAAAATACGAACCCAACTAAAACTCCGGGTAAAATTACGAACCCAACTAAAACTCCGGGTAAAATTACGAACCCAACTAAAACTCCGGGTAAAATTACGAACCCAACTAAAAGTCCGGGTAAAAAATACGAACCCAACTAAAAAGTCCGGGTAAAATTACGAACCCAAGTAAAACTCCGGGTAAAATTACGAACCCAACTAAAACTCCGGGTAAAATTACGAACCCAACTAAAAAGTCCGGGTAAAATTACGAACCCAAATAAAAAGTCCGGGTAAAATTACGAACCCAACTAAAACTCCGGGTAAAATTACGAACTCAACTAAAACTCCGGGTAAAATTACGAACCCAACTAAAAGTCCGGGTAAAATTACGAACCCAACTAAAAAGTCCGGGTAAAATTACGAACCCAACTAAAACTCCGGGTAAAATTACGAACCCAACTAAAACTCCGGGTAAAATTACGAACCCAACTAAAAGTCCGGGTAAAAAATACGAACCCAACTAAAAAGTCCGGGTAAAATTGCGAACCCAACTAAAACTCCGGGTAAAATTACGAACCCAACTAAAACTCCGGGTAAAAAATACGAACCCAACTAAAAAGTCCGGATAAAAAATACGAACCTAACTTAAGACTCCGGGTAAAATTACG